>WKFP01014394.1:253722-354040 GCA_011057875.1 Pterocles orientalis | reverse complement strand
AAGGACTTTACGGTGGTGGTGACTGCAGTGGATACAATGATCAACTGGTGCAAGGGAGCTAAGAGGACGTCACAGCAAGTTATCTGCTGATTTAAGGACAGAAAGTGTCTGCTCTTAATCTAGACCTTCTTCCTTGTGAGCCAAACCTCCTGATAACTATCCGGTCTTACAAAAGTTTCAGATTCTTCAGAAGAAAGGAAAAGAGACCAACTGCTAATTACTTACTTACATGCGTGGAACCATTGCTTAGGTCTCATTAAGTTATTTACAGAAGTTACACTTTTTTAGGAGACTCTGAAAAGTGTTTTCAAAACACTTTTTTTCAAGAACAGACCCTCCCATACCCTAATTCACTACAAATCTTCTATTATGCTGCAAGTTTTAAGAAATCTAAGGCTGGTTTAGATGACCTGACAGATAACCCCCTTTTGAAGTCAGTTTGCAGTTTAATCTCTAAATGGAAAAGATCAAGGTAAAAACAAATATTGGCAGTAGATTACTGTCCCACATCTGTAGGAGAATTCTTACATCTGTTTCTTTGCAATAGCCAACACTAGGCTCTTCCTGAAGGCAGGATAATGAAGTTTAGTTCAGCCAAAATGACAATTCAAAAATGTTTATTATGTGCCCAGGGTTTCTGCTTCTGAAACTGTAAATCACCTTAGCAAAAGCTCACAAATATGAGCAAAAGCTCACTAATATTCAGAATTCTAATTCTTACTGTATCTCTAGTGATACAAAAAAAAAAATTAAACATCCTCCATTAAAAAAATGCTACATTTGCCATAACCAAAGAGACTAGAGGTACACTTATTTCGCTCACCTTCTTTGATCCGTAGAAAAAAAAGAGCTTTTTATTCCCAGAAGCCTGGAAATTGTCACAATCTAGTCCCATGATCCACAACTGTGTGAGATATTATGATTATCAGTGTCTAACCAAGCCAACAACCGAGAAAAAAACTGGGTGAGAAATCCCCTAAGGCATGTAGCCAGTGGTACGGTGCCATAACTAGGAAGGGGAAGTTTATACACCAACTCCTGAAGTGGAAGCATACAATAGGATTAGCCTTATCTTATTTAAGTTTCTTAACAGCAAGACTCCATCCTCCTGACAGCATTCTGTTTCCAGCAGACTCAAACTCCCGACTAAGAGTCATTCTTAAAATAAAGCTGCAGTAGTTATGTTTGGAACTGTGAAGACAACCCAAACAGCCAAAACAGTTTATTCAGGTTTGACTCAAGAGGAAAAACTAAATTTCAGGCTAGACAAAAATAAGACCCAACGTACTTGGAGAAGCTCCAAGACGACCCTTTTTAGGTCATGCCCTGAAGTTTTTCCTGCTCTTCGATTCACACATAGGAAGGTCAGATCATAACGTTGCTTCCACTGCAGCATTTCAATTCAGAGTATTCACTACACTATAATTAATGCCTTTCTTCTCATTGCTTACATACTGCTTTACTAGTCTGAGAATGTTATTTGTATTTATTTATTTCTGAGAAGCTTTTCTTAATTCCTCCAAAGTACCAGCACACTATGCGTAGCTATCTCACACTCCATGAACTTTAGTGCAAATGCTGTAAGCGTTTCTTTTCTTCTGAACAACTTCATTACAGTGCTTATATGGGAACACAGTGCTGGTACTGTAACCCTGCAAAGCAAATATGCTGTAGTAAATGTAAGCTTTATTCAAAGTGCAGCTTCGGAAGCGTTTATGACAGACCTTCCATGCTAAGAAGAATTTTGGACCAGTCAAACTGAAAGCCTATGGGCTAAACACATTGCCAAAACAAGTGTCAACCTGTTTGTTAAGTCAGCCGCATTTCAGTTCTAGATAGTCTGAGGAGAAATGGTTGAATATTGGAAAAAAAAAAAGAAAAAAAAGAAAAAAAGAAATATATGTATCTTTCTTCTTCTGAAGATCCGTGTGTTGTTCCTTTTAACACTCTTCCTTGGAAGAGTATTGGGGGGCAGTACCTCTCCTAATTTGATATTCTGCAACACAAGACAAAATGTGCAAAATTACAGCCAGGGAGAAATTTATTACTACACAAAAACTAAAAAAAAAATCCAGATTTGTCACTGTGACTACGCTGAGGCATTTTTTCTGCCTTCAGAAAATAAATTTCAGCTATTCAAGATTTCTGGGCAATATGTAATATCCAAAATCTCTACTATGTCTAAGTTAGCAGCTACTGGATATAAAATGCTTTCATGTTGATATGAGACAAAATAACCACACTGTCACTGTATGCTCTCCCACACTACTATCAAAAAGCATTTTGTAGCAGAATATACATTCAATATATCTTAAAAAAAATCAGTATTTATACTATGAATACAACATGAAAATTTCCAAAATTGTTTTAAAGAATGTTTGAAACTGTACTGAAATTCAGGCCTGGAAATCTGTTGTTTTCACTGTTTTCCTCCAGATAAGCAAAATCATTAGTACTTGTAAAAAAAAAAAAAAAATCCCAACCCCCTCCAACTGCAGGCTCTTATCCAACTCAAATCCCCATCTTCCTCTTTGCTAACCCGCCGCATCCCAAGCAATCCCTGCAAAAAGGATCTCAATTCCTTGGCATCGTCTCAAGCTATTTATTCACCATGCAATTGTTGAGTGTATGGGAGAGAATAACGGTTAGAGAATAAAGAAACTTGCATCAAAACTACTTGAGACATGGAAATAGAAATTACCTTTTCACAAAAAAATGAAATGTACTTCTGGCAAGCTAGGGGGCAAGTATCAAGCCACGATTTTCCTCCTGGTAGAAGTTAGCAAACTAGCACCCAGCCCAGCAGCGAGGGGCTCCCCAAGGAAATACAGCACTTGGGGGAAAAGCCGTGTTAGGGACCCCATCCTAAGGGCTATTTTAGAAAAGAGTTTCTGCCAGAAGTGAAGTGCTTAAGCAAGACGGATCCCATTAAGGAAGAAAGTAAGGGGAGAAACACTACCAGCCTCTTCTAGTGAAGAGTTTAAATAAAGTCAAAGCTATCAATGGGGGCAGAGGGGAATACGAAAGGGAACAGATGCATAAAAGTTGGTGTACTATTAACATCTACACTGTTGGCTTTGCTTCTTAATCTCATTCTTTTGACTGAGCCAAACACTGTTGTATGTTACCTTCTCTCCGCAAAGCAAAAAAATTATTGTGCTAGCCCTTAACGCTCTCATTGAATGAAGGTCTCTTTTTTGGTTTTGCCTTTTTTTGTTTGTTTGTTTTTGAAGAAAAAAAGACTTCACGGAAAGGCACACATGGCATGTACACAGAGCCGCTTTTGCTGCTATCACTACAACAGAGCTAAGTACTTCAGCTCAGGAAACGCAGAAAACAACTGAACAATTTGAAAAAAAAAATAAGCAGACTGAACTTGCTGTTTTGAAACTCCAATCTAGTACTAATGGCAATAAAGCAGAGGAAAGCCATGAATACAATCCAACAGCACAGTATCTTGGAGATACGGCAATGCCTGAACAAATCGAAATCACCAGTTTTTGGTCTGCGGTACAGAAGTTCTCATTCGAACGCAGCTGGATCACAGTCGGCTAGCCAGCTCCCACAGCAGCACCTTCAAGCCGTATTGATTTCTGGGGAAGAAAGACACCGTAAATCTGCTTGAGCAGCATTGTGTCATTCTTTTGGTTGGCTCGAAGAAGTAAATTAAACGTTTTCCATTAGTATGGGAAAAAAAAATGCTATGCAGTTTTGTTTTTATTTCGAATACAGTCTCAAGTTACGGAACACTTTAGCGAGCTCTGCGGCAAGGACTCCGTGTTTCGTGTTTGTAGAGCCAGCAATTCAAGCTTATATGAAACCAGATGTGTGCGCTGCACGGTTCCCAGGGCTGGGGGGTTTTTTAAAAAAATGTGTTGCTGTCAATTAAAAAAAAAAGACCCTGCTTTTCAGTCAAATCACAGAATACACTGGAGAAAAAAAACAACCCACTCTTGGAAGGAAGAGAGGAGAGGGGGAGAGCAAAGAGGGTGGGAGGAGAAGAAAACTTTAAGGGAATAAAAACCACATACATAGGGCAGGGTATGAGCAATGCTATCGTACAACAAAGAGCAGTACAGTTCTGAGAAGCAATGAGCACAACATTACTTGAGGTAACAAGAACTCCTTGATCAATTATTCATATAATTTACAACAACAGTTACAGCTGCATCAATGAAAGAAAGAATCTAGGGCAAATATAAAAATCTTTACAGCTACGAAGTGCCCTTGATTTTCACCAGAACATTGGGCTGACTGATACCATGTGTTTCTGGTTAGCGATGCGTCCCTCCAACAAAGGGAAACAGGAGACAGAGAGGCACAGAACAAGCTGCCTTGTGACAGCACTGGAGGCTGCCTGTCAATCCTGAACACCGACCATCACCAAAAGCTGACAGTGCCTTACACCGCTGTGCGGGAACCCCAACCACCACCCCCCCCTTCAGTACATGCGTGCATCCCATGGGATTATGCAAATACCTTCATTCTCAGCGTGTAAAATTGCACTTTAAAATTACATTCAGAAAAAATAATCTAGGGTTTTTTTTTTTTAGTGCATGGTTATCTCAACTTTTACGGTTTCATGTACTCCTAAGCCATGGGGTCACCATCCCTGGAGGGGGTCAAGAAACGTGTGGATGTGGTGCCTGGGGACATGGATTAGTGGGTTAGGTGGTGTTGGGTTGACGGTTGGACTTGATGATCCTTGAGGTCTTTTCCAACCTGAATGATTCTAAGGTAAATGTAACAAAGGGAAACAGTAAGGAGAGAAATATTTAGGGATTGGGGTTTTTTTTCCCTCCAGTTTGAAATCACGCTGTAACCATCATCAGGTTTTCTGCTCTGCCAAGGTTTCAATACAGCATCCTCAATGGTTTAAGATAACCTTGCTAGTGGACTGAAGAAACACCATGGAAACGGAACAGAAAGAAGTGAGAAGCAGAGAGAAAGGGACTAACTGTGCTTGGTGGTCTTACTCCCAGGCATGGACAACAAATAATAATGGAAGGTTCTGGGATGAAACGCTGATCATGCTGACAGGAAAACTGCCAGTTTTGATTTTACTGCTGTTAGGACAGTGAACTTTGGTCTAGTTTGGAGCCTTAATTCCAGTCTAAATTAAAAAGATCAATAAAGGATCAACAAGAAAAAGCTGCAGTTCTTCTCTGACAAATCAAGGAAGAAGTTGGCAGACCTCTAGAAAGACCTACATTGAATCTTGAAGAAAATCTGCAGAAAAAGTTTGCACTACTACTCACTTTTTCAGCTCTCTACCCAATGTTCAACTAATCTTGTCAGTATGAAGGAAAGGTTCTGAATATATCTTCAAAACATTCAAAATCCTGGCTATCTAACAAAACCATGGTACAGACAAACCTCCCAGAGCAGAGTGCCCGGCTCTGTAGCACTGATAGGTTCAACAAAGTTCTTGGGGTCACATTTCTTTTTCATCCATCAGCATTTATCCTTTACAAGCAAGAATGAGTTCTGGATGACCAATACCAAGAAATAACTATAGTGCCAGTAAACAGAAACTCATCAGATGCAAACCTCATTTTCCTCCTGTCGCTGAAGACATCTGAGAGCATTTCCATATTTTTGTGGCCACTCAAAGCAAGCTCTGGATGTGGCAATGAAAGTGGGATACATTTATAAAAACAGAGCATGCTGTAGAGCTCCAAAACAGCCTGTTCCCTTGTCAGCAAAGAACTGCGGATATATCTCTCTACTAACAGTATGAGGAATTACTTCTGGCTGTAACCTACAATGCACTACATTGTTTTTTCTCCCCTCTTCCAGCATTTTCTAAGACAACATTTGTACCAGGTAGCAGGCAGCAACACACACAAATGAAGGAGAAAGCTCAGAGATGCATTTGTGTGTTTTATTTAGTAAGAAGATAAATCCTTATTTTTAAAATTGTATCAGCCACTTCCATTCTCTTAAAAAATTAATCTGTTTACCTTAACGTAAGATTTCTGAGCTCCTGCTAAGGCTGTCTGTTGACCTTGGAGGCCATCCCCTTTAGCAGAGGTCTCCAGAGGGAGGCAGGTCTCTTCACCCTGGGGCTCCCAGGGGCTCCTTGCCGCAGTGCCTGGAGACACAGGAACAGGGAAGGCATTTAGCTTCATCATGGGTCCAAGACACTGTTTTAGGACAAGCAACAAGCATCCTTTTAGGTTGAATCTTTCGGCTTAAGGAATTTACATTTCTGAAATCAGAAATCTATGTCTTCTTTGGGAGACTGAAAGGCTGTGGAGAGGTGGTTAGTGACACCGAACAAGCCTTCGGTCAGCTGTAGATGTTCTCTAGCATCAGTATCGCCAGTCCTAACAGCACCACGCCCAGCTCTGAAAGTTAACAGATGACCTACAGGAACACTCTGAGTTCTTCTCACATCATTATTTTCTCCATGCTGAAACTGCTCAGACACGTTTTGGGGATGCTTCAGAGCAATGGGCACAAGTGGTGGGACATTGTCTTCTCAGGGCTGTCACAGAGCACTGGGCCACTGCAACCACCTCCTTACCAACCTTACCTCCCTGCTCCTAACCTCCGCGCAGCTGACAAAGCAGCCTTTGTTAAATACACACTCCAGAACGCTGGCTTTTGCTCAGAAAAATTCAAAATAAAAATCCTTAAACTCCACCATCAGAAGGGAAGGATAACAAGACTGCCTTCCTGAAACGAATGCAATTCACTGCTGCTTCTCACATGCAAAAGAGCCATACAGAATTTAGTAGGTTACAAGATGTGACCTACATCTCTGTTGAGGTTTATGTTCCTTTTCTTAACACGCCTCCTGAGGTCAAAAGAAAAGTACTTGGGTACCTGGGCCTTCTGGGGTTTGGTTTTACTTGGCAGGATGTCCTCAAGCACCCTTGCTGGCACAAGCAGAAGGCACAGCAGCATCTTTTAAGCAAGCATTACTGAGCAGTTTCAAATTATTTTCACTTCCCAGTCACTTATTCACTCTAGAAACAGGACAGTAATCAGGTTATAGATCATGTGATGAGACACGGGGTTCCTTTAACAAAAATCTCAAAAACACTTGCAGAAATGGTGTAAGCACAAATTCAAGAAGACAGCTGTCTTGTACAGTTAACACACCAAACAGGCGGCAATATTTGTCAGATATCAATTACTTTGGGTTTCCCCACTCCCAGTCTTAGGGGAATCTGCCTGAGTTTGAGTCCTGACACTAGTACACCTAAGAGGAGGGTTCATTTGTGTTGGGTGGGTAGATGGAGCTTGGTCTTGGAGACTGGCTGCCTTTGGAACAGTGGTACAACAGGAACGAGCAGCAATGAAGGCATTTCAGAGACAGATGGGCACCTTCATGTAAGCACTTATAAATTAGAAAAAAATAACAAGACGACAAGAAGATGAGGGCATAAGCACATTCAGAGTGACATAGCCTCACAGCTATTCAGTTACTATGAGACTGCTGTAGTATTCTTATTCTGGTATTTGGTACAACAGATTACCAACCAAAATCACACTCTGGTATTATTACAAATTATTCTTATATTCCAAATTACTGTATTTTAAGAAGTAATTCTAAACTGACACTCATCTGAGTCTCAAAACTAGAGCAACTTTGCAAGCAAAAATATGGCAGCAACTCCCAGTTTAAGATCGCTGTAAGTTCCTATTCAAGTCAAAGGGAAAGAAAGGGAGCATGGCCATCACTTGCAGATAGTAAATCTTTACAGGCGTGTTTTTCATCAATGGCTCGAACAAGCTCAAGTACAAGCACTTTTACCTTCAAGTTGAGTGACGATTTTTACAGCTATCAACTGGTCAGTGCAGAAGACAACACCCCCAAAATCCTTAGCAGGCTGCTAGATGTAAAGCTTAAAAAGCAAAACTTGGGACAAAATACTACAGGAAAAAAAACAGTTTGTGTCCTTTTGTGCAGGAAAATATTCAGCTTCACAAATTCCTCTGCTTCTGCCCTGGTGAAATTGGAGTCCCTTGCTTTCTGCTTCTCCGTTCAGTTGCTGGTTTAGAGTCTGCAAAGAATAACAGGTTGTAGCTCCCAAATTTACATCTGGTGCTAGTCACATCACCAGTCTCCTAAGGGAAATACATTTCACCAAGTTGAATATATTAATGTTTAACAAATAAAGTGCAGGATGAGCGTATACATGTGCACAAATAAATACATAATATATTAAAGGAGCTGCATAGTAATCAGTCAGCTTCTCTGGGGCACTCAGAGCTGCATTTCAAAAATATTTTTATGAAACTGTTTTGTATTTATAGACTACATCCTGAGTTCCAGCCTCTACCCAACAAGCTGGAGCCTTTTATGACACACGTCGTTTCCTGCTTCACTGTCCAGTATCAACAAGTCTTTAGGCTTGCTGTCTAGAAAGAGTTTTCATCTTCACTTGCTACGTTCTTCCCCTCTTTCATTCTCTTGTGAAGTGCGATCTCAAGGAAAAGAAGACAAACCTAATTCCGAAGGAGCTGTGAATGAATGAATGGGCTTCTTATCCTCACCATCCCAGAGGCATCGATGTAAACCTTCCAACCTCCCTCAGGTCTACCCTGAGGTTTCCATAATCCAAACTAACGTCTTTAAAAATGTAGGATTTCTTGACAAAGAAATAAGCTGATATGGAAACTCAGTAGCAGGCGATTAAGCATTTGATAACGTGATGCTCCGATAAAGCGTCGCCTTAATCGTTGTCGCTGGGGAGAAGTGGAAGTCAGGAAACTGAAACTGGGCAGCTGGAAGTATCCAGCTACTCAAATAAATCAGATATACTTCCTGTGCCAAAAGAGATATGAACGCTTTCTGCAGCCAGAGTGCAGATCCCAAGAGAGAATAAAGTTCTTTAACCAAGCAGAAGAGGGACAGATCTCAGCCACACGCATCACTAGAAACAAGGAAATATTTACCAACGGATATTGGGCCAAAAGTATCCAGTGGGTTTAATGTAGACCCTGAATTTTCACAGGCAGGAGATGCCGAGTCACTGCTCTCACATAGCTTTCAAGTAAGAAGCTCACACAAAACAAACTAGAAGGTGTAGTAAATTTAGCAAACACAATTTTCAGAAACATTAAGTTTTGTTAGGAAGGGTCCATATCCACTAATTCCAGCAGCTTCTACCCCTGTAGACAGACATGTTCACATTAAAAACAACAATAAAACTAAGCTGTAATCTGCTCACTCATTCAGCATTAAACTCCTGAAAAGATGGAGGAATCAAATTAAAGAAATCCAGAAAAATCAGAAGTCCTTCTTCCTACAATTAATCTCAACATTTCACACAGTGTTAAGGCAAGTACTACTCTATATTAACCTTTGCTGGCAAATAAATGCTTAAGTATATTCAATATTGGAGGTTTTACTTCTGAGATACTAATCTTAACTTTCACATTTGCTGTAATTAAAAAAAAATTCACCCCAACTTAGACCAAAAATAATAAATTCCATCTCAAAGTAAGACACCTATAAGAAACTAAGAAGCGCCTTGCTCACCACCAAGTTTGACGAAAATACTGTGAATCTTCCCAAGCAAGAGTTACATCAACTGGAAAACTAGAAGGCAGCAACGTCTTTAAAAGTCCGAGTTTCACTACCACTATTCTTGCAGCTGTGAGCATCTCACTAGAAGACTGGATCAGCACAGCTATCCCTCCTCTGTGTACTATGCGGGAAAGCCACAGGACAAAGATACTCTCTCTGTATTAAGCACTCTACGTCCACACATCAGGCACAGACAAGTTGGCATTTTATGATCCACATGCCCCATTACCCCATTTATCAGGAAAACAAAACAAGAGTCCCTCATGCCATCAATATGATTACTTATCAAATCAGAGCTTCTGTCCCTGCAGCCTTCCTCACTGGACTTCTTACAAAGGCAAATGATAAAATATGCATTTATCGTAGGATCTCTTTAATGGAAGTCTAGCGCTTTCATGGAATGCATCACAAATAGTCATAAAAGTATAATAGGAGAAAAAACAAGGAATACAGAAAAACAGGTTTTCTGGCTAGCATGCTGCCTGGCACCATAGGATGGGTTTTCTTTTTCTAGAGTTAAAAAAAATGAATGAAAATAAGAATAGACATAAAGATGGAAATTATGAGAGTTCTTAAGCATCAGTGGGCAGCCCAGTTAAACAGGACTCCAAACTCGGGTTTGCGAGTTGACCCTGGCTAGACACGAGGTGCTCACCAAAGCCACTCTATCACTCCCCTCCTCAGCTGGACCCGGGACAGAAAATGTAACTAAATGCTCATGGGTCGAGATACAGACAGGGAGAGATCGCTCACCAATTACTGTCACAAACACAGACTTGACTTGGGGAAAATTAATTTATTACCAATCAAATCAGAGTAGGATAATGAGATATAAAACTGAACCTTAAAAACACATTCCCCCACCCCTCCCTTCTTCCCAGGTTTAACTTTACTCCTGATTTTCGCTACCTCCTCCCCATCAGTGGTGCAGGGGGATGGGAACAGATGTTGCAGTCAGTTTATCACGCGTTGTCTCTGCTGCTCCTTCCTCCTCATGGGTAGGGCTCCTCACACTCTTCCCTGCTCCAGCATGGGGTCCCTCTCACGGAGACAGTCCTCCACAAATTTCTCCAGCGTGAGTCCTTCCCACAGGCTGCAGTACTTCACAAACTGCTCCAACGTGGGTCCCCCGTGGGGTCACAACTGCTACCAGCAAACCTGCTCCAGCCTGGGCTTTGCTCTCTGTGGGTCCACAGGTACTACCAGCAGCTTGGTGCTGGGTGTCTGCAGAGTTGTTGCTCTCACATACTCTCACTCTTCTCTTCAGCTACAGTTTTCTGTTGTGCAGTATCCCAGAGGCACTGCCACCATCACTGATGGGCTCAGCCCTGGCCACCTGCGGGCTTCAGGTCACCTTTGCTCACTGGTCAACCCAACAAGAACTGAACTTACAATACAAGCTTGGGAAATAGAGTAAGTACAAATTATTAATAACGAGACATCTGCAAACACAGTGAACAAATACAACACCACAACAACACACCAAAAAACCGAGAACTGGACTTCAGAAGAAATCAGAAGCCACTGGCAGAAGGAGTCAGCTGAGGGAAACAGTCATCAATTTATCACTTCATTAGGCATGACTGAAGTACAGATGGACCTTACAGCCTGCAAAGGCAAATCTTCCTGTGGCCTGAAAGACTCTCCAGCTCATACTTCTCCATGCAAGTTTCCAAGTAAACAATTTTCATCAGCAAATTATTAAAACCCCAAAGTAACAAGAATTTAGATTAATCTACACTCGCTTGAGGACAGCTACTTGCCCACCCTGCCTCACACCCAGACTGTGCAATTCTCTCTTCACAATTCAGTATAACCAGAAAGACTAACTTGGTTTCTAGTTATTCAGCTGTATTTGTTTCTCTTCTGTTTTACAGCTTGAGGAGGAAAGGATACAGACAGGCGAACTCAGTTTTACACTTTAAATCAGTCAATAGATTAAATGTCAGCAATAAAGAGACATGAAACAGATATATTGCCCATGATAGGAAACAGTAATTCTACAATCAAGTTTCAAAAAACCCTACAGTCCACCTTGCTGGGAATAAGACACACAAAGCCTTGACTTGGGGCCAAACATGCAAAGAGGACACAAATCAGAGATTAATTCTAACAATTTATTAAAGCATGACTGTTGTTTATTAAACATACCTAATATTGGACTACAAAAAACTACAAGCAGTTTAATGCATCCTTTTGTGACCTGTTTCAATATTTCCCTATCATTATAGATAGGAACAGTGAAACAGAATTACACTGGCAGGAAAACCAGTGCTGAGTATGGGATATCAATGATCCAGCTCCAGTGAGGCTGTGGAAGCAGTCCTTGCATCACACTCAGTGACACCTGGAGATGGGACATCCTCCCTGGAACATCAGCAGTGCAGCTCACCCTCAGGCCACGGGCTCAGTGCTTAGGACAATCCAGCAGATGTTTACAAAAGTGGGAATTAAGGACAGCATGCCAGCTCTGCAAAGTCTACCCTCATCAGAGGCATTTAATAATTAAATCCTTAGAGAAGGAAACAGCTTCATACATTGATGCAACTCTAGCTTAGAAACAGGGCATTTCAGGCAACTCCATACACAAGCTGGATAACACATAAGATCCCATGATTTCTTACTTTTCTTTGTTTAAAGCTAGTTATCCAAATCTGGTTATTGGTTAAAAGATTTTCATGACAATACAAATTATTACTACTCAGAATTTCAGTGCAGGGCCACAGCACCCCCGTACTCCAGAGCGAGTGAATCCAGGCAACTGCTCTGCTCCAAGCAGCGGGACACTGGCAAACACAGGCAAGGGGCAAGCAGCCAAACCAGCTACTAAGAGCAGTATAAATCAACAGTTTGAATCAGAAGGTTTTACACTTCCTTTCTAAGGACTTAGACACTTATTGCTTCTTTTATAAACATTTATCAACCTTGTATCAAGTCCCTGTGGTACGGCGTTAAAGTGGCAATAGCTGCAGGACACCTCCATCGCGTGACCTTGACCTGGGCCACTTATCTGTCAATCGCCAAACCAGGAGTGAAGTTTAAGAGACCATATTCTCACACTGTTCCGACAACTCAAACTTTTGACATTTTTATTTATAAGAAAAGCGTCAAGTAGGACACGAAGCAGTTGTAGCATATCACCAGATGCAGGATGAAAAGCCACAGACAGGCAACAGGGCTCTTCCATGGGCTGCCACACGCGTAGCCATCCTTTGACAACTCCTACCTCCATTTAACAGCACTGAGGTCAGGGAGGAAGGAAAGAGCATACAATATTTTTTTTTAAAAAGCTTTCAAAATAGAAACAGAATTCATAAAGTAGACAGTTATTCCACAGCAGCAGTCAGAAAGGAAGAGAAAGGACGCGCAGGAGGTTGCAACCTTCCTGTTGCACTCGTTGCACCCTGAAGCCAAAGGGCAGCTGGGAGCTCATCTTACCCTGTCACTCACCCCGCCACTACCTAGCAAAGCTTTTTAAATAACAGAGATGGACCACTAACACTGGTACTAGTTAAACTGGAATTTCAAATGATCCCACAGCTAAGAAAACAACGCTGGTCATTCGAGTTACAAAAAGGTCTCCGAAAACACATTTCACTGGAGGCACTCACATATCCCTACTGATGTGTATTTTATTATTCCATCAGACTAATAAAATGTCAGTGTGGCATTCTGCCTTGGGAAAGTTGATAACGTTTCCTATATCAGATATGCTGATGTTCCTGCTGAAAATTGTGTGCAAGTTATCTGCAAAGATAGGCACCCAAATCCAGACAACGAATTTGAACATTCTGAATTGCAAGCTCAAGGCATATAAGTGCTTGTTTAAAATACAAAATTAAGTATCTAAAGCACTAAAAAAACCCCCGAACTTTAAAATGAAGTCCAACATGTAAAGCGATTTCTATCTTGATCTTTATGGCAGTGCTGTCCTTTCTACTGCTACACTTTCATCCTGTACAAACAACGCATTTAAGTTTCCAGTTATTATGTTTATGTGCTAATAAAAAAAGGAGATAAATTTCCAGAGGCTTGTCTCCTCAAACCCTGCTGAAGGGTTTCATACGATGCAATTCAAGCAGAACATGTTTCAATTTGCTTGCCACAGAACAGGGAATTATTATTTTATTACACTTCAAAGAAAAACTAGTACAGCAGAAGTTACCATTTGGTCACTAACTATACAAGTTACAATTAAAAATGGGGTATGTGAACAGAATTTGAGAAGTATACTTAAAATACATTTTTCTCTCCTGTGTTTTAAGTCTTTAATGATCTTGATAATCTTTGCTCATTTTACATGCAAATACCCTGACTTTCCAATCCAGCAAATTTCAAGTGATTTTCCACATACAAAGAATTGTTGGGAACAAACTTTCTTTGTATTGTCACCTCTATAGCACTTACGCCGCACAGCGATTTATTCAGGATCTCATCATTTAGTCCTGTGTGGGTGTCAACTGACTTGCTTCAAAGCCTGCTTCACATCTACAGCAGTTAGTCAAGAAAAATGCAATTACATCAGCCACACGGGCTGAATGGGATGTCTAAGGCACATCTCACTGTGGGAAGTTAGGACCTGCAGCTCCACACATTTGAAGACTTCCCCTGAAAGGGATAAATATAATGCATCTTGTCCAAATATAATGCATCTTGTCCAAATATAATGCATCTTGTCTTTTGTCAGCAAAACAAAACCAAGTCATGCATTGCAGATATCTGTCACCGACAGGTCCTGGAGCAGCAGATCATCCTGCCCTCCTCTCACATCCCCAAGATCTTGGGGAAGAACAGGAGAAAAGGAAAGTGTCGACACAAGTCACGAACACAAACTTTTAAACTCAAAATGACCTTTCCGCCCTCAAGTTTGCACTCCTTGATCTGATGTTAGACATGGAAATACAGAGTAATTCCCTAAACCTTCAAGTTTGAAGGAACTACTCCAGAAACAACTTCAAGATACCAAGACAGATGGCACCAAGCTTACTTAACCTAATTCTTTCATCAGGTACAGCAGCCACAGCTTATAAACAGCGTATTTCAGAGAAGCCTCTTATCTTGATTTACAGAACTTGCAAATTGATGGAAAATTCATTACATCTACTGTGTAAGTTGTCCCATGATTAACTATCCTAATTTAACTACCTTTGCTTTTGGTTCCAGGGTGACATGGAAGCTTAAGAGAAAATTAAAGGCTTCCCAACAACTGTTTTCCCTAAGTTTGTTTAAACTCCCAATACCATAGATTACTGTAGCTGAAAGAGACAAGAATTTCCCTATTCTTCCAGTTTACATATTTAACACCACTTTTCCCAATTTTTTCCGGTTTACATATTTACCCCTAAGCCATTGCGTGGGACCTAAGCTGGGCAACGGGCACACCCAGGGGGACACAGGAAGGGTCCCCAGCTCCAAGCACGGCCCCCATGGAGAAACCCATGAAGAGCATGCCCCTGGGAGCTTTTATGATCAAAAACATACGGGGGAAGGCGAGCGTTCGAATGCTCTGATGGAAAGGGAAATGCTCCCATCAATGTTGGAGGGCAGCAGGTTCCTCCCCCACTAGTGCTTCCCCAGTCAAGAACCTTTCTAGCCATGGAGGATTTTTTTTCTGTTGAATAAAGCCTTAAGTTATTAATAAGAATGAAATCTCTTGACCTAGATTTTCTCCTAGCTTAAAAAAAATATAATCATATACACACACACACAACACAGCCTTCCTCTACAAGCACTACCATATTACACTCATCATACACCACAGCACTTTAAACCAGATATTTCACAATGAAAACAAAAAAAAAAGGCTTTTCTCGCCCCTCCCTTCCCCAGCTTTGTGTAAGAACATGCATACAGATGATGTTTGATTAAAACAGAAACCTGAAGCCCAGGTTGAATGTATTTACTTTTCAAAAGCGTTTTACAATTTGATTTTCTTCTTGCCTGCTGTGATAATTGATGAAAACTACACAGAGATTAAAATGAGCACAGGTGCGTGTCTGCACAGTTCAAAGAGATTTGATCCCAAATGAAAATAATTAAAAAAAAAAAAAAGCTTCAGTATTTTTAGGAATGGATTTAACACAGCCTAACCAAATAAGCCTAGATTAAAAGCAGGATTTTACAGTCGGGGCTTCATGCTCCTGAAATTTGAAACTCACCTCTCATCATCGATGAGAAACTTTTTCAAGCAACACCTGGTTTGCACAGGAATGAACAGCCTTCCATATCAGAAGTGTCAGAGTGGATCCAAAGGAAAAACAAAAGCAGTGAAGAGCACTAAAATACAAATGGGCATGTGTAACAACAGACACTTGGAACTAAATCAACATTATTTTTAAATTTGAGAGAGGTAAAAGGAAAGCCCGTGAGCTGAGCGTACTTTACTGCCAATATGCAAACCTGCACTAAACCTGTGCTTATTTTCTTTGCCAAATTTATACTGCTACAGCTGGATCACAACTTCCTTGCACCCACGAGGTCAGGAGCCATTTGAACGGAAATGCACGATACAGCTAATCTTTGTGCCAGCTAATCATCTCTAACGCAAAAAAAAAAAACAAAAAAACACGTGAATTTCCCCATTTTTCTGTCCCAGTCTCCTTCAGCAAAGCTAACTAGCACGTTGCTAATCCGACATTTGTTGCGCTACTTTGTTAAACAGATTTAAAAGACAAATACACACAAATCACAGAGGGTAAAGAATTTATTCTCTGCTCAATGCTTATTGCTTAGCTTCTATGAGAACAGAAAAATCAGCACTCCATTGTATTGAAAATAAATTAATTTGTCCCAAAGGCATGCCAAGGAAAGACTCCACACTTATGTAGGCATTCTTATACAACAGCTATTTTCTTGCTAAAAAAAAAACATGTGGCGGGTTGGCCCTTGGCTAGGGGTCAAACCACACACGCTTGCTCACACAGTCCCTGCCCCCACCCAATGATAGGGGAGAGAATTAAAGAGGTAAATGTCAAAGAGGACTCGTGGTGCTCTCTTCTGCTTAACCCACGACACCTAACTACCTATATTTTAGGCCTCAATAATAACAGTTGGAGATTACAAATAGATGGATCAGAGATGGAAGAATTCCCTTCCCCCCCCCCATACAGGGGAGCAGCTCCCAGCTCGTTCCATGTGGGACAAAAGAGCTAATTAATGGTACCACTAAACAGGCTTCATTTCCATTGAAGCATCTTTTTGATTAGTGAAAATAAGAGAATGTTGGAAATCATTCTGCAGAAACCTATCAGTGACATTGCCAACATCTGAGATTTTCCAAGCTGCCCTATAACGACCTTTACTCCATGCATTTGCATCTATATCTTACCACAGATTTATATTTTTGTAGCAACAGCTACAGTGCGATGCCATTACAAATCCAACTGCATCTCCACGTCAAAAATCTTATTGACTTAGAGCTTTTGAAACCTCTTGAATTTTGACTTTAGGTTTTCACACCACACCTCAGAGGTCTCACCGGGGCACCAAGCCCACTCTTTCGACAGACTAGCAAAAAGGAAATGAGAACCTGGCAAACAATTAACACAATATGCTTCTCGCATTTTTTTTCTTTAAGCAAAAAGCCTTAATTTGCCATTACTACACAATTTAAAAGCCTTTCCTTTCAATTTCTTAGAACACCAAGAAACTAATTTTCTTATTGCTTAATCCAGCTTGTATGCTAGATACTTTTTTAATGAATAATGACAAATAATTTAAATAGCTCCCTAAATACAAAAATTCTGAGGATAAACAAAAGGAACTGCGTAAGGAGAAAAAGTCCTTTACCAACTTCTTGATAATTTCAACATATTGGTGAACAAATGCAGCTGCATGTTTCCATCCTGGCCAATATTAATTTTGGATGCAGTTCAGTTTGTGCACAACCACTTTTAAAACTGCAGGGATCGTGAGAAGCACAAAAAGCAAGACCACTGAAAAAAAGTGAGCAAATGATTTTTCATGTGTCACGAAATTCTGAAGGTCAGCTCAAGCCCTGAGGAAGAGAAAAACTCTGGGTTTTTTATTATGGGATATCATTCTATAATGTATTTACTGTAGAGTCAAAAATTAACAAAAAGTAGACTAAGACATTCATTAAAAAAAAAAAGAATTCAGATCCTAAATAATTTAGATACTTGGAAAAAAATAAAATCTAAAATTGCTATCATTTAGTTTTAATTAAGAGATAACCAATTCCTTTTACTGCAAGAATTTGCACAGCACATGGCTAATTACTACCCTGTGAAGAGTGTGGGGAAAGAAAAGGCACAAATCTTAACACAGTTCATCAACACAATAAAAACCGAAATACTGGTGTTAGTGCCCTTTTTTTTTTTTTGGAGAGCAAGTACAAATAAAACCTTGTTCTAACACACAGGCAACTAAACTGGAATAAGACTGTAAAGGGAATCTGCACAGGAAACCCAGGTTTAGGGCTGAAACATTCCTCAGAATGGACTTGACAGTGAGGAAAAAGCTCAAGAAAACAGAAAAAAAAAACCAACAACTTTTTGCTGCAAACATCCTAAAGAATTCAAGCTGACGCAGTCATACCACACCATAGTCTGTGAACCTCTCTGTAAAATCCTGGATGAACTGATGAGGTCTGTGCACTTGGTAAAGATCTTCTCAAACCGAGGAGGGGAGGAGCAACCCTGCAAACACAGTGAAACTCCCCTAGCAATGAAATCATCCCAAAAGATAGCATCATGTACCTGGTGCTGCAAAACAACCAGTAAAAGAGCAAAGATCATATTTAAATACTATCTTCTTTTGCCTCGTGCCATCTTTCCCGGTATTTTTTCACTACAGCATGAAACCACATCGCACAAGGTGCTGCAGCAGGGGAGTTCCAGCTGCGCTTGGGGCTTCAGGAATTCCTGCTGCCTCTGGCTGGGAGCTCTGCTGGTACACCTGAGAGATAAATGAACACAAGCCATTCAGAAACCTTGGACCCGTTTTGTTTCACAGAAAAATTGGTCCGCTATTCAAGAGGACATAGGAAGAGGTTTCCAAATCCTATGATTATAGGTTTGGCATAGTTTACAATTAAAAAAAAAAATAATAAAAAAAAAGGAGAGCCACAGGGAAGAACAGACTTTCCAGTGCAGCAGCTTTGAGAAGTTTCCGTTTTCCACTGAGACTGAAACTACTGCTTTCAATCCTAAACCACTTTGTCATAAAAGTTTAAATGCCAAAGCAGCAAAAGACATTTTGCTTACATTTGGTGCTGCTTCTCTTAAAGTGGAGCAGCATTTGATTTGGTGAGATTTATCCATGAACCGGGTTCAACTCCTACCCCATTTGTAGCCAAAGCTGGCAATTAAATCACGATTTAACCCTAGGGAGTGGAAACATTTGTCAGCTATTTTCTGACCCCTTCCCCCTCCAGTATACGTGACAAGCTTGATTGCCATCAGGACTGGTTTAGTGCCACTTCTTGTTTTACCAGCAGGTAGTTTTCTTGCCTGAATACTCAGCTGCAGTTCACCAGCAGGTATCACAGAGCAGGGCAGAACTTACTTGTTACATATGCTTGTTTGTTTGAAATGAAGCTACAGGATCAAGTTATTAAGTAGATAAAGAATTTTATGGTGTTCATTATTATTTTAAAGCAGTCAGACATCAGCTGCCGTACTTGAGCTCCGAAGAAGCCGTCCCAGGGAAGTTACCACACCCCTAAAAACTGGCGTTCACTGCGCTGATGCTAAAAGATACTTGGAGAAATAAAAGAGCACTTCAGCTTCCAAACAGAAGATTTTTACATGATCAAGATACGCAAATGGAGTGAAACAAAAAGAAAAGCAAAAAAAAAGTCTTTAAATGATCTGACTGCATCTGCAACTATTTTCCTAGTTACAAATCCACATCCTTGATTTTCAGCTTAGTAAGAGGAAAGGCTCAGGTAGTTCTTTATATCTGCTAATTTCTGAATATTATTGCAGTGTGCTGTTACTGAGAATCAAGTACTAATACTAATGGTTATTTAAAAGTTCATTGTAATTATGTAACTTATCCTTTTTAAACAGTTTACTGTATTAAATGCTAAACAGCTTTATCCTGCATAAAATCGAGCCAAAAAAATGCAAGAGCATCTTCGCTGCAATTCTCAGTTTTTCCTTTGAAAAGCAAACTCATTATGTTCTATAAAGAGAATAAAGTCTCTAAAAGAAGAACCAAGTTCTTTCTTTTTCAAAGGCAGGCTTTGAAGAGACTGCAAAAAAAGATTTTTATTCTTGGCTCAAATACGAACATTTGGAAACCACTACTTTTGAGGAAGGACTCACACCCACTGAAAGGCAGAAGACTTTATTTTGAAAACCAGTGCGAAATTTCAGGGGGGAAAAAAAAAAGCAAAAACCAACACACAATGCGTATTTTGTACTTCCCAGCTTTTGGTAGTCCTCCAGACAAGACAAAAATCTCAAAATAACTCTTTCCCATATAACTGTTTTCTCGTAGATATTGCCAAGTTATCTTCTACCACCAGCGAGAACTTCTACAAGAACTAACCACTTCCAGACAAAGCAACTCAAAGTACAGTCGTTAAGTGAAAATTAAAAGCATTTGAGGTGTTGGAGAAGAGATAGCCGAGAGTGGGTATCCTAGCTAAAAGTCGTCAGAAGAGCAACACTTCTGCTTTGGATGCAGGCCACATATTGCAACGGTTTCCCCAGATTTGGTCCAAAGCAGCTGCAGAAAGGGAAAGCTCATCTAGAAAACTGTATCAGGTCCCTATAGAAACATTTAGGGCTTTTAAACAAAGAATATCTTTTGTGCATGTACACACGTGGACACCACTGCGTTTTACCAAAAATACCGAGGGACGGGGAAGAGGATTCAGTCTTTTGTCTCCCAGATAACTCAAGATTACCTGGAGACATTCACATCATGTTCCTCGAACTGGAGGAACACTACAGGTCCCGTGCTCAGCGGTGCAAAATTCCTTTTCCCTGCCTCATGTGCATGCATTTTCCTGGGAACATTGCTTTGTGTATTCTCCCAGTGTTTTATGTGAAGGGATTGCTACTTGCTCTTCATGTATGATGCAAAAGCTGGAGGGTGACCTGTGAGCGCTCCGCATGGTCGGTCTCCTGACACATCAGCCCTTGAAGGCAGCTGTGGCTCTCCCGTTGAGCATCCCTCGCAGAGCCAGACAGGGGACACCCAAGGATCCATGAGGGATGGCTAGGTAGATCCTGGGATCCAACTGGCCAGCCACAGACGTGTCTCTATAAGCTACCTTTACAGCACGGTCAGAAAAAAATGGGATGAAATAGTAGCCCTTTGGACAACTGCACTCCCTTCCCAAGCATCAGTCTCCAGCTACTGAGCACCAGCTCATCTTCTTTTCCCCTGTTTTATTTAAATACCCACACCCTGGAATGTACATAGGAGTAAATTAAGGTACTTTATTATATAGGTCAAGTCCCGACCTGTATATGTGCATAATTAGCATAAAGGTAAAAGCACTACAGACATAACTAAAGCATTAATGGTGAGCTTAAATACACATCCTAGAGATTGCTAGAAGGAAAAAAAAAATTCTAACTGAAAAAAAATTTAAGACAACAGAAAACTAACAAATGAGAAAGCAAGGCAGTACTTAATTTGAATCTTTTCCCCAACATTTCCCCTTGTGACTAGTTGTACTTTACAAGCAGAGAATATAATAAATGAGAGATCTTCACTTTACACCACTGTACATTTCATAATTGGTCTTCATCTGGGTATGTATATAATTCAAGATAATTCAGATCAGTTTCGAAACATGCTTTTAAATTATCTGAAAAAGCTCTACACAGTTTCCATGTAGAACACATCCCTTTTTTTCCTCCAAGTAAGAAAGGAATTGGTTAAAACAAAACCCATCACATAATTGAGAACAATTAAGCAGATACCTTCTGTAATTTCTCAGCAGGAGAAGAAAGTTCTCCTACACTTCAAGCTGCCAAAGGCTGTGAAGCTGTGATCAAAGACATGATAATATCAAAAAAGAGACTGTGGACAGCAACCCAATAGTACACTCCCTTCTTTCTCAAGAGCCTTCAGAGGTAAAAGGCTCAGCAGGCAGAACTAACCCAGCCATAGCCCAGCACTGCAGCTCCCTCCTCCACACCCTCACCGCCCCGTGTCTCCTCCTCATCCTCAGAGGACATTCACTACAGGTGCCAATGAAGTTTGTAAGAAACTGTGGTTGCCGCCCTGCATTCTCATTTATACTTTTATTAATTGTCATGCCAATGAGGCAGTTGACCATGGATAATAATTGTAAGAGCTGTTTGACTTGATGGACAAGATAAACAGAAATGAAGTGAGGTGCATCTCATTGTCAGAGACCACAACCTGCAAGTATGAAAAAGTTCTGACACTGACACTAGAAAAATCCCAGCCTTGGAAGATCTGCGTAACCCTGTGTAACTCTGCAAAACAGCTTCAAATATAGAAAAAGAAGTTGTAGCCATGTGACTGCTCTATAAAAGAACAAGAGGTTATTTTCCCCACTCCAACATCAGTTGTTAGAATAACAAAGTGGATTTTAAAAGCTTGGTGTTCTATATACTGCCTAATAAGAACAGAAAGGTATTAAGGAAACAATGGGAAATCCACTGTCGCAACTCCAAAACTGTAATGTACAAAGGACTAAGTGCAGAACGATTTTATTGCTTCTTCCATTTCAGTGTATTATGGTACCAAACCACACTTCACAGGTATTGCCAGCACTCTCCAGCCTGGTTCAATGCTAAAAACAGCCGACTTCATTTTCAAATATTAGACAGCTTTTATGATTTGCACTAAGTTGAACAAAGTATTCCACAAAAGCAAATCACACTGATTAAGGAACAGGTTTTGTTTCTTGTTAGAAATTCAAGTTTAAGTTCTAGGCATGGGAAAGATGCAGCAGCAAGACTGGAACCTCACAGCAGCCAACTTTGCATTAGACAGTACCGGTATCACAACTGCCGTAACACAAACCGCCTCCTCGCCTTCCTGCCCAACTCACAGCAAATTCCTTCATGCTGAAACTGCCGCAACGGGCGACGTGTCACCAGCCTGCAGCAACGCAACGCTAACCACGTCTACTCCTCAGCTACGGCACAATTATTAGGTGGGAATACGACCAGGGCTTTTCTGATAAGAGCTTTGGTCCCTCCTGTCTCCACCTGGCCCCACCTCAGCTCCAACAGCTACTGGAAAGAGTTTTTGGGGAAACGTTTTGGCCCCATAGCAAAATGGGAGAGTGAGCGTAGGTCTGTAGGGTGAGCAGCTCTTTCACTGCACAGCTCCACCAGCCTCCTCTAGCTGAAGTATATAATATTATCCTGCTATTCAGCAGTAAAGCAAGCCTACTGTCATTAGTAACATTTGATTAGTACTGACCGTAATGATAGTGCAGGATGCAAACGTGCTCCTCTACCCTCCGGCTGAGCAGTGCAGCCCACTCAATGCAGTGGAGGGTAAGGCTCTGGTTTCACAGTGGGGCAGGGCACCTTACAGAAAGTCTTTTCAGGAACAGTCATCCAGAAGTAATATGGAAATCCAATTAGTTGATTACAACAATCTAAACGGCATAATTTGAAACCTTCATAGCAGTTCTCGGATGGTGAGAGTTTAGAGGGAGAAATCCTATCTTTTGATTAAAACCAACATAGCTGGGGGCAGGGCCTCTCCCTACAGCTTTCGCCTCTTCCATTTCAGGCCAAGTAATGAAAACATTACTGCTCCTTAGTGAGCAAAGCATAAGTTAATTCAGCTTTATCTCCCCAAAGCCGATAATTCTCTGGTCTAGTCTTCATGAAGAGCACTTAAAAATGTTCCACGTTCAGGGTGAACATCCACAGAGAATCACAGAATCCTTCAGGCTGGAAAAGACCTCAAGGATCATCAAGTCCAACCATCAACCCAACACCACCCAACCCACTAACCCATGTCCCCAAGCACCACATCCACACGTTTCTTGACCCCCTCCAGGGATGGTGACTCCACCACTGTCCTGGGCAGCCTGTTCCAATGACTGAGCACTCTTGCAGTGAAGAAATTTTTTCTAATCTCCAGCCTAAACCTCCTCCCCTGGTGCAACTTGAGGCCGTTTCCTCTTGTCCCATCACTTGTTCCTTTAGAGCAGAGCCCAGCACCCCCCTCACTGCCCCCTCCTTTCAGGCAGCCATAGGGAGTGATGAGGTCTCCTCTCAGCCTCCTCTTCTCCAGACTGAAGCCCCCCAGCTCCCTCAGCCGCTCCCCCTCAGACCTCATCATTTCTGCACCCACCTCCTGACGAGTGGCAAGGACACTACTCCAGGCGGCACTGCACAGTGCACAGTTCACCCCTCGGGCACAGGAACGACAAGCAGGTGTACCTGTGAGGTCAGGGTATAAAAATAAGTCCAGGAAGCAACGTGCATGTTCACCATCACACCACAGACAAGCCAGTCACGAGGAAACAGCTGTTTCACAGAACACCTCTAGTTGGAAGGGTCCCATAAGGATCATGAAGCCCAACTCCCTGCTCCTCCCAGGACTACCTACAACTAAACTATGGCTAAAGAGCGTTGTCCAGATGCTCCGTGAACTCTGCAGGGAGTTCTCCAAGCTGAACAGACCAAGTGAGCTCAGATGCTTCTCATAAGCCACGAGTGCACATGATCGGCGTTACAGCCATCGCACAGGTTGGGAACACGTGGAAGCCCAGCAGTGCTGTAAATGTTCATATGCAGCACAGGCTTCAGGGACAGAACAGGGCACAAACAAAGGGAATGTCAAAGTCCAAGAGCTGCCCAAGCCATGAGGAGATGCTATATGAGGTTCCACTGGATCCCAGGGAGGCCCCCGTTCTCCAAATCCTCTGTATAATCCTCAAAAAGGTGTCCTCTGGGCTGGTCCTATAGCACAGGGTCTAATTTCCTACTTGAAAATACGCTCTTATCTCCCAGCATGAAGGGAGACCTCATTCACATTCAGCACTTTCTTGGACAATTCTCCTTCATCCTTTATTCCTCCAGCCCCCATAATAATACAGGTGACTGAAAACAGTAAGCCCCTGACTCAATTCTGCATTTTTATTATGTTTAGGAGAAAGCACACTGCAATAATCTTGTTCTATCTCATCAGCACTCCTGGTCTTTTTAGTATATTTTCTGGATTTGCAGATAAAGTAGCAGGGTGATATTTCACTGTAGCTGTTGGTCTTCCTGGTTCATTCCCTCACTTCGCTCACATTTGCTGCCAGCTGCCAGGTTCCTAGATCAGGAAAGGGTAACTCACGCCTCTGCCGGCTGTACCAGCCGTCTTCAGAAAATTAGGATGGATGGCTTCACAACTGGAACCACGGCATCAGAACAGCCCAAAGGTGCACAACCAAAAAGATTTTTAGGAATAAATGGATTCAAAAAACAAAACAAAACAAAAGATAAAAAGAAAGAAAAAAAATCAGGCCAGAAGGAAACAGTTGATTTCAGAGTTGTGAAATATCCCATTCAAAAGTTCCACTCCTGACAGTGACAGTCCAAACCAGCTCCCAGAACGGTATGCAGCAAATTTTTGCCCTGAAGGCTACTAATTTTATATTTGCTGAGTGAAAACCATATGTCTATTTGTGTGCATTTCTGCAATCGCACTTTTTCATTCATTAAGATGAGAAATTGCTTCTTTTATGCAATCTGCTACTATTCAGATAGAAAAACATTGTGATGTCTGGTAGCAGGCTTGCTGTTTTTGGCTTTAGGAGGATTTTTTTTCCTCTCCTTCTTCCTGTGAGAGGAAAGCTTTTCCCAAAGGATTTAAGTGATTTCATAAAACAAATGTAAAAACAAAGACACTTTTGTTTAAGGACTGAAGGTTTTGTTTTGTTTTAGGGGGGATGGAGAGGGAAGGAAGAGAGAAATGACACTGACCATCTTTCAATTAAACAGGAAAAAAAAAAGCAGATATCTCATTCCTAAAAATAGAAACTCTGTGATAGTGCAAACTTGCTATAATAAAGAAGTCATCACAAAAAAGCCAAGATTTGTTTTCCAAATATACAAATTTTGTTTGTTATAGTCACAAGTGAACACCGCAGACCACTATAGCAGAGAGCAGAGGAGAACAACGTTTTCTCTCCAAATTTAAATGCTTACACTGCATTCCTATATGTTCTGCTTCATTAAAGTCAGTTTCTCCTTTCCCTCAGAGTCCATCAAACAGAAAGAATGAGGAAAAAAAAAACCAAAACCTGAAATGCGTGGCTGTAAATACAGCTAGACTTGGGAGATTCACTTCAGCTAGAGCATTTGCAGGTTAACCCAATATGGAACATTTCATTTACTGAAATAGGGCCCAATACGACAACAGGAGTAATCCCAAACGTGAATTGCAAGATGGGAACAGAATAACAACCGAAAGAGGAAGAACTAATTAAACACCTGAAATCCTTCAGCAAAGCATGTGCAGAGAGGTCTTGCAGGAAATCTGAGTGAGCAGACCTGCAAATATTCCCTGAGCACTTATAAACATGCATTGCAGAAATCTCAGGGGTTGCAGAAATCTCAGGGGTTGCAAACCTTGCAAGGGTTCTTAGGGTTTCTCGAATTAGCAGATATTAATTAATGGAATTAACTGATTTATCAGGAAGTCCCTACATGTTGTATCAAGTTTTATTATGTCAAGAGAAGTCTGACAGCCACAAGTGATCTTCAGTGAGAAAATAACATCTGTCCAAACAGAGCAATCCATGAAGTCCCATTCGCACTGTCTACCATTTAAATTCATCCACAGTTGTCACTCACTGCAATTACCGCTGAACATTAACACACCGGGAGAACTCAACAGCAGTATAGTTCGGTACTATCACAGCTCAGAAAGGCAAAACAACAGAGACAATAAGAATCATGCAATTAAATACAACATGCAAGTGAAAGCTATCACATTGTAACTACTTGTACTTACATGACTGATTTATACATGTTTATATTCAATGTTATTTTTTCTAAATGTAGTCTTGAAGTACATGTAAGCATGGGAAGTGACAGGATGTTCTGTTAATTAACGAGATTAAAAAAAACAGGTCTAAAACCACTGGGGATGGACAGAAGGAGCAATAACAGCCTGCCACATAGATGACAGTAACATTACTTTATAAATACATGAAATAAAGTACAAATAAAATGTGTATGACCATCACCATCTCAAAAGTACTCTACCCAACCATCCCTTTAATTCTTTTCCTCCAGCCTGGTTTAAGCTGTGTGTATATACACATCACAAAGTTTCACTTCTAACAGCCCCTTGACCTCCCAAATGGTAACACGCACAGATTAACTTGTCAAACAGAGAAAGACAACATACAAAGGTCATTACAAATCCAAAGGTCTGGGTCCACTCATGAATTTGGGCAGTTATTTCAAACAGACTTGTCCAGTACTGAGTAGAGGCACTGGACAAAGAGGAAGACACTGCTACCAATGGTTCTTCCACAACAGAAGGACACCCCTTCAGCTCCTATTTGCACAAAAAAACACCACGTGGAAGTATGAAAGTTAAACCACTGGAAGGCTGCATTACAACCCTCCTTTCTCCATTCTTCTGCCCACAATTATTCTCTCTCCCTTTACTTTTGAACTATGCAAGACATCATGTAATTTATGTAACACAATGCTCAAGCCTGAAAGTTCTCCTGCAGTTCAAGGTTCTGCTTTGTTCCTTCCCCACTGGAACCTCTCTTCATTCGAAACAGTGCTTTTCTAAACAGTGCAACCCAAGCAACTAATAGATATCCCACAGTTACATCACAGCGATTAATAAAACATGAGCTTCCTAATTTAATTTGGACATGAGTTAATCCATGAACTGAGTCCATGTGTAATATATAAACTTCACTCCTTCATTACCCTGTTTACAACTTTGCTTGTTCACAGTCTTTCCATAATTTTCATTTCCTCAATCACATTTTCTTGTATTCTTTAATGTGTTCATGACGTTTTACCTCCATCTCTTACACCACTTGCTCCAGTCCATTTCCCTGCTTCCCAGACTATGCTCACCATGACCATACAGCTCCTTGACACATTAACAAGAATATTCCTCTCCACTTGTTTGAGTTGCAGACAATACTGGATGCTCCTGTTATCTTCTCTGTCCAATAAAGTCTTAAAGCATTTCCTCCCATGTCTTAACACAGACTTTTCCAAGACCTCAAATTGTAACAGGAAATCATTTGAGTGACTTTGTTTTTAAAGAACACAGCAGAGCGTCAGGAGACAAGTGCTCTGCTCTCTTATTTGCCAGACTGTTTGAATCTAGGTTGAATCTCCCCTTTGTAAATATGAAATAACTTTTCCACCTCATCCATTAATATTTGGAACTCGAAGGCTGTCAAATAAGACACTATACAAATGCAAAGCACAGCCCTAGTCTCATCTTTTTAATGATGCACCCAATAGTCATATAAAAGAGCAACAGAAGCAAGTGAAAAATTACAATAAGCGAATAGCCTAATAATATATATGCTAAAAGCCACCAAGGCAATAAATTCAATTTTCCCTGGGATTGTTAAATTATTCTTTTGATGGCTCAACACCATCTCTTCATGTTGATTTCCTATGGGGGATGCTGATGCGTTGAGCTCATTACACAGCTCTTCTTTAAAGAAAAAACACACATGCACTTAAAGCAAACACCTAAAACACAAAAGTTCAGATTTTTAATAAACTATGCTTGAAAGGAGTTTGCAACTGGCTTATTTCTAAGGAAGTTAGACACCTGCCCTAGAAATCCAAAACAAACAGACATAAAGCAATATCAAGACACTGATCTTGCTTTGATGTACAAACACGCTCACTTTTGAAATGATTCTTCTCAAGACTCATCCACACAGATGACATACGTTCCTCTTCCTTTTTGAAGAGTCATCTTGAAACTTCCAGAATTTTGCCTGTGCATACAAAGCCTAGCTACAGGAGAGCTGTTAAATGGACGGACTCTGATGCTATAGCAAAGATCAAACAACGTCAACACGGTGGAGCCTTCAAATCACAAACGCTATCGTTACACTTTCTGTGAGTACATACCAGACAAGTCTTCTACCGAGTTACTAGAGAAAGTGTCTAAACTGGTGTTTCTCATACCTCAATCTGCTCCTGGCAGTTAGCTTATGTTGGCCTTTGTATAGCTCAGCACCAGTGCCTGGGTCAGCCACTACACCTGCACAACGAACCCACAGACAAGCATACATCCTCCCACCTGGGACCCCCCACCCTGGCTCTTCTGCAGTCCTGCGCTTCCCCAGCCCCTTCCCAGGTGAAGCCTCCCTATTCCTCTTCCCAGGACCACATTCCTCAAGCAACAGCATGGCCAGTGACACAGGGCACTCCTAAAACCAGAGATCATGAAATCAGGCAGAGGATACATATAAGCATACATTCAACGGAAGAGCACAATTCTTTTATTTATTTATGGGTCCACACCAGCCATCCTGATCTCCAGCCTGCACATCCATTTATACCTTTTCTGTCCCATGCATATTTATTTGTGGTTTTCTTTAATATTTTATTTTATAAATTTATCTTTAGTATTTTAATATTTTAAAATATTTTAATATTTTATAACCACTCTGTTATACACTAAAAAGAGAAGAAAAAGCAGCAGCTACAGATGCCATAGATGAGAGCTTTACTTGTTATAAATTCTACTCAACATCAAGTGACTGGGCAACACATGGTCCTCAAAAGTAAGTATTTCTGCTCACCACACCTCCTTCACAGAAATGCTTTCTGTTTCCGTTGGTTAGTTGTGAAGATCAGAGTTATGGCAGCTTGGGGTACCTCAACTGCCCTTTTCCTTAACAATCACACATACAGTTAAACACAACCTGGGACGTAAGCGACACACAGCTGGGAGGGCATCCCAAATCCGACAGTTAGTAAATTCATTCTGATTTCCCATGTACGACATTCTAACATCCATTCAACAAGTCATCAAATCATCCTCCTGTATGTCAAGTTTTTAATCCAAACATTACAGATGAACTTTCAGTTTACGACCCTTCCTCTTCTCCAAGAATCCTCCTGAGGGAATTTATAAGCAGCTGCTATCTCCCCTCCCTGCCATTACTAAGCTGCAAAAGCCAATGTAGTTTTGGTCTCCCGTCTAAATCCACACTGTTCACGCCCCATCATCCTTGTAGCCTGGATGTCCCTGTACGTGTTCCACTAGAATTTAACATTTTCTGTACACATGTGAACAGCACTATGTACAGTATCTGACATGGAGCCTCCCTCATGCCTTGCGGGACAACGTGCCTATCTCCACCAAAGAGCTCTCACTACGGATCACATCTGCTTTCCCCACCATCACATAGAGTCACCCCTGTTTGATCACAGCATTCCCATTGGTCTGTTTTAAGGGATGACCCGCCAGCTGACAGCAGATATGTTGTTAATAATCACTCAGTAGATAACTTCGCTTTTAGAGCTATTTAACTTCCTCCCATTCCTATTGCTACAGTCATCACTGACATTCAGTTCTTCCCGCGCAACAATCCAACCCCGCTTGGTGCTGACTGTTTCCTAACCCTGCTTCATCAGCAATCATCCTTCGCATACAGTTATCTCAGCCAGTTCAGGGAAGTAAGAAGACCAGCTCTCCACTAACAGAGATTCAGGGCAATAGTTCCTTTATTCATGCAGAGTCACTATTTCTCCTTCAACTGTCACCTCACCATTCTTCAGCCAAGCCCCATCCTTCCAATTCACTTGTTCTTGGTGTTACCCCCACCACGGTGTACACACATCAAACTGAAGCCTTCTGCTCCTTTTGTCTAAGACATTCAGTATTTAACCAGCAATAATATGACTCTAGTCTTCTGTGACCTAAGTGTGGCAAACCCATTATGGATTTTATCCTGTTTTCCCCTTATCTTTGTATACTTAATTACTTTTCCATTCCAAATTTGTTCTAAATCTTGGAATACTATTGAGATCAGAGTAAAATGTGTAAAGATTTCATTCTCTTCTTCTTTTAACCTAAACACAACCACACTTATTTTGCTATATTGGTACCACAACTCCTACATTTAACTTGACAGATAACAACCGATCTCTCTCATGATCCAGCTCCAGTGTCCTGTGCCAACCCGTTGAGACCCCTAAAGCTGAGACCCTCTGCTTCCTTAGTTAGACTGTGTTAAATCTGGAAGCACACACAAGATGTTTATTCTGGTCATTTCTGTTTGGCACCCTATCATTCTCCCATGTTCAAATCCTCATCCCTAGCTAAAACTGGTTACAACTGCTAATTTTGGAGGCATTTTTCTACTATAGCCTGGTCCTCACAACATCACAGCCAAGTCCTCTTCTCCTATTCTTTTTTTTCTTCTTCATCTCAAATTCCATCATGCTCTAGCTTTTGGCAATTCCCATGCTACTCCTGCAGTTTCTGCTCTCCGATGATCAATTCCCTCCTTCACTTCATTCCTTACAGGTTTTCCAGTAGCTTGCAGTATCTTACTCTCACAGCAAGGTCCACAGCCCCATTTGTCGAGCTTTTCCTCCCCTTCCTTAACATGCAGTTTCCAACAAGCTGTTGTACCTTCCACTCGAGGCAGTCCAACCTTCCACTCGAGGCAGTCCAAGCGTTTTCTTTTCTCCTTTTTTTTTTTAAAAAAAAAAAAACCTCTAACTCCTACAGGTCTTCAGCCCTGGGATCTTCACAAACTAGTTCCTCTAACTCCTCAGAACCTGCCCTGCTAAAATAAAACTTCCTTGAAATAAAATCACTTTGCAACTGACGCATCCTTATCCTTCAGTTTAATTTAAAATTATTAACTTGTGGCTAATCAACCCGTGTGCTTAAGGCCTTACGTAACAGAGCCGTAACGCAGCAGAGGAAAGCAAGATCCTGTGTCAGCCACGGAGAGACCAGAGATGTTCCTCCCCCAGAATTCAAAGACATGGCCTCTAGTTCTGGGCAGGCTGTATATGGAAAACACCATTTCCCTCTTACCCTCAGCTTGTGATACATCTTTCTGAACATGGATGCGCTGGCACGAAGGCAGTCCAGGCACTCTGCGCAGCAGAGTGAACCTGCTGGCACAGGCTATCTGCTCCATCGAGGCCGTAAATCACACCAACCACCGCATTCTTGCTATATCTGCATCTCCACCGCGGCGCACAGGCACCTGCCTGCTATCTCCCGCCCACAGAGAGGAAACTCAGCACGGCAGCATGACATGGTCGTCACTAACCCACAGAAAATGGGGTGTCCTGGCAGGGCACAGAGCTCTGCCAGCTCCAACAGCCCCACATCACAGCAAGGGCTGCCTGCTGCCTCTGCAGGACCGGTGGTGGTCTCTGCATCCACCTCCCTTGGCCACCATCACCACTGTCACCAACAGGCACATCTCCCCAGGGGGCACATTCACACTGCCAGGGACCTTCTGCTCTCAAAACCAGTCTCACCAGCTCCAGCCAAAGCTTTGCAGAAATGGGGTGTTCGGCCACTCTCTAAACTGAGGAGCGTGGCACTGGCCACTTCTGAAAAGCAATTAACGGTGTTAGTCGCACATGAAGAAACAACATGGCACCTTTTACTGCAGAAGCACTTCAAAGTGTTTTATCTTGTTAATTCTAGGTCAGTTGAGCGCACGTGTGGTATGGATTACACTGACCCTTTTACAGCTCTCACCATTCTAAATAAGTAGGACACTTGCCCTTAGACACAAGCCACGCCATGCACCTCCTGTCCGCCACACACCACGACCAACCAAGGCTTTATGGGCAGAACCCAGAACAAGTTGCTTTATAAAGCATAGCTCTTACGGAACACAAGTGAAATAAATTATAAATGCCAAATCTGACCCAGTATCATATGAAATCAATACAAAAAAGGGAAGTTGAACTCAAGTGACCTATGCAAAGCCACACAAAAAACCAGTGGCAGATTTACAAACAGAGCAAGTATTTACTGCTAAGTGATAAAAAAGGTCTACATTAAAGATAAAAGTTGTCTTGCTGCTTACAAAACACAATAGCATTGTCATTTTCAAGCGCAAAGGGGACGTTTGGTCCTTAAATATCTGAAAACAGTAACTACAGACTTTACATACAAGCAAGGATCAACACATAAATGACCATCAAACTCCAGTTTAAAAAAGTTAATGCTGTGATTCACTGGAGATATTAATTTGCCAGTGCCAGGTCTTTGAAAGTTTTAACCTTCTGCATCCTATGAGCTGACATATACATTGGACCCACGACAAAATAAGTCCCTTGCTTTCCCTTCCTTTCACAGATGACTCGTCCAAGTAAGGGAAGAAGGAGGAAAAAAAACACATATTTAAGTAAATTACGTTTTGGATAAGCCTCCTCCCTTCTCCCAGCTGAAGTTTTCTTTAGGTCAAATTTACACTGAGCGAAAGCAGGCGCCGCCAGGCCCGGCTGCAGGCAGGGCTGGGACAGATGGGGAGCAGACCCCGGGCAGGGCGAGCACCGACCCGGGAGGGCGGCCATGTGCTTGGCCCCGCGTGCCCCCGAAAGGGCATCCCGGGGAGGAACTTCACACTCCGCACGGACACGGGGAGGCAACGCGGCGGAGTTTAACAGCTACCGCTTCCAGCGGCGTGCTCCTGGGCCATATGTTTTCCCCTAACATTAGCGAGGAATTTCAGAGGAGCCAAACCGCTCCGCCCGCCCCGCCGCGGACCCGCTCGCAGCCTGCCGCCCGGAACCGCCGCCCCCAGACCCAAGGGACGAACCCGGCTCGGCTCCGCTTCCACCTGGGGCACCCACCCGCGACGCCCACCCCACGGGGACTGATCTCTGTCACCCGCGGGAACCGCCCGCCCCGCCGACCCCCGGCGGCAGGGCAGGGCAGGGCTGGCCAGGGCGGCTCCTGCCGCAGCGCCCACCGGGGGCGAGTACACCGGCCGTGCCCGAGCCCCGCACCCCGCCTGTGCTGCCGGCCCCTGCGCCAGACGCCCGCCGGGGCTGGTCGTGCGGGGTCCCGCCCGCCGCCGCTCCCCGAGGCCGCCCCCAGCAAGCGGGGGAGCCGCTGCGGGACGGTGCCGCGTCCAGCCCCGGGCCCCGCCGCGCCCGGAGCAGCAGCCCAGCCCGGGCCAGCGCCGCACCTCGCCCTTACCGTCCTCGCCAGCACGGCGCAGGAGCCTCCCGGAGAGGAGCCAGGCGAAGCCGCGGGGAAAAGCAGGGAACCGGGGCCGAGAAGCCGCCGCCGCGAGGAGGAGGAGGGGGCGGAGGATCGGCAGCGGAGGGGAGGAGACGGGAGGCGGTGGAGCCGAGCGGCGCTTCCTCCCGACACGCCGCCGGGCCGGGCGCGGGGGCTGGAGCCGCAGCGTGGGGCAGGGCGAGCGCCGGCGGGCCCGGGGGGCGGGGAAGGGAGAGGAGAGGAGGGGAAGGGATGGGATGGGAGGAGAACCCGGGATGGGAGGAGAACCCGGGCCGGGATCGCCCCTTCCCCTGCCCGCGCTGCACAAAGGGGACCCGCCGCTGCCGCCTTTGTTCGGCGGCTGGGAGGGGAGGGCGTCGGGGAGGCGAGCTGGGCGCTTCTCCCACCCGAAGGTGGTTCCTCGGGCCTTGGCAGGCACGGGGTAAATTCTCAGAAGTTGATTTGGGTGTGTGATGAAAACCCCCTCCGCCGCTGCCAGGCGCTGCTCGGCATCCAGCGTTGGAGGCAGCCTACGCACAGGGCTTCGGCTGCCCGGGGCTGCCTCCGGAGCCCACTGGCTTCTTCAGGAGGGTAGATAGGGTCGTGAAGGCTGGTTTCTTCGCATTCTGCCCTTGCAACCCACCAGGAACTATGAGAAAATGAATTTCAGATACCCCTTTATCTCATTGTCTGGAGCAGTTATTAGATTTTCTATCAAGTGTTGTCACTCGTTTGCCTGTTGATCTCCACATCGGGTTGCTCACTGATCATTGAGGTACCTTCTGAAAGGACATTTCTTGCCCCAGTACTCTGTTGCTTATCCTTTAAACCTCATCCAACCCTCCTTATTTCAGTCCTGCAGGTACTCAGTCCATGCGTGCAGTCCTGTCACACCAGTTAAAACTGTAGAAAGGGGAAAATCTTCCCTCAGTCACATCTCACTCAGAAGAAAGTGACAGATTTAAAATGCTCTTTTATGAGGCCTTCTCTGAAGGGTAGGTAGACTTCAATCATTTGCACAGAGGTGGAATGAGAAAAAAAACATCTCAGCATACAGGACTATCTATCCCCAAGACACAAGGCAGTAACAAAACTAGACTGTCCCGGTTAAAACCATTAAGCCCCTTGACTAAGCAGCCTCTCTTCAAAGCTCTTTACCCTAATGTCCATTAAGATCGCACCTAGGAGTCTTCCCTGTTTGCCCAGAGCTGTCCTCCCAGGCTGCAAGGGGCAGGGTAGTACAAGGCTCTTGGTACCAAGCCAGCTCCTTGAATTTAGTACTAGACCAAGTTGCTGTGATGACCTCTTAAGAAACAGGTGCTCTATCAGTTCCCATAGCTGTTTCCTCTAGAAATTATCTGTGAGGCCCCTGGGTGTCTGTTGCAAGGGATAGACGTGTGAAGAAGACGGGGAACATGCAGTGCTTGGGTTCTTCCACACGATTAACAAGGACCTTCTGCTTCCTGCCCATGTTAGCATGGCTGCATTAAAGAATGGAAATGAAAAGTACGTGGTTTCAACCTTAACTCATGTAGTCGTGTTGTAAGGGGCAATAAATTGAACTGATATCCTCCTGCGTATCGATGGGAAAAAAAGTCTGAAAATATAAAATTATGTAATTGATGTGGAGAAGGCTGCCTAGGCCATCAGGCAGCCTTTGGGAAAGTCAATGTGCTGGAGGCATGAGCTACATTCTGTATCCTAGGTACTGCCAGGACCCGCTCGGTGCATTATTCCCTGGGCAGAAGCCAAGCACCCGACCTCGTGTGACTGCCTGTTAAAGGAGGTGCATTTTGAGCTTCGTTCTTTAGGCTGGATGCCTGTAGTAGGCAAATGCAGCCCATCCATCTCCCTTTACGTGAAAATTAGATGACTTGTGCTGGCCAGAAGATTTCCCCATTCCTGGTCAAAACAGGTTTACCAGTATTTTAATTCCAGATCAATACACAAACACTTGTTAAAGGCTAGGCGTGTGTATAGCGCTTCTGTTGTGCCCTTACTGATGAAACAAGAGCTGTAGAGTAGTTTCTTACACTACTAACTGGTAAGTTTTTCATTCCCAGGCGTCACATGATGGATAGCTTTAGTAAATTATGCCATGCTACGCAGCTGCTGCCTCTGGGAAGAAGTGTGGAACAATACAACTTAATGTCTTACCTTTTGATTTTAATATAGCTGCTGTGTTATGATCTTCATTCTCACCATCAAGACCAGTGACAACCAGACAGATGTCCAACCCATTGAAGCAGTGGCTAGAGATCCCCCAGCTGCAAGGCAAGCCACAGCCCTGAGCTGGCCATGAACACCCCTGGACTGCACCATGTTCTAAATCCCTTTAATGAAACCGGCACCCTGGGCCCCCGATGACGTTTAAGAGTACCTTAAATTATTATCCTTGCACACAGGTCTTTGCATTTTGAGATGCCGTAACCCCTGATTTATAAATAGTATCTAAGGCAAGAAACTAATTCTATAAACATGCATGTACCTGATTAGGCTCATCTAATTCAATAAGACTATTCAATAGGAGTAAAATAAAACTGTGTTGTCTGGAACTAAGAACCTCTGGAAATGAACATAAAATTACTCCATTAGAGTCTTATTTCTTTGCACTTTCCTGAGAACGGATTATTATAAAATGCATTGATCTTGTCAGTCCAGTAAAATCTCACAACTTTCAAAAAAAGGGTTTGAGACAAAAATTTAAAAACCTACCTAGTGTTCATAACTCTCTTCCTAAATCTATATTCTTACAAAACCAAGAATAAAGCATTTGTTGCTCTAATCAGCAGATTTGCTCAGAAACAGCTGAAACTACTTAAAATGAACACGGGTTCTCAAGGTCCTGTTTCGATGCAGCAGGACACAATAGTGGAAACAAGCTCTGCCCACCTGAAACCGTGTGTCGTTGTTGTTCACACGACTTGAATCTGCCATTAACAGCAAGTCTCCATCTCACAGCTGCTTCTAAACCGAAGGCCTGCTTGCATTCAAAGGGGACGGCAGTTGTATTTTGGCATTGCCTGTGCCATTCACAAGGTCACCTGCAGCTGTGAATAAGGGACTGAGAACAAAGCAGCTCGTCTCCCTCCAGCTCTAGAGGCCTGGCTGGTGAATGGTTGGAGTTTGGATCTGTCCTGCTTGTGTAAACTTATGTGTAATGATCCAAATACGTTTCGAAATGCAGGCTGTTGCCTGAATTGCCGCAGCACTCGGGGTGAATTAACTCAGCCTGCGTTAACGGGCCAGGCTGTGACCTGCAGCAGCTGCACCAAGTATTTTAGCGTACTGGTCCTTGGTTAGAACCACGAGTGTGGCATGGGTGTGATTTCTGCTGGTCAGCCCGCTCAGCCCATTGCCTCATCTGCGCCTGCCGAGGTGGAGGCAAGACGGCCAGAGAAAATCATGGCTTCAGCCATCACAGCTTGCTAAAGCGCTATTTCACAAAGGCTGAGTTCTCCATCCCCACGTACATCCAGCTGCTCGCACAATCACGGTGGTGCAGAACACTCTAGTCTTCTATTCGTGCATGGGGCAGGAAGTTTTTTTCCACTTTAAAAACAAGCTCTGTGAGCAATATGTTAGGGAGGGTTGGAAGTGGTGCAGGTACCGGGAAAAGTGTTTTCTCAGTGTTGTTCGAAGCAGGGGGCTGATGACAAAGGAGAGGTGTGAGAGTCATGCTGGCCCGTTCTTCTGGTGCTCAAATGCCACGAGAAGCAAGCCAGAAACCCCCCTTTTCAGCTCTCTGAAGGTCTCAGCACTACATAAGAGGACTTGCTGTTGTCTCCCCACAGTCACTGCTTTCTCTGTTGAGTTTGGCTATATTTAGGATCCAGCTCAAGGCTTAGTTTTGTTCCTGGTTTTGTCCAGTATGCCCTTGGGCTTTACTTACAAGGCTGTTAAGGTTGTGTTTACTTTCCAGTTTCAGAAGGTGTGTGGAGGTAACCCCAGCCTAAATGGAGGAACTGAAAGGTGTGAGGTCACAACTACATCATTCAACATCCTGCCTCAACCTGTGCAAGCAGAGAAGTAAAGATGCGTATGCTCCTCTTCCCTACATACACCTACTCAGAGAACATGGAGCCATTACAGCTGAGCCAGACAGGTATCAGTTCTTTAATTAGGCTTGACCTTCTAAGTGCCCCAGGAAAATTACTATCAGAAAGACCATAAGATTGCCCAAGAACAAGCAAGATATGCTTTTAAACACCCTTTATTACTAACATTGCATAAGCGTTTCAACAATCACGTCTAACAGTTTGTTATCATAGTTGCAGTCCCTCTGGCTTAGCAGCAGCAGGATGAATAGCATGTCATATCTGTTCTCAGCAAAGAGCTGCCTGCCTTTGTAAACAAAACTGTCAAGATTGACTCTCCATATGTATTTGCAAATTATATCCATTGCCGATGTGTCTTGCAGCATACTCAGTATGCCGCCAGGGGAATGGTCAATAATATTGTCAAGGAACACAGACCTTGAGAACTATGGCTTGACATCACTAATGTCTCCTGCAGACCCCTGATAAAAAACATGTTCATTATCTAGTTTACAAACATTCCAACTTAGCATGCAAATGCACTCCAAGAGTGATTGCTTGATTACTCCAAGAATCGCACAACCTTATAGTAAGTAATCGCACACTTATTTTAGTCCTACGCTAATGTGTGCCCTGTGCTCTAAGAATATAGTGTGAAATATGAGCTTGATACTGTAATATCAGGTCTGCCCTTTGGAATTTTGTTTTTTTTAAATTTTATTTAATCTGCGTAATACATGCAGAAGACAAAACTGATAGTCGCTGGCATTTTTAAAAGGGAGAAATCCCTTTTTATGATTTTTTTACGTGGCAAAATCTCTGACCATAGCTCTTTAACAATAATATAAAATATGTTAAAATACTGATATTTAGAGCACTGTATTTTTTTTGATTTAGGCCCATTTTTCATATAAAAACATCGATCATGCTAATTTTGACATTTTGTGTTAACGATATGTAATAAAGTAATGCCGTTCCAACAGGCAGTTCTAATTAGTTGCCAGTAACACAACATCATCTTGTATAATTACAAATTTTCTGTGTGAGGAGAACTGCCTTGTTCTCATTACAGGGACTAAAACCGCAGAGCATCACATTTCTCATTACTGTGCCAGAGGAATGTAGGAGCACGCTCATGACTACGTTAGGGAATGGCACATAATAACAGAATCAATAAAAGATAGAAAATGTGACGACACTAAACTGTGCAGCAATATTTATCCATGGAAAAAGCCCCCCCCCCCCTTGCTTCCTGTGTTCCTGTCCCCCTGCCACGCTCTGGCTGTCCCATCAGTGCCAGGGCAGGCAAGCCAGCCAGCACGGGAGTGATGCTCAGAAGGGGAGATGAGGAAGGTCTAGCAGTTCCTGTAACTCACAGTAAACACCTGGGGAGAGTCACTGAGGGAGGAATTTATTGCCTGTTGCATGGCTTTCTCCTTTAATTACCAGGAGCTGGAATATTCGAGATTGAGAGAGATGGGTCAATATTGGCAAGTGTGACTGAGTGCTGTTGCGATGTGGATATCAGAGTGCAAAGGAAACCAGCAGCTGTGAGATTAACAAACTCAAACAGATCTATTTTTATTCCAGGTGTTGTGTGAAGTACAGAACTAGCTCAGAAACGCAGAGGGAAGAGGACAAAACAACATACCTCCTTCTCAAGAACTAAAAATGGTTTGGATTGGTAAAGCACTAATCCAGACAGCGGTGTTTGTTTTTCTTAGAGAAAGCTTGTATTTTTTTTTCTAGTTCCTTCCCATTTTTTTTTCCCCAGTCTACATGAAAACAGGTCCAGAAGGCCAATGGTTTTAAGTTTCATGAGACATTTCGCTTCCCTTTGTCTTAGAGCTGGCAGCACCGCTCACACACCCTCTCTGTGCCCCACCTCGTGCAGCATCCTACCAGCACGTAGAGCGAGTAGTGTTAACGTCCCTCTGCAGTGAGGCTATCAGAGAGAGGTAATTTAAAGCAGTTTTGCAGAATATGAAACTACTCCACATTCCATCACTTGGTTTTTCTTTCTCACTGGATTTCTCCCCTGGGAACAGCTCAGCAGGCAGCACAAACGTGCCCTTTGTCATTGTCTGCCACCACAGGTGCAGTGCCACCTCGTACTCACCTGCAGCCTTCCTCCGCCGGCGCTGCAGCTCGGTTCCAGGCACTGCTTCCCCTCAAGCCCTGCTTTCAAGAGTGCACCAAATACCCTGGCAAGGGCAGATTAAAAAAAACAAACCCAAACAACCCACGTTGCTGCATTGGAGCTGCTCGACAGCTGTCAGCTCTTGCTAGGAGTTGCGTGGCTCATACTTATATAGTGCTGGTGGGTTGTGGCTGTGTCCCTTCCTCTGCTGGCTAATCCGAGAGCTTCTTTTGACAGCTCATACATGAAAGATTTTGTTATTTTTTGAAATGTAGTAGTAGAGGTTTTACACTTTGGGCCGGAGTGGCAGTGGAGGCTCTTTGGGGACATGTGCATTGGAAGTGACAAGCAGTGAATAACTGACATCAGGCATAAGTAATATTTTTAGTCTGACTTTGGTATGTTATTCTTAAAAAAAATCTGGTCTGTAAATACAGTCTGCATTTGTTGGCTTCAAAGGAAGGAAAGGGGGTGAGGGCAAATGCAGAAGAGAGAGATGAATAACAAATAAAAAGGAGAAAAAGCAAACAAATAAGATGATAAAGAGAAAAGGGAGTGGGAGTATTAAAATAAATAATATAGACATACAAATGGATCAAAACTAATATAAAATTGCAAAAAAGCAGGAGAAAAAATGAAGTTTAAAGAAATTGCAATGTAACAGGTTAGGAAAGAAAAAAAACAAACTATGAAGAAAGTGTTTGTAAACTCAGTCTGGATTCCTGTATATAGTCAATAATGACTCGGGCACCGTAGGAAATAAGGGTGCTTTTGTAAAACAAGTATGTGTTGAAGTCCCATTAATTGTGAGACACTCTAGTTTGCAAGTTAAAAAGGATTCTGTAAAGTTACTTAAAATTTCCAGCAGGAGCGGGTGGGGTGGTGGGTATGTGTAGCGTAGAGGCAATTTGGATGGTGCTGAAGTCATGCTGTAAAACAAATATTGTGTTTAACCCCCATAGGAACAATGCAGTTATTTCAGCCAGAGATGGGTTATGCAAGGAAAGACATGTGAATGAATTTGTGGGGCTCTTTCAGGGACTCCAGCAAAGCTGACAACTATATTTCCATTCAGACTTTTTGCTTTTCTTTGTTGATTATCTGTAGACTAGAGACGGCGATGGGAGCAAGAAGCTATAGGGTTGTATGTACTTCTGCTGTGTTCTTTATTCACGCACTGCCCGTTTTCTTTGAAAGCAGGAGTGGGTATAATCCAGTAGGGAATGAAATCTTTCAAGTCATTGAAGTATTTTCTGAAAGGAATTATTTAAAATCAGAAAACAAGCAGCACACTTTTTCAGCATACTGAGCATAATATCAGGAAAAGTGCGCAAGTCAGCATGTTTGAATATCATAAATCATGGAAGAGACACGTTGTCTATCCAGGAGAAAAACCATACAGGATTTTAATACCCCATTAGAGAAGTGGAGCATCAACTGCCTCCTTTCTGTACTTGGCTTTTCATAGGATTTAATTACACCAGCAAAAGCCATGCGGTAAGTTTTTAGGAAGGACAGAGCCAAGGCTGGGTATGGTGAGACAGGGACCACGCTCAGCTCCGTTTCCAGAGCAGCCGCAGGTGCTAAACCGTCTCCAAACGCTCGTGTTTCCACAGCTGCGAGAGCAGACATTACCTTGAAAAATATGCTTTCTTCATTTCTGTTCCTGGAATTGAATAAATATTTGTTATTTCCTCATTTCACAGGGCCTCTGCAAAATTATAGGATACATTGTGTAAATAGCAGGGAGATCTTGGCTCGAACCTTGGCTAGAAGGCACTATACACAGCCAGGCGCTCAGTACTACTGCTAAAGAATAGATCAACTAAGGGAGTAACATACTGCTTAGTTGATTGCTGTGTAAAGCAATTTATTTTATACTGAACAGATTTGCTGTAGATGCTTTGTGGAAATGGCAACGTCTTACAGAATTATCTTTAAAAGGTTGTGCAAAATAAGCTGTTCAAGTGGGAGATGTTTTATTAAAGTTACCGTATACTGGGATACATCCTGCTTTACTCGTCAACCATTTTTCACTAGCAACAAGGAGATTTTATGTTAATAAGATGATGGGAACTGTTGGTGCCTGTGAAGAAACTTGGGTTCTTGTGTTTTCCGCTGCATTGAAAGAGCCTGCAAAGAATTCACAGCTGCAGCAAAACCACTGTGCAATATTTAATGGCATATTGTCAATTTTGGGAATTGTTTGTTTGTTCTTAATGCTGCAGATTTAAATTTAAGCATATATATGTAAGAGGTACATTCAACTTGAAATACGTTCAGTGCTCCACTATGGAAAGTTTCTTCAGAGATGTTGCTGTACTCTGATACGTGTTGGCAATAATGCAGGAGCAAGCTGGAGTCCTTAAGTAAAAAACGTCTCCACGTAAAACAACTGTTCTTTGCCAAAAAAGGGATCTTGAATCTTTCTAAAGTCTCGAGCACTTTGAAAACTTTTGGGGAATCCGTGCGTGAACTTTTGAGGTGCCAAGCTTTTTCCCTTGCGCTCTGTGCATTGCTGTGCAGGGTCATCATCCCAGCAAGGGATGGCTTGGTTTTGGACCCACCAAATGAAGGATGTGGGGAACAGCGTGTTCTTCCCTTTGCCTTTTTGTTAAACTTGAGGTTGAGTTGTAGCAACATCCACGTTGTTTCACGAAAGGAATGTCGATGTACCAGGCTGGAGGGGTTGGTGCCACTGCTGACTGTATTGAGTCTCATCCCCAGTGGAGTTTTGAGAAGCATGAAGCATATAATATTGGACTGGGTCATAAGCAGGTCCCAAACATTTGTTGGTGCTTTAATAATTCCCTTTCTTGAGCAAAAAGGAATTAACATTCCAGTATTAGAGTGTTTTGTGCTTTCATGCCTTGACACCCTATTAAAACAAAACAAAACAAAACTGTTCTGTTGAGATATGAGTTACAGACCGCAGGCTCAGACCTCATTGTGAACCAGGTGCAGCTCTCGGTTATAATGTTAAATCTCCTGCCAGTCAGAAAACAGAGAAAAAGCTAGAAGTCATAAAAAAATTTGAAAAAAAAAGAATATTGTCCACAAACTTTTTGCTTGTGTAATATTGCTGTAAGGCTAAACAGATTTGTTTTAAAGAAAGGACGAAGATCCCCTTTTCTGGTATTTTACACTGGTGACATCTTTTTTACTTTGCATCAATTTATCTCTCAGAAATAATGGCAGCCCTGTATTTTCAGCATTTCACTGTGCTCAGGCACCCCAGAGCAGTGTGCGGGATGCAGGGCTGTGTCTGCCAGCCAGAGGGGAACTCCTACAAGTGGTAAAGACTCTTAGAGCTCCTAATGTATTTATTCTTTGTTCTGGAGACACTGGATTTTAGTTGCTTTGGTCAAACCAGAGGAAGACATCCCAGGAATGAAAGTGTTCACAAGTGTCAAATGTATTTCCACTTCCATGCTACAGGGGAGTCCAGTCCTTGTTCCCCCCCATGACTCTGCTGTGGGTGCCATGCCTGGGTGGCACCTGTAAAGAAGAATAAAAATGTTGAAATTTGCCATTGACTTCAGCACAGTAACAAACAACTTTCTTTCTGTTCCACAACAGCTGTTAGGCTGTCCCTTTTTTGGAGTACAATCACTGGAAGAAAATAGTTGTAATATAGATTAAAAAAAAAACAACCCAAACTAGGAATTCTTTATTATTCTTTTTCTTGTTGTATAGTAAATACAGAGTGTATTAAACTTGGAGTATGATTTTACTAATGATACCGAATGTTCAAAGTTAGAAGCAGTTGTTTCCGAGCCCCTGACCCACTGTTGATAACAAAATCTTGTCCTAAAAACAACCTTCCTCCTGGGCTTCGTGTGACTGTAGGAAAGCAGCTATTCCCTCTGTGTATCCTCACCACTTTCTTGCCAGACGGTAAGCTTGACATTTTGAAGGATTTATTTTTTAAAACTTGAAAGTATTTTGCACCACAGGCTGTATAAGGTTTGCTGACTTTAAATAATCCGTAGTTCTCATGTTGTCTTTGCTATTCCATGTGCCACTGGTAGGAAGTGCGATGGAAACTCTCTCCCCTTGCATTAAGTTCAATCAGAATAAAGATGCTAAGCGCAAAACAACTTGAAACACAATGTTTTCAATAAAATGAAAATCCCATTTAATTTTTACACGGCACCAAGGCAACCCCCTCTCCCTCCTGAAAAATTGCAGTTGTACCATGGCAGGAAAATCAGGGCAGGAGGAAAGCACTCCTTTCTGTAGCTTTTCTTCATGAAATTGTAAGTAACGATCTGTATAACAGCAGTGAATGTTCTCATCTTTTGTTGTCTTTCAGTGCTTGAAGGAATGTTTTTTCAGGAACTGCCGTGTGAGACTGAGTCTTACTGACTCAGCACCTACAAAGTGCTTAAGCTACTTTTGAAAATGAGTCTGTGTAATACATTTTCTACTTGGGGACTGAAAAAATGGTTGTTAGGAGGTACAAGTCTAAGTAACATGGCAACTTCTGAAAATTTTAGTGTGAATCAAAAAAATACATATTTATGAGATTAATTCACTTCTTGTAACATACCATAATTGTCCTGGGAACCTTTAAGAAATCTGAGTTCCATAATGTTGTAAAGAACAGAAACTGCAATTATTGTAGAGGTAAATAAATTCTTCATATATATGTTTACTTCCAAATTAATATGCAGTGTATCTGGGTTTGTAAGTAAACAGAAGTGATACATGCATGGTGTATGTGTGGTGAGTCGTATCTACGGCTAGATTACAGGATAATAAAAATGGAATGTGCTAATAATGCAGAAAAATATTCACTAACAAGGATTTTTTTTTTCATTTATGAAGTGAGTGTATGGTATATTGATCATCATTAGCCCTTCACTGTTAAATAATGTAAAAAACCAAGAAAAATCGGCATATCAAAATGAAACCATGCTTGCATGTTTCATTAGAAGCTCCTATTTCAATAGAGCAACTCTGAGAGTTAATGAATATACTTTCTTCTTATCTGGAACATTAATCTGGTACTTGTTTTAGAAGTATTTGGGGGGAAATAACTCCATAATAATGAAGCTGTTGCTAGGAGGCCTGGAGAAACCTAAACCCATTTGGCTTGCAGAAGCAGATAATCAGCACCTCAGCACTTTCCTTCTAACGTGCCCCTCGTGCTTTTTCCTGGGAGCAGAAAATCAGTGAGCGGAGAATAAATCTCCATTCTGATTGCTTACGGAGCATAATGAGGGCCTCAAGCAAAGAAATGCATCGTTTGCTTTGTACCTGGGGCTGAACTGCAACGCATCCCATTAAACACCCGCCGAACACCGTTCGAGATGTGGAACCGAAAGCTGTCTTTTCATATGGACACGCCCTTATCCTGCAGAGGGTGTCATCTTTGGAGGAAAGTTTAAATCAGTCCATCCAGGAGAGAGTTTCTGGTCATTTCAGGTTTTATATTTATGTTCTCTGCTCAGTGCTTCTGACTCTGAAATCCAAAACCTTTTTTTTTTTTTCCCTCTGAGTATATCATCTCTACTTCTTGTTTCTCCACTCTTGGGTGTCTTGTTGCTTCTCAAAATCAAGCAGCTCAAAAATGGAGCTTCTTCTGCTTTCTCCTAAAGCACGTCCCCACCCCTGCTGCTCTATCACCAGTTTTCTGTGTAACGCTGAAGCTCAGTGTTAGCTTGAGTCTTCTCTTCACGTTGAGACCTTCACTAAACCTTCTTGATTATTCTGGAACATTCAAAATAACAACACTTTCCCGTGGGTATGTGATTAAAAAAAAATCCAACTGATCATCTCATAACTGGCATTAACCACTTCCTACTGTTCTCCTTAACTGGACCTTCTTTAACCTATGCAATGTACACCATTGCGAGTCAACTTTACCCAAGGCTCCAGTTTGCTCCCTAGAGTTCCCGTATATCTTCCTCATAAAAATTCAGGTGTCCTTAACGTCATTTTTAAGACTCTGCAGCTTTTATCTGATACCATCCCATGTGTAGTTTCTTTCTACTCCCTTCATCTCTCTGTAGGTGTTACCAACATTTCCCTTCATCCCTCTTTTTCCTGGTAAGCTTCTTCCCTCTCCAAACAAGTTGATTTTTCTTTCCCTTTTTCTTTTTTCTTTTTTTCACCTCTATCCTCTAAAAATATAAAAAACTACTTTCGATTGGACTCAACTATCAAGAACAAGAATAAAACACAAACCCAGTCAGATGTGTGCGTTTGACTCGTGTCCGATATTTATTGTGTGAAAGGAAGGGAAGAAAATTATTCATTACATTTCAAAAGAAGAAGAAGTAAGGTACCACAAAGGATTTCTGTAAGTGGTATTACTATGCTAAATTTGCTACACTAGAGCTCTATCAGTCAGACTTAATTTCTCTGTTGCAACAACAATTTTCTTAAAGTCTTGATCCAGCAAAATGCTTAAACACATGCTTTTGCTCAGACTTGTGAGTGACCTCACTGTAGATACCGGAATTGCACACCTCATATACTTGCAATTAGGCACACAAATAATTATTCTGCTGGATTTGTGCTTTAAGCTAGCTTAGTTGTTTATTGCATTCATTTGGCATTCAAAGTGTAAAAGAAATTGTTTAAAAAAATCATATATTTTGCAAGATGCTGATTTTAATCGGATTTTTCAGTTTTCAAAATATTTTTTAGCTGAGGCATTCGCTTTCTTTTCCAGGCTGAGACATTAGTCTGCTGACTTTGACAGAAGCTCTCAGATAAACTAAAGAGTATATTAAAGAAATACTTAGCAGTTACGTTTCCTTGTACTAACACCAGAGAATGCAATTTCTTCTCTACCTCACACAAAGAATGCTTCACCATAATCACGCGTTTTAAAATGTATTTCTGATAGTGCATACTGACTTCTAAGGATATGGATAAATGGGTATAGAAAGGTGAAAACATATGCCATAAAGTACTGCCAAAAAAAGCCTTGCTGTTATTTCTCAGGTACTACTCCAGGTTATTACAGCGTTAGTAGTGGTGCAAATACTGCGAAGTCTAGTTGCTTTGTGTCTGGAGCCAAACCAAAAAGGCCAAATGCATGTAGAAAAGGAGAGAAAAAAGACATAATATGTATCTGGTACTAAAAAAATAGATATATACTTAAAGTATTGGGCAGCACAGGAGGAGCACTTGGAATACTGAGTAGAATTTGTATACACATCATAAATTTTAAGCTTACAAAGGAGGGAAACTGTTCTTTATAGATAAAAGCTACTTTTTCACTCTTTTAAACATTTACAAGTCGAGATTTCCAGAATTAAGGAGTAAAGCTTTACAGTTTGTCTGCGATGATAAATACTTACAGCCTCCTCAGGGAAGGGACGTTTCATGATCTGATCATGCAGTAACTGTTCAACAGATCCACAGAAGAGCTGTGAGTGCAGCTGAAACAGCTTGGCTCAGACTCCTGGATTTTAACCAGTTTTTCCTCTCAGAGATTCCCCCTCTTTGGACATCTGAGCCCAGAAAATTCCACCTTTGCATATCTTTACTGCTCCTTCCAGATACCTTTTTCCAGGAACTACTGCATGAAAGCCTCAGAAGCTCCCACTGTTCCAAAAAAAAAAAAATATAGATATAGATATAGATATAGATATAGATATAGATATAGATATAGATATAGATATAGATATAGATATAGATATAGATATAGATATATAGCACCGAGGCAACAGCTCTCAAGATCACTTCCCAGAATCTTTTCTATTGATCAGCATTAAAACCAGTTTCCCATAAGATGTCTGGCTGTGTGAGTGCCTGTTAGACTTATTGCTAGCAGCTCCTGAGGGTTTAATCTCTTTTCTAGAACAGCACATGTATAAATGCAGAACGTTTTCCTCCAGGTATCCCATTGCTGCATTTAAATATTGCATAACACACAGTCTGGGAGCAAACCAGGGGATTTTCTCACGCAGTGCACTGTCAGAGCACGAAAAGCCCAGCTCTGCAGTGCCCTGAGCGTGCTGGCCGACAGTCAGCACAGCTCCATGCAGCTGAGGTGGTCCCTTTCATCTGCGGGCTCAGCCCCTTCACCCACCAGGCTGCTGTTGGGCTTCTAGCAGAGAACTTTGGATTTAACTTCTGATTGCTAAACATCCTGATCTGTGCTTGCTGCCAGGTCAGGAGTGGCTTGAGGCAATGGTGGGACCTCGTGTCAAGGAAAGGTGGATTTCTGACACGTGCGGCGAAGGTGCTGGTGGGTGTCTGCCGCCCCGTGCAAGGGGAGGTGTCACAGGATGGTGCTCTGAGATCAGCCTTCCAGGAGGGAGCTCCCTGGCCTAATCCCGTCTGCCCGGAGATGCTCTTCTCCCAAATCAGTCATGAAACTATTTTCCGTCTTGCCGCGGTGATGGACAATGTGCTGCTTGGAATTTCTCAATTTCAGTTGGGAGCCAACATTTCTGTGGTGCTGCTGTGTTCAAGCTTTGGAGAGGCTGACATTTCGAAACCGGAGCTGTGTAGGATTCCAAAGATCTTCTCTGTTCCTATCACACAGGGAAAAATCTTCCAGTGCAAGGGTTAAAATCTGCTGGGGCCCCAGTTGTGACGCTGGTGCCCACACTTCTCGCTTAATTGACACCTGAGTCATGTCCGTGTTCCAAACAGCAGTTACACAGTGTCTTCTGTAGCTTTTCAGTCTTTTTTTCTTTGCTGGAATTTTCTTGCATTTACTATGGAATTCTCGTTAAATCACAGTCCTCCAAAATCATGACTTTCCCAGTTTGTACTGGAAGGGTGTCAGCAGCTGCGCTCCCTGTTGCCAGTTCTGCTGCTGTTGCTCTTGTAAAGATGTTTCTGGGAGTTTCGAGAGGTTTGATTCCTTTAGGCAAAGACACTAACATCAGCCTGGTTCCCATGGCTACCAACTCCTCAATCTCTCCTCAATACAGAATTTTCAGCTGCTCTCATTCAAAGAAAAAAAAAATCCTTGCCTTATCTTTGGACACTGCAAGTTGAATTTCGGCTTCCTCCCGTTATTCACATTGGCAGCAAGAAACCCCAAAGAGAACCACAAGGAAACACAGGAGTGTGAAGACCCACTTTGACCATTCCATGCAAGGCTGCTGCTGTCACGAGCACATCACACAATCTCATGCATAAATCTGTCAAATTCCATCATGAAATAGCTCTTGGGTTTGTGTTTGGTTTTTGTTTTGTTTTTTTTTCCAGTTGGAGGATTGAGCGGGTAATTCATGTTTCTGGTGTCCTTAAGTTTGGTTAAATTTTTGGTACTCTCAAATAAGTAAAAAGACCATTTTGAACCAAAATGACAGGATTTTGTTCGCTGTTTTAAAAACAAAGAACAAGGCATGCCAAAACTATAAATTTCATTTTCAGTCAGGGCAACTTTAACAAATGCAAATAATAGAAAATATCGAGGTAACTCTGAGAACCATTCAGAGAATTAAGTGGGAAATTTAGTTTCTGTTCCCTCTTCTTGGGGCAAGCCAAAGCCCACTTCCCTGGCTGAATAAGAATTTTTTGCCTTATTTCAATAAGTCTTTAAGGACTTCACGTGAAACCCAACTTAGCTTTGGCAGGTTTCTCCATGCACCACATCACATTCTCTAGTGAGGTAGTTAAAGGCGTCTCCTGAACTGCTCTTACACCAGCAGAAAACATTGAATTCCAGCTTTTCAGATCCAGAAGGAGTGTCCCAACCCATCAGCTGGTCAGTGAGGATTTTCTTACCTCTCGTTTCCCAATCCGGTTATACACACAGGGAAAATTCACTTAAGTGCATGACTGGCTGTAGGATGAACAAGCTTTAACTCCATGAACAGATTTTAAAGCTCTAGTCTTCTGGTGGCGACCGAAACAGCATGTGGATTTTCAAAGATCTGCTTAATATCTAACAGTCCTACCTTAGGATGTCATACAACACCTGATGGCCCAAAATGCCTGATTTGGGTGTAATTTAAACAGGAACGAGTCTAGAGCATCAGGGAGCCTCGTGCTGATTTAGCCACTGTGTACATCGCCCAAACTGCACAAAACTGTAGAAAACAGAAAATCTTCTGGTGGCGTAATATCAGTGGTAGCCAGTCAAAAGATCAGGAGTAACTGTCATTTTGAAAAAAATAGTCCTTCTTTTGAACAATGGAGTTAGAATAGCATACATAGTATGTATAAAATGTGGTGCCTTGTGTTTTTTTCAGAACTGATGCAAAATATTAGCCGAACTGAGGAAAAGCACTCAGATTTAGACACTAAAAATTGATTAGCTAGCAGAAAAGAGATTGAAATTCAATGATGACAGCAGATCTTTCTAAAAACGTTATTTCTTTTGGGACAAATGTAAGGTGAAATTTCAGACTTGTACAGGAATTCTGTGCGACTTTCCGGCTTGTTCTTTGTTAGGAGCCTGGATTAAATCAACCCTCAAAGTATTTTCCCTGCAATGACACAGCCGTCCGCAGCTTTGCTGCACCAAGTGTCTGCTGTCACGGTAGATTAGCGCAGTGATCCCTTTGAGGGATTCCTCTCCTAACGACAGCAGTGGTGGTGCTATCTAGTGTCTGGGTTTCCCCACAATACATCCCCTTGGCCCTCTGGAAGAGCTGTATGGTGGCATTTGAGGAATGTGTACATTTGTCTGGGATTTACGGATAACAAAGGAGCAAGCTGGAATAGTTTCTCCATCACAGGTTTCCTGCTATGTGAGGATCAACTTTTCACCGTGTGTCCGATGAGGCTGATGTTTCTGGAAGTCTTCAGATCTCCTGCATATGTGGGGTACAAGTGGTCTCTCTCAGTAAACGCACAATCGGGGTCAGTGTGGACCATCTGTGCAGCACACATGGGGAATGTGACACTCTGTCATCGTTAAACATAATATTCTTGTGCTTAAATAACGGTCAGAGCAAATAAATGTAAGCAACCCACAGCCATCCACACTCCTTCCGTGCTGGGCTCCTCGTCAGAAATATCTTCTTCCCAAAGCTGAGAGTAAAGGTGGGTTTCATTTGACCATTAGATAAATTCATCTGACCAGGAATACCCACTTCTGGGCAATTCCCCCCTCCTCAGCAATGTATTAAAACAGGTCAGAGCCGCCCAAGACTGCCCATTTCTCTCCTTGACATAGTGTTAAGAAGCTGAAGGAGATGATGAGGCTGGTTTGTGCTCTTGAACCAGGGAAACTAAAGATTGTACCTTCTAATGATCAAATATGTCCTATGTTCGTTTTTAAACTCATGGGTGGAGCCTAACCATTGGCGAGGCTGCTAGGTTCCCCCAACTTACAAGGGACTTACCTTGTGGGAACTATCTAGTCCTGCTGCCAAACTCACTGCTCTGGACTGTGGTTTGGATGTGAAAGTTCTGGCAGGGGCTCTTACACCAGCATTTAATCAGGGTGAGCTCTAAGTGAAAGTTCTCTCATCAGCCAGGCATGCATTAACGTTTAACTGAAAACTCAATGGCTGTCTCAAAATGAACATCTACACATTTCAAAATATTAACATCCCCTTGGATACCAATTATAGTAAACATTTTAAATATGGCAGTTTTTCTCTGAATTTTCTTTACTATACCATGTAACTCAAAGGGAAAGGATCCTTAATTATGGGCAATTGACATCTTTAAGCGAGTCCATTCAAGAAGGTAACCTCATTGAGTACACACAGGAAAAAAAATTAGCCACCAGAATTAGGTGACTCAAAATCTCAAAGTCTTCTGGGTGCTGCAAGTTAAATGTTGTTACTCCTGAAGAGCAAGACCTGCTCCCTGCTGTATTTGTGGACCTCTACCATAGCCTTTCACGTTGCAGATGTGTAACTGAAGTTTCGATTAAGACTTTTAGGTCTAATCTCTTCGCAACACAGCAGGAAATTTTCAATTATCTCCATGGCAGAAGTAGTACTAAGAAATCAGCAGAACTGCTTACTACTTTTTTCAAGCATGTTTTGCTATCAAAAGTATGTTTAAAATAGTCTATTAAACCTGGTAACGGCTTACCTTCTGTTTAATTGTCCTGTCAAGAATCATTGCTCTCTTATATGGTCTCTTAACAAAAATAATATACCAATAAAGTAATCAATATGTATAATGTAATGTTTATTTATAAGATGTTCTCTTTTCAGTTAACTGTTCTGACATGCCCTCCTCTCTGAAGATCTCACGAGTTAGTAATTAATGAGGCCTTATTTTTAGAGAACCTTCTGCACTGTTAATTTCCCTATATTTTGTGAACTAAACTGTGATGAAGCTGTGGCCTATATTTAAACAGCCCAGGAAGCTGTCAGCTCCAAGCGGAGAAATCTCGCCTCTCAGTACTTCTGGGGTCACTGACAAGTGAGGTGTCAAGGCTGTTCCCCACCTTGGCCAGCCAAGATTTACACTTGGACATTTAGAGCAAAGAGCATGATCTGAGAGGGGTGGTGGCTTTCCACGCTCTTCAGTAGCTCCAGATGCTCCAGGGGGCATTTTGTGTCTTCCAGCAGCTCGTTTCTACCCTGAGGATGAGCAGTCCTTGCTCATTGGTGAACTCCTACTCAGCGTCTGGAAGTTGTGTTGCTTTGGCTGGTGTGGATGCTTTCCTGCTGGGATGGCCTTGGGTGGAGGTGGCATGGCTTGTAAAGGCTTGGTAAAGGCTCCGATACTTTTCTAGTTAGCACTGGTGAGGCCGCACCTTGAATCCTGGGGTCAGTGTTGGGCCCCTCACCACAAGAAGGACATTGAGGGGCTGGAGCAGGTCCAGAGAAGGGCAACGGAGCTGGGGAAGGGTCTGGAGCACAGGGCTGACGAGGAGCGGCTGAGGGAGCTGGGGGGCTTCAGTCTGGAGAAGAGGAGGCTGAGAGGAGACCTCATCACTCTCTACAGCTGCCTGAAAGGAGGGGGCAGTGAGGGGGGTGCTGGGCTCTGCTCTAAAGAAACAAGTGATGGGACAAGAGGAAACAGCCTCAAGTTGCACCAGGGGAGGTTTAGGCTGGAGATTAGAAAAAATTTCTTCACTACAAGAGTGCTCAGGCATTGGAACAGGCTGCCCAGGGCAGTGATGGAGTCACCATCCCTGGAGGGGGCCAAGAAACGTGTGGATGTGGTGCTTGGGGACATGGGTTAGTGGGTTGGGTGGTGTTGGGTTGGCAGTTGGACTTGATGATCCTTGAGGTCTTTTCCAACCTGAATGATTCAGTGATTCTATGACTCTAATTCAAGACCAACATTCGTGTTTTCCCTTAGAAGAGGGCTGACCCAAAAGCAGGCAGCCTCTCCAGCCTCCATGCTGGTCATTACTTGTTTACTAGCTTATTTATTCCATGAGGAACATGATGTATTTCAGAATTGAAAACATCTGCGTGAGAAACTCTTGTTTTGCTCAAACTTTCCCTGACTCCAAAAATACAGGAGATGAACTTGCTTAAGGTGGCGGTGGGGAAGGATTTTGCATTTTTCACATTTTGCAGATTAGGATGATTGTTATTTCAATTGGAATGCAAGTGTTATAAAAATATTTGTTGACGAAACTAATTTGGCTTCCACTTTATTGCTCTGATGGTGCCTTCCACTGTATAAAGTTGCATTATATCTAGTGAAAGACATAAATAGAGCATAAACTAATATAGCAACGATTAAAGAGCCGGGTTGTGGTTGCCTGAGAGATCCCATCACATATGCCCTTCTTGATTCACTGACACGGTTACAGGCAGACGAGAAGCTGATGCCTGACCTCCATTCCGTAGGACAGAGGGAACTGCTGACAGATGTTGACCTTACAGACTTGCGGGTCTGCAATGCTTCCCTGTCCTTTGCCCAGAATAGCTTCGATTAGCTCATTTTCAGATTGTGCTTCAGTGCCCATTTGTTTCCCCTGATTTTTGACAAAACACGGTGCAATCAATTTCGGGGGGAAAAAAAAAGAGTTATTCAGTTTTCTGTTAAGCAATTGGCGAACAATTGGGGTTTGTGCACTTTTTATGTAATGTATCAGACTAAGAAAAACAAGGACATCACTTCTTAGCAAAACATATTGTTAAACAATGTTATTTTATATATATTCTGTATTTCTAATAATCTTTGAAACTGAGGATCCCTCTTTTATTCTACAATTGCAATAATCAGGATTTATTTTGTTCCTAGTAATGACAGTGAATGGTGTGTAAATTCTATTCCCAGACCAGCCAGATTAACAACTGTAAAACCCTTCAGCCCCCTCGTTGGCAAGCGATTTATTGACACGACATTTGAATGTGTTTTGCTTCAGCGTTAATGACAGGAGTTCCAGAACTTCTGTCATTGAGGTGATAAATGGATCCTTATACTTACAGCCTTGAGAAACTGGGAATGGTGCCATTTTTTGCTTCACTTTATTGAAAATCACATCTCTCTACATTTACAGGAAGTAGCAACTTCTTTTTCTTTCTGTGGTTATAATATATCAGCCTTTTGCTTATGGACAGTTGGTCACTTGGTTTGACCTAGTGTTATTGGGAGGGTACAGGTCAGTATAGCGGGAAAGCACACTGAAAACAGCTGTTGCAGGACTGGTTTTTCTGACCTTGAAGAAGATAACTGGAATGACTAAAGCAGCCTAATCAAATGCAATAGTAATAAAACCGCTCCGGTTGTGAAATGTATTGGTGGCAAGTTTCCTACTGTGTCTGGTTTAAGTGTATCTATACAAGCTTGTAAAAATGAGGAAAAAGGGATTCCCAAGGATGAGTTATTCCTATAACAAGAAAAAAAAATTAATGCTGAAGTCTACAGCAGTTGCTAAAATATTTATACAAATCAAAAGTAACAGATTTAATCATGTTGTCATGAAAGTTGGAGCTCTCTGATATTTGCAAAACAAAGATGTGAAAAAAAAGTGAGTTTCAGTCTTAAAGAGCAAAGAGAAACTGGAATTTTTTTTTTTTATTGAAAGCTTTTACTCTGTAGACTCAAGTGTATTAGTGAAAAAGGACCGATTTTAATGAATTTCTTGGTGGGGATTTGGTTTTGTGAAAACGGTTGGAATTCATCAAAATGAAATCTATATTCAAACAAAAAAATTCAAAATGTTGAAGTTGCGATGGGTGTTATTTAGGCAAATTGATTTAACTTGTAGGAAAGAAAAAAATTACACAGTGTTCAAAAAGAGGAGAAAATTTTGCGCTGAAATACTTTAATAATTCCCTTTTAAAAATATTATTAATGGTACCCAACTTGAGGAAATTTCGTGTATTGACTTTTTGAAAACTCAGCTGTTTCCCAGGACAAGAAGACCATTCTGTGTTCTTTTGTCTTAAAAAAATGTGTAATAATCTGTTAGCATGGGTCATCCGCTGTTTAGAAAAGATTCTGTTCTCAGATGTCCCCGGTAGGTTCATACCCGTTGCCAGACGGTATCACACCCGTGAAGCATTTCACAGCTTGGTCCCTGCATGCTGGAGGGACCCAGGTGTCAGACTGCGAGGACAGGAGAAGGCAGGAGTGAGAATCTGTGTTGGCTGCCCCAAATTCATCCCTGCATCGGGCCGGGCCAGCCGTATCAGCTCCCTGTTTCAAGGTGCCTAAACTGAATGGTGGCTATTCGGATGGAAATTAAGGCTGCTCTGCCAAAGAGAGCAGGAATGAGCTCAGTGTGAGCTGGTCACTTGTTCTGATCTAAAGCTCTACCCAGTCCCCCAGCAGCTTCTGCATCTCCAGCACAGATGATCCGTCACAAGCCCAAACCGTTCCGTCATTGGAATTAATACAGTGCCAATATGTTTGGAGTTTATCACAACTCTAATGAGAAAAATTGGATTGAAACTCCCAAGAGAACCCCCTTCTCTTCCTCCACTGCATCTGCAGCTCCTGTGCATTGCTTTCCTCCAGCACATTCGTGTAAAAAGCCTCGGGGAAAGCAGAAAGTACCCCTGTGCGTAAAAAGCTTGAAAGTAACAAGGGGTTAACGGAACTACGATGCACCCCAAAAATGTTTTGAGTGTTTGTTAGGTGAGATCTGAGCATTTTTTGTTAAACTTTCCCCATCCTTCCTAACAGTCGCACAGCAATAGCTTTATTAGTGACTTTTCTACAAAGATATATCTTCAGCTTGGACAAACTTGATCAGACTCATAGCTGGTGTATTTCTGAATGCCTGTTTGTTCTGGAAAATGAGGGCTGCTCCGCAGATTTCCATGTAAAACTATCTGCTCTGGTTCCCAGGAGCTTTATTCCATGTGAAAGATTAAAGGTAGATTTTTCAAGTTCACCTAAGTTTCCCGAGTCTTATAGGAAACACTGCTACTATTCAATAGGATGCAGTTTGGGGTCAGGACTAGGTAAGAGGGAAATATGAGCTGTTTTATGCTTGAACAGAAAGGACAGACCTTACAAAATACCGGTAGAGTTTCAGTGCTGTGAGAAAAATGATGATGCATTTTTTTAAATGTTATGAAATGCCTGATAAAGACTGAAATACAGTCACACCAGAGATTTAAATGAAGTTTCTGTGACATTGTTTCCTGGCATTTTATCAAATCAGATGCGTGTGGACAACTTATAATATCATCAACCTCAGTCCCACACTCAAACCCTCCAAAGCATCTCAAGGGATCTGTAGGAGCACATGGATTTTTTTTTTTTTTTTGCTAATTTGTCAATACCCATGGTGTAAACTGGAGACATAACCGTGTTGTGAAGTAGCACCTTTTGATAAGAGGAAGCACCTTACCTTGCTTGCAGCCTGTCTTGCTCATCCCTTCAGGCTGATTTGCTTCGAGGTGGCTGTGAAGTGCTGGTGACTCGGCGTGGTCCCTGGGAAAGCTGGCTGTACTCTGCTGTAGCCTCCTGTGACCTGTTTTCAAGAAGGAGAGCAGGTGGAGAAGCAGTGATAAAGACGGTGGTTAAGATTAGGATATGATGCATCATCTTGGTTAGGTGTATAGTGTTTGTTGTATGACTTGGAAGGAGGAGGGATCTCTGGGGAAAAGATGAGTCAAGGGGACTTAGAAGAACCTGAGAAGGAATTTAGACCTCAGTTATCCAGATAAATGATGACAAGTGAATTCCAGTGTTAAGCAATGTAAAATCGTGCCCATTGAAGAGAAAAGTATGATCTGCCCAGGCATCACCTTATCAGCCCAGCAAAGAGGCTGGGTTCTCACCCCAGCGCCATCAGGGCTCTGCTGAATGCAGTCAAGCAAAGGCAGGGTATGCAGTGGAGATAAGAATGGGGTGATAAACCTGCAGGAGTTACAGTGCTGTAACCAAGTGTGCAGCCCTGACCGAAATACAACGAACAGTACCGAGGAGAGGAAAAGAGCCAGTTCAGAAAAAAACAGTGAAACAACCAACCTGCAAAGAGGAATTTGCTGCAACAGAAAGACAATGAAATCAGGAACTTAAAAGGGATTTTAAAGTGATTATAAACCAGGACAGCAGTTTTGCGAAGTAGGTAGAAAATCTTTTGCATAGTCTAATTTTCATTGAATAAGGAGGAGTCATAATGATGAGGGACAACCACCCCATCTGCACTTAATGAGGAGTTCTTAAATCTGACATTGAAACTTTTTCTGGGTAGTGGTTCAAAGCACTGGACTGCATTTTCAGTATAACAATTCCTACACTCCTGTGTTGGTTGAAAATTAAAGAAGAAAGAATGGGACAGAGTGACTAATATAGTTGCTCAAAACTCTACCCTCTAAAACTGCTAAAAATTGTGAGAGCTCCCTTGAATTTCTATGGAAAGTTACTGTGCACATGCTTCCTTTGTGCTTGCTCAACCATAAATCAAAAAAGACTCTTTCCGTCAAAAGATCAGCGTGAGACCAACCTCTGAACACTAACCTCAGAAAAGTAGTCTTACAAAATTAGACACCTCGGTGTCTCTGTTCTGAATAAGTCGTTAACCCTCACCCTTTTCCCAGCACCAGCAGAAATAATTATTGCTATTTACCGTTGTTATTCAATCTTTTCAAAACCCGTGGTTAGATGGTGTCCTGCCTTGAGATTTTGCAAAAATTGAATATGCACAATTAAAACTGAAGTGATACAAATACGTTGTAATTAATAGGACATTTAAGATGTGATTTGAGCACAATGACAGAGAGCACCTGATGTGTGGCAAGTCCTAGATTCAAGAGAAAACATGAGAACCCAAGGGGAGCCTGGCCCTTGCTCGGGCTCTTGAGAACCTTAATAAATGACGACAAAAGCAGAACAAAAAGTTGACATAGGATCACTTGCATTTTTTTTACCAACCTGTTATATGAGGATCATGTGGTTGATAAATAGTCTGATAGAGCAGAAGGAAATAGAAAAATCACGTGGCCCAATGTCCAGGACAACACACGTCAGGAAAAAAAGTGATTTCTGCAAAAAGATCAAAACTTCTGTTTGGAGAGAGGAGAACAGATCCAGTCTTGATGTAAAGACTTCATATCTTCCCCACATATAGTGACAAACTGTTCCGGTGGCAAGCTATCCACCCTTGCTGCTAGGAATGTGCTATTTCTGGTTTAATTTTGTTTTGCTGCTGCTCCTATTTCATCTGCCTTTCTGGTTTTTTTTTTCTTTTTTTTTTTCCTTTTGTCTGTTTTCTTCCCTCTTTGCAAAATTAAAGACCCAGCCACAGTCACTAATCTTTTTCCTCATATTGGCACTGTTAGACTCTGACTGAGTTGTTGCTTAGCCAGACTAAAGCTATTACTGCTTAGCCAAATTAAGACTGAGCACCTCAGATTTCAGTATCTGAGTCAGACTTTCCAGAGCACAAATTATTTTTGTTGACCTATTATTTGCCTTTTTCTTTGTGTCACCAGGACGTGGTCTTTGTCTCGTGCAGAGAGGGAACGCCTCTCTCTCTGCTGTAGCTGTCTCTTGGCCTGGAGATCCCCCTGGCAGGTTGCACAGCTTCTCTTTGGCTTATGCTGAGTTTGGTGGTGTGCTGCCCTCATGCCCATCCTTCTGACCCCTGCAGCTAGCCTCTCCTCGGTCGTGCAAGCTGTACTGGCTGTGGCTGCTGGAGACCGCTGGCTTTTCGCTAGATGGATGTCTGTGAACTTTGGTAACTCCAATGAATTGGGAATGTCAGTGTTGCAAAGTTCATGTGTGATGTGCAGTGGCAAGACACGTGAACTCCTCGCAATTTTTAGGAAAAAGAGGGAAATGTGGCAATGCTTTAAATAGGTACCGATCAGATACTACCTCTAACTGCTTTCTGGCAGAATTGGGACATCCTTCATGAATACAGTCCTTTCGCTTCCTGCACATTGTCTGTTTGTTGTTTTTGTTTTTGTTTTTAAACAAGATTATTGAAAGTTGTTCAACAGATGTTTTCTTCATGTGTATTTCAATCCACCTCTTATCTAGAAGAGAATTAAAGAAATGAGACATGTGCTGTCACTTACCCTCAGGCGTGAGGGTAGGGGGTTATTGAAGTCACCTCCTATTACTTCTGTTCCAGGATTGGATGAATCGCATTTTTAGAAACACAAGGAAATATATCCAAGGGATTTCCACATAGCCTCTGAGCTCATTCGAACTAAGGACCTGGTCACATTAGGAGTGTCACTGCGCGTTATCTGCATCTTTAGGCTTTGAATCATCAGTTTGGCTGTATGTGCCTAAGCCAATTTTGCAAAAGGAAATTAGGCTCCTCATTTTGAAAGCAGAGTGACATCAGAGTGAATTAGGCTCTGAAATCTGGCTTGATTCTGTTCACGGTCTGTGCCATGAATGCCAGGCAGTCCCAGGCAGCCATGCCACTGCAAGAATTTGTTGCTTCTTATTTTACACTGAAAAAGTTCTCCTAAATATGCAATGCATTCAACCATGAAATTTACTAACATATTTATATGCTGTTATGACTAACATAGGCATTCTTAATTAATAAGTCGCAATTTCTTATTAGATCCCTGCTCACTAAATGGCACGCAACTCGGTTAGAAGGAAACCGTCAGGCAGAGCTCCAGTGAGTGCTTTAGAAATACTGTAATGGCTGCACTGCAATTAATGAAGTGTTAGAGATAATCCATTGCCATCTGTCTTTATTTTGCTAAGCCACTCAAGTAGAGACCATATTTGAGGGGAGAAAAGAAAATCCAGAGCTAGAAGAATATTGCAAATGAGTATCCGCCAGCATTTGTTCCAGTTCTGAGGAGCTGGTCGGTGTGATCGTGTCCGTACCTCCTTTTATTCGTTATTTGTGATCATTTGCACAAACGAGGTTATTCTTCGTGCAAATACGTAATTGTGAAGGAGCACGGTCCCATTAATCCTCTCACAGTGCTTTGCCTCCCAGCCAGGGACCCAGACGTGAGGGTCTGACCCCACCGACTGCCAGCCTGCTGCCTGCAGCGACCCGTGAGCCCTCCAAAGGGCTTTGGCACACAGGTCCCTGGGACTCCCCGTGTCTGTGTGGGACAGGCAGAGAGCACAAGTGCAGAAATGACGGAGACCAGCGGGCACACAGCCCACTAAACCTCTCGGCCAGCTGTAGGGTTTCCTAAGCTCTAAGCCGAGCTGGTAAAGGCTGCTCTGAAGGTGGGAAGCTCTTTCCTTTGTCTTTTTCCTAGTGAAGTGCAATGAGGGCAATGGCATTTTCAAATGGCTGTATGCACATACGGATATTTGTGTGTACATATGTGCTAGCAGGGCTGCATGGGGATACAGATGGAGCTCTCCCGTATCTGCGCATCTTGTGAGTCTGAAACGATTTTTGTTTTCTGGTTCTGCTTTCCCCCCTTCATAGAGGGGAATCACCTCTCTGCTCTGCTTACCCACCTTGTGTTCATCAAACACAGGTACAATTCAATCGTTAGTGTACTTGAACCACTCTGAAGTGACCCAAGTATTTTTTTTTTTTAAAAAGATTCCTTAGCCTTTGCCTGGGACGCTGACCTGGTGGTCAGTGCTATTAATACAAACAGAAAATACACGTTCATATCTGTAAGTATGCAGATCTCTCAAGGCAATGATTTTTGTAACAAAGAAGCCGAAAACTGTGATAAAACCAGAAAATGGTCAGTGAACATCTGGAAAACAGTGTGGAAGTGACCTTCACAAGTACTTATTCCATTTGGTAAAATTGCCCAAATGTAACCCTGACAGTTTTATTACCTAGTGGATTGTAATAAACCAAAATTCAATATTCTTGTTCCACTGCAGCTATTATTTTGGAGCATCTTGAAAGGTGATGTTCTTCGTGTCCAGAAACATAAATTGCAGTAATTCAAGATACACCACGCAGTTTGCCAAATAGATTTTGACAAAGGTGCTTCATCAGTATTTTACTGAGAATGAAAAATGAACGTCTCTGTTTTATTCATTCGCTCAGGAGACTAGCAACCTCTCGCTATGCTCCAAGGGAAAACTCAGTGCCTCTAAAATGATAAAGCCTTTCATTCAACCTTTTAAGAAGGCTTCAGTGCCTGCCACACGTCCACTATTTTTCGTTTATTGTTTTGGTGGGAGTTTTCCCATGAACTCATATCTGGCATATTTTTGGGTAATAATCACCTTGGCTGCACAGGTATTTGTTCCTGCAGAGATCTGCATTTTGATTTTACCTGGATGCATAATGATTTCTGGCAGCTGAGCCTGTCAGTAAAAATGAAAGCTGCTTTTAAAGGATAGATCTGTTTGTGTACTGCCCAGCTAAACACGCTGCAAAAGCCAAAGTTTAACCGAGAGAGAGGAAGCCTTCCAATCTGTTTGTCCTCATTTCTTAACTTCGCTTTATCGTAACATTTCGTAGGGTGAAATGCTTCAAAATGCTGAACGAGCTGCAAGGATTGAAGTCCTCTCTGCAGCTGTTGGTAGCCAGATGTTCCCACCTTTACTCTTCGTAAGCTTTTTCTCCATGGTTAGTTCCTTCAGGGGAACCAAGCACACGTGGTGGAGGGACAGATGTTGCCTGTTCCAGGCTATTGCAGAATTGGAAGGTGAGTGCTCTGAACGCGTCCCTGGAGGCTCCTGTCTCTTTTCGCTGGCAAGCCGGGGGAGACAACACATCTCCGTTACCTGGGGATGGCAGATGCCTGAAAGAGACGACGTGGAAAAATAGGATGTTCTTTGGAAACCACGTGCCTGCCTACAGAGGCAACGCCAGCTCAGGGCAGTCTTCCCTTCCTCATCTGCATGGGTCCCTTGGAGAAGGTGCTGGAGGGGACAGGGGGTCACTTGCTCGGCTGTCACTCAGCCCATGGCCATCAAGTGACCCATGTCACTGCCGTGGATGTCAGCTCGCCCTGTTTATGCTATTTGGGGCTCTGTTATGGCAGAAAGAAGAAGGACTGATACCGCTCCTCCCTTTCTGAGGACCAGAAAATATCCTTTGACTGGCCTCTGTCACATTTATGTGGGTGATGTGAGTTATAATGATACCTCTACTCTTTTGCATAGAAAAGGTGTGGTATGCCGTAAACCACTGGAAAGAGTGAACAAACTCATGGCTCAGTACCTCTGCGAACCAGGTTTTGATGCATCATTCTGGAATGGAGCTCTGCCTGTATCCTTTAAACATTTTCTCAGCATCAGCATGTTGGCCATTCCAAACCAGAGAAGTATCTTCGTTTGTAACATGTGATAGAAAAGCTGCGAGCACACCTAATCCATCTTAGATCACGGCGATTTTCTCAGAAGCCACCAATAATCAGAGAGAGATGAACTGACAGGGACATAGCTGATGGGGAAGTAGGGCCATGACATAAACCTGTCACAGGAAAGGGAAGAGCTGATTACCCAAAATGAAAGAGAATGCCAGGATAAATGTCGAGTTTACAGCGCGCTTGCACACCCAGAATATGGGGTCTTGGAGGACAGTGCAAGTCCCTCAGAGCCTCTGTTTTCCCAGAGTTTATGTTTCAGTCTTCTTTTGGTGTATGCTCCCGGTTTGACGAGGTCAGCAGTTCATTGCATCTGAATGTGTGTTTGTCACCTCAAATGATCCTTGGGATCGTGTTTACTTGTTTAGTTCGGTACTCAGATGTGGCTGCGTCTCTGTGCACCCAGGGAAAACTGGCTGCTGTGCATTTCGATGTCACAAGATGCAGAGCACTGCGCATCCCAGAGTCTGAGGGCACAGTTAAGCCCTCAGAACAGCTGAATTGTGTCTTTGTACAGCAGAGGATTTGATAATTGGGCAGATGAAGCATGAAGGAATGAATCTAGAGAGCTGGTGGCACAAATTCCAGTCTGAATCCAACAAATCACATTGCAAGAATGATTTTTTTTTTCTTTAAGCATCCTTACAGCAGGGCTGTAATGGAGATAAAGCAAATGTTATTCACCGCTATAGTATCATTCGAGTGTCATTCTTTTAGCAGCATGCTATGCTGCTCGTAAGTGGGCACAGGGCAGCAGCCAAAGGAGTTTCTGTGCTGCATGCATTTATAATCGTTCCCTCCGAGCAAAAACCTAAGGCCACTCGGTGTCCGCATGACATGTAGCAGGGATATGTCAAACCCAGATCCTGTTATGGCTGGGCTGCAGTTAGAGATAATCATTGGTTGGCTTATAGGTTTAATCGGCAACGATTAAATGCGTCTCTGCCAGATATGTAGAAAAAACATCTGTAACCTTCATGTCAGCATTGCGTCCAGATTCCTTAGTCAGTCGGACATGGGAAAAGACTAGGGAAGTGTTTTGAAACAGTGCCAGCCCGCGGGTATTTGGTTATTACTTTAATTGACTACATCAGCAAATGCACAGAAGTATCACTTACCAGACAAGTTTTTCTTGGTTAGTCTCTGGCAGTGGATTTCAGTTCACATAAATGGAGTTTCTAGAGCTTCCTAAGGCAAGAAATATGAGGAACAGACATCCCATTTATCATCCTTAGGCCGGTGGGGACATTGGCTATTTTAACTAAGTTTTGACAAATTGTATGCAAGTTGGTGATCTAGGAATGAAGTTCTGGAAAGCATTTGCTATACATTTGTAAACACAAGTAGGAAATTTAATATGTTAGGAGCCAGATGGAAGGAGCACACCAGCACCATGCAGAGAGAAACTTACACTCGAGACAGGGAATAAACTGTAATTGTAATTACAGAAAGAAATTGTGGCTGCGATGAAGGATGTTTTGCCATTGATTTTGGAAAGAATAGGATTTCATACAGAGTATGTAGGAGTAACAGTATTTGTTAGGATCATATCTCTGACAGATGCAGGAATAAACTGAAGGACAGATGCCCCAGAGCGAGCAGCAACAGGAGCGATAATAGTTTCCCTGAACAATGAACTTTGTGTATGTTTCTGTAAAGGCATTTTTATGCTTTGCAGTGCAATTTGTGAAAATATATTTTCAAGAAGTGCTTTGTTTCTTCTTTAAATGTGATGTTTTCAAGCTGGTTTATGTGAAAGAAAGGAAGAATCTGATGCCCAGATAAGTACATAGCCGCTGTAGGAGTAAGGAGCAATTTTGCAGAAAGCGAGGGTGTGAGAGGACCTGTGCGGACACAGAACATACTCTGACAGTGGCAAAACTGACATTATGAACTTCATTGGCATCTAAACCTGTCTTTGCCCAGGGTGGCACCTCATGTAGAGGATGTTCTCTTAGCAGGACAACATCAGCTCCTGGGTAAACTCGGGACTCGAAAACTTCCCTCGTCTAAGTGCATCATTAGAAATTGAGGAAATCTGTCATCTCCTGAGACACTTTTTGCAAGTTTGCAAAGTTTTTAACTTTCCTGCTTCCATTTCCATCATGGAAAATCAAAAGAGTTAGGAAAAATATGTCTTTTACTCGATGTTTTGAATCCAGAAGTTTAAGTAACACAGGAAACAAACGTGCAACGAAAGAACAAATTGGGCTTTTCCAGAACCTCAGCCAAGACTCGGTGAAGCTGTGGCTCAGTAGGGGGAGGAGGGCCAGGCGGTTTCTGTGTCATCCGTATCGGTCTGGCTTTCAGAATATCAGTTCTGCTCATTGCTGTCAGATTATACACTGAGGAGAAGGGAAAAATCAACTTGCTCTCTGGAATGCAAGAAGAGGGATAGTTTTGCTGCCCAGCCTCACATTTTTGAACCACGATTCTGCTGATATTAGCAGCAGCCTGCTGAATCATCTTTCTCTTTTGTTGTTGCCTTGGTCCTCTTAAAGGAAAAAAAATAAGCCACAGGGAATCAAGATGGAGAAAGTACAGCCGGACTTTAAAGGGAATAGCAGTTGTGCATCAAAAGACACAGAATACATTACACTGATGTAATGTTCGTGGTACAGGGAACAGTGGCTATCTGAACCGTGGATTAGGAGAGGGATGGTCCCATCCACTAGAGTGGGACTTAGACATACAGAAAAGCCCAGAAAGGTGGATTTCTGTAGGTTTTGGCTTCCAGGTTGTATGTGGCTCTATTAGAACCAGTAGTAGCATCACCACTGAGTGTAGTGGAGTCACAGGTTGAATCTGAATATGGACATGTCACACTGCAGTCTTTGGAGGAGTCCTTTGTATGCAATGAACATAAACAGACTGTGCTGCCCGGAAATGGGAGTTTCAATTGTTTTGGTACAAATATTCCAACCAAAGATAGAAATGGAAGGTCCAGAATAAGACAAAAATGGTCACACACACACAAATGCTTCCAAGCTTTCTGTGACGGTGCCAAACCTTGGCAGCCAGAGACTGTTAGCTCAGTTTTTTAGACTTTTTGCTCTATTTTTTTATCTTTTCTAAGAGAATAATTCAATTGACTTCAAGAGATATGGTCCTCACTTATCCAGGGAAAATACCACATTTAGGCCTGAGAAGTCCACGGAACTTAACCAGCCAAATTAATTTCCAAATGCTTTTCTGCCTTCAGTGAAAAATTAAGGTTTTAATCTTGCGTGTCTAAACATATCAGTAAAGATTTGCTTGCCTTCACAAATGAATAATATTCCAGGTTATTACTTGGGTTTCAATTGCTATTTCTGCAAATAGATATATTTTTCTTTTATCTTTAATTTTCTATTTTTTTTCAATAAATAGCAAGACACAATAAATATTACTGACACTGTTTATTAACGTTTACAAAAGGGCTCAATCCACATCATAGTTTTAGGGCAAATTTTCCATTTAGCATTAGTGAAGTAGGCTTGAAAATTCATAACAAAGTATAGTGTCTAGAGTTGCTATAGAGCTGCTATTTATTTATTGCAATTGAAGAGATGCTTCAATGAATAAGTACTTCTTCTAATGGGAAATTCAGTTTTAAAAAATGCATTTTCTCTTGGATTGGGTTTTTTTTTCTTTTTTTTTGCAAGCTATTTTAGATAAAATAGCTATATTTCAGGGTTTTGGCGCTGGCCCATGGGCCCATGGCTGAGAGAAGTGAGTCTAGCTGGATGGCCCCAGGGCGATCCAGTGCAGATCACAGCCAGCAAAACCCTACTCTGTTTTTTTCCCTTGGTTTTCTGCTGATTTAGTGGGTTGAATCAGCTCCCTGGCAGGTCAGAGAAAGGTGAGAACGGAGCGAGGAAGGAAGGGGAGGAAGAGGGTTGTCCCCTTCAGCAACACCAGTCTCTCCAGCGGGGCTCAGCCCAGCCCAGTTATAATCACTTTCTGACTTGATTCACATGAAATATTGAGATCAACTCAAAAAAAAGCTGCTTGACACCCAAGACCTGCTCACTCCCCACCTTCATATGCCAGCGAAGAGCAGTTTATGCGTGCACCATTTCCGACAACTTTGTGTGTATTTCAATACTAATATTCACATCTCTGCATCTTCGTTTTAGTGCTGCTCGATAAGAAACAGCTTCTCAAACCGCGTCAGGTATGTAGTTTTTCTGAGTGGGTGCCCTCTTCGGTGTGGTCTGTTCAGCAGGAACTTGTTAATTGACTCGGGAGTTAATCCGGAAAACCTCTGTGGCAGCCTGAAACAAAGAAGGATTGATCAAAACCCAGACAGAGCAGTCATTTATTTACTGATGTGGTCTGAATAAGAGATGAGCAGCACTGGGTTATTTAAACAAGCCTGCTTTATTGTCTTTGCGCTAACGAGATTCTGTGATATTACAGAAGGAGATAATCAAAAGGTCTGGTAAAGTTCCCTGCCCTTCAGTGTAAAATTTCACCAATTTCCTCCAGACAAAAACAATCTGCTGACTGGTGGCATCTGCCCTGTGCTGCGCAGGCTCTTTTGCTGGGGATGAGGTTGGGTTTCCTTCCACATTTAACACAGGGAAGGGAAGGAAGAGTTGCCTGCTGGATATTTGTGCTTGTGCTTATATATGACACCATGAAATTTAAGGCAGTTGAAGATGGCCAGTTTTTGATACGTGGAACAACTGGAGACAGGATGGAGGAGACCAGCAGAGAGAGATCTGGAAAACACGACCTGTGAGCAGAGTTTAAAAGACTTGGACTTGTTTATCCTAGAAAAGAAAAGATGAAGGAGAAGACAAAATAATAGCCTTCATGTAAAGATGAAACGAGAAAAAGAATGAATTGTCTCTACAACCATGATGAGTCGGATAAGAGGGAATAAAATAAGATTGTATCAAGGAAGATTTAGGTCAGAGACTGAAAAGTTTCTGCTGGGAGCAAGTACCTATGTTCTGACATGCAAAGGGAGGAGATGCGATTGCTGGCACTGAGGTCTTCAAGGGTAAAGCAGAACACAAACCATCAGGAGGGGCCTGGATTGTCCTTTTGTACAGAGCACTGAAACTCTTCAGGCTCCTGCAAGGCTCCTTTTTCTGAGTTTATGGCAATTTTCAAGCTATTTTATCTGGTACAATGCTTCCTGACCCTAAAATTGAACCAGCATGTATTAGGATACACTGGGGAAGGACTAAGACATCTGAAGATCGTACATCTGCTGCACAAGCCTGGTGTGCCCGAACAAGAGAACACAGCTCAGGAGCGAGTGTTTTCGGTGTTTTATATGTAGCGGCTGGAGACGCTGAGGGTGGTGTTATGTGCACATGTGATGGAGATAAATGGTCCTTTATTTCCCAAAACACAGAGAAATGCATTAAAACAAATGTTCTGGGTTAGGATTAAGCTTGTCAAATCCAGGAAACTGAGAGTTAAACTTCTCACTCTTTCCCACAACTGAACGCTGTTGTGCTTGCTCCTTGATGCATAGCTGGAATTTTTGCATACTTTAGGTAATTTAGAGGATTTATGAAGGCTTGCTATAAATATTACATAACAGTAACATTCTGTTGTATTAAAGGTGAATACCAGGGACTTTAGCAGTGACAGGGGGTGAAATTTGAATCATGGCAAAGGGGCATGTAGAAAACGATGTTCAAATGGGTGTAGGATCAGCTCAAGCATACTAAAATATGCAAATTTTTTATCTTCAACTCAGCCTGCTCTCTGCCGACCCTCATTTCCAAAAGACCAAACTATGTTGCAAAACCAGAAAACCAAGTGCTGCAAAATACTTCTTGGACCCTCCTGAATGTGTTAACTCAAAGACTGCTGATGACTTCAGTGGATCTGAATCTGACGAATGCCTGATTACAGTACATGCTGATAATGTAACCAGCAACATGATTTATGTTCATACTTTCGGAGCAGGGGAAGAAGCCATAGGGTAGAATACCCCCCTTTGAATAGCAGTCCATTATTTTATCATAGCATTTTACACTTTTAACACCACTGTCTATCATGTTTTGAACAATCCAGATAATGTATAGTGGGGGAGGAGGGTCCCCTTGACTGTTTTCCATCAGCGTGCCACAGATTTCTCACAGGGTTGGACTGATATCCCTGGAACTTTCCAGTCAGAGATTTTGCAGAGAAAAAAATAAAAATAGAAATAAAATCAAGTAAGAAAGAATGTGAACACCTTAGGCAGAAAGGGAACAAGGGAGAAAGTGAGTCTTCAAGAGTAAGACTGCTAGGAGCAGGAAAAGTGGAAAACAGTGAACGTGAGATGTGCTCTCCACACCTACAGCAGTGAATGCAGATTGTCAGCGGCACTGACTGTGTAACCTGGATCCTGGGTGTTATGGGTGTTAGCCACCTACAAGGGATGATGAGCCATCATCAGGGGGCTGAGCCAGGAGCTGAGGGCAACCACAGGGCACTGTCCTCTGGTGGGCAGAGCTGGGTGCTGGTAACAAGGTCCACCAACAGCCCCCCACAAAACAAGTGATAAACCACATCCAAGGAGGCCAGTTGGGAGCATCAGGAGAAGGAACAAAAGGCATGACTAGCAGCAAGGCTACGACACAGATCCGAGGTCTGTGTAGGAGGCTGGGCCAGAGGCAAGACCAAGCTGAAAAGGGGCTCCTGGACCCACAGACAGAGGTGGGGATGAAGGTCTTGGGTGATGGTGCACACACAGTCCTGGCAAACACATGAAGTGCCATTAAGGGCATCGTATTGTGGTTGTTATATGGTTCCGTGAGACGGTGAGCACAGTCTGGAGAGCTCTATACAGCACTGTGCTGCACAGCCAGGGGGATTTATAGCCCAGTCTTGAGGGGGCTTAACAAAGATTGGCCTGTTGGGGATGACATGATTTCCAGGTGCACTTTATTTGTTCTTTGATTATCTATCCTTTCAAAACACTCCCTTTCCTAAGGAGGACTCTTTCAGCAGTCATATTAGATGATGTCACTTATTAGGTGCTCACCCTCTTTCCAGAACTCAAATCTTGCCCAATTACCAAAATAGACAGTTTGTATCAGTAGAAATCCCCTACTGTGCAATGTAAAAAGGGAGGACAGGGGGTGCTGAAAGGGTTAAAATGTAAGTAAGAAGTAATCCCTGCTGCTTCTAATTGCATGCCCCAATTCTGACCTGCGAGAATGGTAGAGAAAGGAAAATATAATTAAAAAACTACAGGTAGTGAATTTTGAGTTGCAGCTGGTCTAAATATATTCAAACTGTGTTTTCTTTCCTCTTTCCATTTGTTTGAACCAAACTGTGCTCCTGTGAAAAATTTTGGCCAAAGCCAGAATTATTAATGGATATGCAGTATCCCCTAACCTGATAGAGCAAAATGAGGTTTGGATTAGCTGCTCAACACTGTGGATGAAGCCAAAACAAACATTGCTCTAATGTCTAATCACAGAAGTCAAAAGGTAGAATATGCTCTTGCACAGAAAGTCAAGAAAGTACTATGGACCCGTCCTGTCATGGCTGATGCCATGCTGACACCAGTCTTTACCCCTGCAAAACTCAGATACCAGTGAAAAGCCACAAGGTAGTTCAAGAACCATACTTCTGTGGTTACAAGAATAACAAAAGCTCCCCAGACAATCAATAAGTTGGTAGAAAAGCAGTGACCTGGATTGTGAGAGAACAGAAACTGGGATAGGTTCGTGGCAAATCCTATGCAGTAAATATTTACCTAGTTCGTTCATTTTCATTTTTCAGCCAGGAAGCTGAGTGCTGCAGCCCAGGTTGTGGATTTTTTACAGTGGGAAAACACCAGTGGGGTGGCTTAGGTGACAACTGTGGCCAGTGCCGAGACTCCAGCAGCCTGCTGAGGATGTTGCTGGGTCTGTGGGTTCAGAAGTTGGACACTTTAAAGTCTTCTGTGTATTATATGGTTTAAATATTCCATCTCATGTGAACTATGAGATAATAGTGTAAAATTAGATAGGAAACCTTATGTTATTTGCATCCCATGGAAAAGGCTTAGCAGGGCTGTAGCTCCTGGCTCTGCAGTCTCCTCAGTTCTCTGGTATGGTAGAAGAAACCTTCTACTGCCCCATCACAGTTTAACTGTGGCCATCAGAGCCTTGAGGACCACTGAAGAGACACATAGGGGAGTTGTAGGGGGGCTAGCACCCTCAGAGATTCCCTTCTCCTGGAATTCTCCTAAGGGCCAAATGGGAGCAGCATCCCACCAGGTCACTCCCCCTCCAGGTCCACGCTTTCCTCTGCACTAGTCAGGAGCAGGAACGAGAGAGTTCAGTTGTAGGACAGAAACAATACTGCAGGAATAGTAAAACCTTTTTTGTTCAAAAGTAAGATCTGTAGGGATGGTTTCTTTCCACACACAGGACAGGATGTTGCATTTCTGCCGTTCTCCATATGGAGACATATTTATGATTCAGTTAAAACTGTCTGGTGCATATTTCATCAGAATTGTGTCTTAAATAAATCACAGGAAAAAACCCTCTGAAGAGCAAGCATAAGCTGTCAGCAGCTATTTTCTCTGACAGTGAGACACTCCGATGTGTCCCACACTTTCCTGTCCGTAGCAGTCTGTGAATGCAGAAGACATTTGGAGTGGGTGCAGAAGCATGCCTTGCAAAAAAAAAAAAAAAAAAAAAAAAAAAAGCGCCCGTGAGATCACAGGTCTCTTGTTTGTTTATGCTGAAGGAGACGGAAGCAACACTTCTATCTAAGCAGGCAAGAAGTCTGTTGCACACCAGAGGCAAAAGCTGTCACCTTTCCCATCAGCTGAGAGCACTTAGAGATGCTGCAGGACAACAGCCCGTTCACACGTTCACAGCTCTTGAGCTGAAGCTCTGTGTTGGTGGCAGAACGCTTGCCGGAAAATTCAGCTGCTCCCACGGTCAGTTTTCATGCTTTCTATCCTCACTGCTTGTTCCTTGACTGTGCAGCAGCCTCCGTGGGCTCCGCCTGGCACTCACCAGCAGTGGGTGCAGACAGGGTGCTGGCTTACGGTTAAGCCGGGTGGTTGCAGGCTGGCTCCTGGACTCTGTAGCCACCTGCATTGGGCTCCAAGCTTCCTGGATCTTGATTCCCTTGATCTTCCACGCCTAGATAGGATTATGCAGTACATCGGGTATTGCTCTCTGTGGGTTGAGTCTGTAGCTCTCCTGATAGCAGCTGAGGAAGCTGCTGACACCAGGCAGCCACCAGTCTGGGCTGGCAGAAGGGACAGGGACAAGCGATGGTGATTTCCAGTGTTCCTGACCATGCTCCTCTCTCTTCCCTAACCTCATGCTCAGCATACATCTTGTGGCCAAGAGCGGCTGTTTCATGTTCGCCTTTTTTTATTTCAGGTTGTGCTGGGGGTGAGGTCACCGTCTCCCCAGTTGTTTCCTGCTGCTGCATTTCTGCAACGGCTCCGGTTGTGGCACCTATTGCTATTAGCACTGCCAGATATCCTGGGGAAGACCTTCAAGTCCTAAAAGTCCTGGGGCAAGCATGATTATTTTATAATAAGAGAGTGAGTGGTGCAGTCCAGAGAATAAAAGTATTGACAGAGACTGCGACTCAAGGTTTAAATTTGAAGCTCAGTTCAATGACCTGGAGCAAGTCTCTGGCCTCATTTTTTCGCCTCTTGTGATGAAACGGTGAACTTAATAGACTCTTACAGCGTGTTTGCCCAGACAGACTCTATCAGCAGATCTTCTCTTCTCTTTGGCGAGACATCTAAGTAACCTCGTAATGCAAACCCAAATAATTTTATAAAGCCAGGAGAGACCAAAGCAATCAACAAGTTTGGGATCTTGCCATACACAGTAGTAAAGAAAACAATAAATATTTGAAGGAGCTGAAAAAAGTTAAGTTGAATTGGCCCCTATTTGTACTTCTCCCCTTGAGCTGTGTGACTTGAGAGTCTTGTTCCTCATTTACAGTGGGAGAATATTTTAGGGAGCTTGGATGCAAGAAGCTGACTTACTGGTGCCACACTTCAAACTTCACCTCAGAATTTGACCCTGGGCAACCACGAGTAGTTACAGCTGGAATATTTCACAACACAGCTGCCATGAAGTAATTCCTTAACATTTGAAAGTTGGGTGAATGAAAACATTTGAAAATATTAATGTGCCTGCTTACTGTGGCTCCCTCTCCCTTCTGGCTGAAGGCGAGATAAGAACAAATAAGAACATATGTTGGTATTTCTCCTTTGAATTTAGTTTTATCAATGTGCATTAAAAAGGCTGGTTATTTCCATGTCAGCCTTAAATAGAACAGAAGGACAGAAATCAAAATGTCATTTTAGAAAAATCCTTTAAAAATATCCATTATTTACCATGTTTTTATTGCAGTTTTCACAGTTCTTTGTAAGTCTCATGGTACCTTGCTGACCTGTCCATCAATGGATAATTAGAGGTCCATCAAGTTCTCAGTGGCAAGAATGGACAGATGTCCTTTTAAACACACAGTTGCTGGATAACAAGACCTCGTACTGCATTCCTTCCTGAAATATTTGTCCTATTTTTTTGTATATTCCTGCCAGTAAGTACGTCAGCGTTCAGCTAACATGCTGGAGGGCAAAATGCTAGCTGGAGCTTTTTTTGATACCATGTGGTACATCCCAAAAGGAAAAATAACCAGAACAACCAAAGAGCTAGCACGCATTGTGCTGCAAAGGGCTGCATCGGCTTGACTTCCACTTTCGTACCAGGTTTCCCTGGCTGAACTGGTCTTTGAATGGAAATGCAGAAGGATTTTTGCTCCCATTTAGTAGTTCTTCCTCTTGAAAAGCCACTGAAATCAGAAGCACTACTGGGTTTTCAAGAATGTGACCTGACATGTCTGAATGACCTTTTGGACCACAATAAAGGACTTTTAAAAGTTCCTTATGATGGTGACCAAGGAATTCCTGCAACAAAATGGTGTAGTCAGATGACAACCATGTGGAGTTCAGCAAGGATTCTGCAAGGCTCTGTTTAAAGCCTCTTGGGTGTGCTCCAAAAGCCCATGAAACATTCCCCGACTCCCGCGCCATCATCCTAACAGCTTGCTGCAGTGCTTTTTGTGTGCACATCTTACGATAGTCTTTGTTTGGCTGACTTTTAAGGAAACTTTGCTCCACTTACTTAAAAAAAAAAAAAAAGTAAAGAGGAACAACAAACAAGTACAGAGAAAACTGAGAAAGCTCAGAGAGTGAAAGGCATTTGGGGACAGATTCTGAACTTGTTAAAATAATGGGGAATTGAAAAAAAAAAAAGAGGTAGAGCTTTGTCATGAGGTGCTGCACTTAGAAGGATTAAGTAGCTGACTGTATTTAGCCTACCAGCAAAGAAAAGAGAGAAATACCATATCTGTTCAAGTAGTTCCCCCAGGACTTTGTCTTTTACAAAGATGTTTTTCTTTCAAGGATGTTTTTCTGGTTTTTGCTCTACTCCCCCCTCAGCCACTGCGTGAACTAATGAGAACAAAATAAACAGGGCATAAAGGCTGAATACTTCATCTTTTAAAGCATCCAGCAGATAACTGGATGGGACAGGGTACTTGCACTGTCTGTATCCTCACGAAAAAGGCAAATTAAAGTAGTAGCTTAGTTCCGACATTTTCTGGTTTAGGGGACCTCAGCTTTGTAACTTTGATGCTAACAGCCTATTTGATTTAAATAATAACATGCAAATAAACATCATATGAGAGGGAGAGTGGGTAAGAGAGCAAATGTATTTGCGTACAAATACAGATGGGGCAAGGGAGAAGTTTTCTATGAAACAGCTTCTTATAAAAAGTTGCCTCTAGGTTTGTGATGTTTAATCAAGATCTCATATGGGTGTACAAATTCTGAGCCATTGCCCTGGTTTCAGCCGGGACAGAGTTAACTTTCTTCACAGTAGCTAGTGTGAGGCTGTGTTTGGATTTGTACTGAGGAGAAGCTGATCACACACTGATGTTTACAGTTGCTGCCAGGACAGTCAAGGACTCTTCAGCCTCTCTGCTGTGCCCGTGTCTGCAGGTGCAGGAGAAGCTGGGAGGGAGCACAGCCCCAGTTACTAGCCTAGGGTTTGACCTTAGGTTTAGGATTAAGACCCAAATTGGCCAATGGTCTATTCCATATCATGCACATCATGCCCAGTATACAGATGAGGCTCTGTCTGGAAGCACTCTCTCTTGCTTTGGGTTGTCTTGCTCTGGGTTGCCCCTCTCTCAGGGTCGTTTCGGTCTTTCAGACACTCAAGCTCTTATCTCCATTCCGGGACTGTGGTTTTGGGACTGTCCCTGCTCCAGCATCGTCAGCTGGGAACAGGCTGAGCCTTGGTCATCACTCATTTGTATATTTGTATATATTACTATTATCACTATGTCCAATATCGTAGTTTAGTTATTAAATTGTTCTTATCTCAACCCACGAGTCTCTTTTCCCTTCACTCCTTTAATTCTCTCCCCCATCCCAAGGAGTAGGGGTGGTGTGGTGTTTGGCTGCCAGCCAGAGTCCGAACTAGGACAACCAAAGCCTTTAAAGGACATGTTGCTTGTTTACTTATAATCCAATAATTCAGCAGGAAAATGACAGACAATGAGAAAACCTACTGCAGGAGAAAAAAAAAGTTTTACAGTGCTAATGAATAGCTTTGGGCGATGTATCTTATTGAGGTATTGCCGTAGCCCTCAGGGCAGCTGCTCCAGACCTGGGTATAGCGCAGCATTTGGGAGAACATGTTCTTTCTCTGTATCTAAGGCGTTTTTATGCTCTCCCTCCCCATGGAACTGGCCTCAGATACTATTCGAGATGCTTCAAGTGCTGCAAACACAACTCAGGGCTTTCTCTGGCCTTCCAAGAAGGGCTCCTCCAGCATGCAGCAATACTTGGAGCTCTCCAGATGTGAGCAGGTCCAGAGGAGCCTGCGGGCAGCTCTCGCCTGGTACTGGCTGATAGCTGCTGCCAGGGGAGCAGCTGCCTGGAGTCCTGATAGCAGATAACGGCTTCGACAGCTGCTCTGCAGATCCAGGACAAGGAAAGCGAGGTATGAGCAAAGCAGATGAGGTGGGGACCTGAAACCAACCTTTCTGCTCTGATCTTGGTGGTGATATATAGCGGTCTGAATCCAAACGCTATCTATTGGCATGTCTGTATTTCTTAGTTACTAAGGGAAAGCTTGCACAATTTATGCCTGAAAATGCAAGTGTACTAGAATTTGCAAAGGACATGAGACTATTAAGTGAACTCAGTGAACTCTGGATGTGCTTATTTAGTTAATCTCACGAACGTGAACTAAAAGCTGATTTTTACAAAGCAGTAATTAGATGGGTGTGTGGGTAAATACTGTAATTAGTTCCAGATGAAGTTTTCCCACTGAAAACTTCAATATTTTTCAATTCACCTTCTATTTCCTCATGTAGCTTTAGATAGGAAAACATTGGGTGAGAGAGAAACTAGCTTTATAGCCATTAATGTTGCGCTGACTCAGGGTGCACAAGACCCAATTCAAATCCTCTCTAAGCTTAAGGAAAGCAAACTCATCTTTCTTATGAAAGTGATCTAATCCCAGTACTATTGTTGTTTAGCTGAGCAGTTCCTGGGACTGTCACCCTTTCTGTTCCTGAGGTTGCTCGACAAACCTAGGCATTGTCTTATTGATGTGATCCTTCAAAATCAGAAGTAGGACAAGACATAAGGTTGCCGTGCAGAATTAGATGATGGCCTGATACTGGAGCAGTGGGGTTTTTTTTGACAGATCTTTTCCAAAAAGAAGTAGCAGTCTTCAGTAAACTAGAGAATTTCTTCAGACTGAAAAAAGACAGCCTTTAATTTCTTACTCTAAGCAACCAAGACGGAGGTTGTAACATTACTGGTTTATGTATTCAAGCTTTGGTAAGAGTTAAAGGCTGGCTGTTTTAACCTGAAAGACACTGATTGTTTCACAAGTTTTGGCTCCACAATTTGTTTTTTTCACTATGAGAATTGTCCCTTCTAAGAAAAAGAATTTCAATCCTGTTGTGCCTGGATTTACTTTGCCAATTAACTGAACAAAAGGTTCTAAAATCACCAGGATACATAGCCAAAATCTCCTCTCTTTATAACTCCGCTGCTGGCAATGGAGACCAACCAATTTTTCCTTTTTTCTTTCAGTCTTGTCCTTACTTGCCCTTTTTTCTTCTGACATTTAGTTCTGGTTCCTCACTTCAGCTCTCTTCTTTGAGGGTTATTCACCCCCTTTTTTTCCTGCTCAGTGAGAGTTTTCATGCTCCCAAGAGCAAAGAGGTTGCAGCAACTCAGCAGAGCCTTGGGAGGGTAGAACAAAGACATTAGGACTGCAAGGATGCTGCATGGAGCAGTCTTTGGCCAGCTTTACTGTGTCAAACATGGGAGCAGGAGTGAAAGGAAGGTCAGTCGTTTCACAGGGACCACCCAGGACTGAGCTTGCACCTGAGTAAGTACACAATTATTCTAATAATAAAAAGTTTTAGATTAACACAATTTCCATCTTTTTGTTTTCTTTCTGGTTCATCTCCTTATAGATTCTTTTCCAATTGCTGCTTGAGAAGTTTTTCTCATGTTCTGCTTCTACAGTCGGTGGAAAACATGACAATCAACACATCTGTCGGTTTTACGTCGTTGTGTTTCCTTAGATGATCCAGTCCTATGAGGTGGGCGTTAATGGGTACATGTCTCTGCAGAAAAGTTGCTGATTTCATTTTCTGTCCTTCCTGCGGAAAAGCAGGGAGTGCTTCCATAGGAAATGAAGTATGAACTATATCCCAAATTATGGTGTGTAAAAGAATGTCTTGAGGACAATGCCCTTCTACTCTGTGTCAGGCATAATGAGACCCTTTTCTGGGTAGGTCTTTAAGTTTTGCCATGAAGATTATGGAAGATCTGCAGAGGTATAGGTCCATCTGTATTAAAAAATTCAAAGGGAGACTGATATCTGGGACTGTCCAACTCCCTGTGTCTCTCTTCCCGTGTTACAGTAGTTATGGGTGGTCAGTGGGGGAAAAAAAAGGTGGGACTGCATCGTGTCGTGGAATATGCGTAATGTCAAAAGATCCCCAAGAGCCAAAAGGACCTCCTGCTTTCTTCCCAACCCTTCTGGCTGGCTCTCTAGGTTCCTACACTCCTGGGTGTATCTCTGGGTGTGTGTCAGGACCTCAGTGGGAGCAGGAGAAGGAAATAGAATGCTATGTTCCACCTTTTCCGTATTGGGGGCCATGGGAAGGATTTGTTCATAGAAGCTTTCTCTGAGAGAGGGAATGGAAAGTGGGATCTCAGTCAGCAAAACCAGAGGAGAGCTGTGATTTAAACAGCTCTGTATTTAACCATCTTTCCAACATGAAGCTTGGGTATAACCTGGGGTGGGTGACACCATGTGTGGAATAAACGGCATTGAAAATTATTGCTTCTGTAGGGAAAATGACATCAAATATTTCTTCTTTTTAAAATGGATAGAAAGAAAGCGCTTTCAAAGATACAGTGAACTCTACAAAATTAAGGAAGCTTTATGCAATTACAGTATTCCTCCAGTGCATGCTGTTCTTTTGGAAATTCCTTGTTCCTATTTGACCCAGAAAGTCTAAGAGATACATAAATCAGTGGGTGTTCCCTGTGGTGTTCTAGATGCAAACACAATGAAGAACTGAAGCAAGAGGCTGTAGGCTTTAATAGAAGTTAAGAGATTCATATAAGTTGACAGGGATACAAGTAACCCAGATTCGATCTGGCCTGCATGCAAATTCAGCCTCTCAGAAGATATCTACATTTGTTTAGATAATAATCCCTAAAAAATAACAGCTATTGCCCGTACTCCTAACTCTTCTTTGAGAAATTGTTGTGTAATAATAGATCAGAGAGTATAAAACATGAAGTATATACACAAATCATGATAAAACAGCAAGGAAAATGTGACAAATTCAAATTTCTAATTATTTGGTATTGACGTTTTATTAGGTGTACAGATGGAAGTATGTCCAGTTCTGGGCACCCCAGTACAAGAGAGATACGGAGCCACTGGAGAGAGTCCAATGAAGGGTCACAAAGATGATTAAGGGACTGGAGCATCTCTCCTGTGTGGAAAGGCTGAGAGAGCTGGGACTGTTCAGCCTGGAGAAGAGAAAGCTCAGGGGGGATCTTGTCAATGCACATAAATACAGGAGGGAGGATGAAAAAAGGATATAACCAGGATCTTCTCAGTGGTGCCTAGTGATAGCACCAGAGGCAATGGGCACACACTGAAACACAGGAGGTTCCCTCTGAACATCAGGAAACACTTTTTCACTGTGAAGGTGACCGAGCCCTGGCACAGGTTGCTCAGGAAGGTTATGGAGTCTCCGTCTTGGAGGTACTCAAAAGCCACCTGGACATGGTCCAGGGCAACTGTCCCTAGGTGGCCCTGTGTGATCAGGGGGTTGGACCAGATGCCCTCCAGATGTTCCATCCAATTTCAGCTGTTCAGTGATTCTGTGAATTGTAGCCCTACAGCTCATTGGGGCTAAACTTGGACGAAGTGGTGCTTCAGTGAAGGAGTGGAATGCTATGAAAAATATAAAGCTCACTTCCCAGTGCAATCAACCACATCTTTTCCACCCTCTTCTTCGGTGGAACTAGGATTGTTTAGTAAAGAAGACTGACCTGTAGAGCATTTTTTTCCCCCAAAGCTGGAGAGTAATGTGGCAAGTGAAGATGACATTACTGGTAGAAGGGAGGTAGTACTTCATACAGACGGGCAGTTTTCTACCCTGGAACATCAGATTTTATCTTGTTAGTAATTTCTACTATTGTTGCTTTCAGAGTGAAAGATCTGGAATGAAATGCTGAAGCTGGACACTTAACATTTTGCGATGTATCAAAGGTATCATTTGCGTAGGCATTGGTTTCACTGCATTAATTTAGTATTGCAATCTGCAGATGATAAAAGCCTGTAAGGGGAGATGGAAACCCCAGAGGTAAGGGAAAACGTTGGGATTTCCTTCACAGGCATGGATTCCTTTCCAAGAGGCAGGCTGTAAAAGAGCCACAGAGGCCATATGCATGCTCCGTAAGCTGCCTGGGGCAAGTCATGGTCCAGGCTTTTCTGGGAAAGCACTATCCAAACAATCCATAAACAGTCCTGAGTTTTCCTCCTCTAATTTTTGGAGACTTGTTTTATTGGGCAGAAAAACACTTCAGAGGCTTCCTCAGTCTCCTTGTGCACTAAGATAATTATTCCAAACCCAGGATGGGGCAGGGGCCTGGGTAGAGGAGCCTGGATAAAGGCTGGAGATGTGCTCTCTACAGGAGAAGGAAGCATCCAAACTTCTGCTTACTCTGGTACTCTAACCCCACTATGTGAATGCCAGGATCTCTGTGTCTGCCGATACCTGCACCATGGGTTTCACAAGGCATGCAAGAATATTCAGGAAAGTTACATCTGTTGGTTTCTGTATAATCACAGGAAGAAGGAAAAGTGAGCTAAGAATTTAAACAGGAGATTTCTAAGTTCTCTAAAAGTCAGATTTTTATTTTCATCCAGCTGTCTGCTGGATTTTTTCTGTATTTGAATTGGAAGCAGCAGAAGTGTGATTCCCTACACTTTGGGGCTGCAGTTGCAGGATGTTGTGGAACGAAACTCCATGGCCAAGAACAGACTGTTCTGGGGTGAAGGACTGAGGATGTCGGCGGTTCTCACAAATGAAAAAGTGGTGATTGAATTCCAGTCAGGTGGTGTATGGCTTAGGTAACATTTTCAAAGTATGCTTTGAACAGAAACCTACAGGCTTTCAGCTGGAGTGAACTGAAGATTTATACAGCGAAAAGCAGATCATTAGCCTTGTACCAAGATAAATGGCAGAAGGGAAAGATGTTGAACTCTTGACATTTTGGGCAATATTTTGCCCTTAAGTTACTGTCCGGGGGTGTTCCTCCTGCATCTCCAAGAGCACTGACTGGCAAATTAGAAAGTGTACATTATGGATTTCTATTTCACATAAGCCTCTTTTCCACTTAACGACAAAGGGAGGTTTAAGAAGCACAATACCACATACAAGAAAAGGGCAACTTGTGATCAGAACCTGGAAACTGAACAGAGGTGAGGGAGAGTATGCACGTGAGGACATTGAGGGGTGTGTATAATACCTGGTGGTGTGCAGCCTAAGGGTTCAATTTAGCTTCTCATGTTTTTAAATACGTGAATTAAAATGACTTAAAGAATCCAAAACAGATGCTAAAAAAAACCTAAAGAAGCCCTAATTTAAGAACAGACAGAGAACAGATTGCATTGTCAGTTTGACTAAATAGAATGTTGCTTGCTTGCATTTTCCCTCTCTGGTTTCCCCTGAACCACCACCACATTTGTCACAGAAGCGCTGATAGCAGAAGTTGGTCTCGGTTGACATGTTGGCTTGGAATACAAGAGACTTCAGATCAGTTTCTGCCTCTGTCCTAGATTTCCAGAATCAGTGCATGCCCGAGTTCTCCAAGGAGTACATATGAGTGATAGTACCAATGATGCTGCTTTTGCCTGACCTGTCCCTACAGCACGGTCTTTGGCACTGTGCAGTGTCTCACGCACTCCAGCTTGCTAATAAAAGTAACAGCCAACAATTTTACCATGCCCCTTAATCTTAACGAGGAAAATTTCTAAGGTGCCAGTGTAACTGAAGATAAAATATGACCATTCTAAAAAAGTGAGGCAATTCCCCCCCTAGACTGCACCTTTGATTCACCAAAGCTGTCTTTCAGTGGATCTCAATATAGGGTCCATTCATGGAATGAGTGCTTGCTGCAAATCCTCTGAACCCCCAGTGTGCCGTTTGCCCTGCAGGCACAGACTGTGGACATCAGAGACAGTGCAGGCTCTGTAATGGCATTTGGGAGAATAAAGGGCTGTCCGTCAGACAGTAATTTTTCTCACTCCAGGGTCCGAAGCTGGGAAAAGGTTAGTCCTGAAGGGCTAAGGGAAGCTGCGAGCACAATGGAGTTCACACCACTGCGTGACTGTTATAATTCCTGGAGCTCATAATCGCTGCCGTTATTGATAAACATCTCCCTTTCCGAGGAAATATTATGAAGTGAGCTGAAGGCTTGGCACCGAAGAAGTTATTTATTTTTGTGGAGATACTGAGTAGCTATATCTGTTTTTTTTTCTGTTGCAAGTGCTAAATTAAACATGATAAAGGCAGAAGAATCTTGAACCCCCAGGCATCTATGACAAAATGCAAATTCCCCGCTTCTTAGCTGCAGCACCACGAAGCTCTTTGTTGGGAGCTCTTCGCTCTGTAGAGAATACAGAATATTTGATCCTCTTTCCATCCATGTCAATAGGGCTTTAGCTTCATAGATAGCAGAGTCAGGCCCATAATAACCTTGTTTGATCAAGTTTTTTGTACCAAATTTTAGCACCGTGTGGTGGGATGTCTCTGCCCCTGGAACACCCCTGGATGTTCAGGGACATCCTAAGGAGCCCTCCCCGAGCCCAAGGCAGTTGCTAGGGACAGAGCTGCAGTGCAGTCAGTGCGATGCGCAACAGAACAGCTTTAACTCCTGGAGCAGCCCACAAAATTGCTCTCACACCCCAAGTGCCTCCTAATCACTGCTACTTGCCTCTTTGCTGGATCGAGCTGTTTTTTCCCTGTCCTCGGGAAAGAAGAGAGGGCAAAAGGAGTGAGTTCGGCAATGAGGTCACAGCTATTATATACAGAATGATGAGAGTAATTTCCTTCTTTCCTATAAAATCTGGATCTACATGGTCAGGTCACATCTCTCATCTTGGTCAAGCTGCACTCCAGGATCCGGAGACTGTGGGTTCGTTTTTTTCCAAGGACTATTCAAAATCTCTATCCATGTTCAAATCATTCATCTTGCTTATAGAGCTTCAGGAATCATGGGCATCTTTTCTGATCCCTCATGTACTGAAATGTTTGGAATTGAAGCATTTTGTTTCAGTTTGAGTTTAGAAATTACATTTGGGCAATATTCCAAGCAAAGCCTTCAGAAATAAAAGCCATGATGTTTTGAGTTTTAAAACAATTTAGCTATCACTATTGGCTGAGTTGACATCAACTCACAAAAAGTTTAGCTCTGGTGAGACAGGCTCTTTGCTTGTTTGGAAGGCCTGTGGTTTGTGCATTAGTTCTGGGCCCCTCTATTTCCTGAAGGTTTTGACCTGGTAGACGTAAATTAATCTATTTAGTAGAGCTGGTGAAATTAAAAATGTGTTTTTTGTTTGAGGGTTTTTCTTTTTTTTGCTCCAGTCTCTTGCTTCTTTTATAACACTTATTAAGTTATTTAAAAGCTCATCAGTGTCATATGGCAATAAAAGGCTTCATCAAATCCGTATCTTCTCTGTTTTGTGGTTGCTGAGCTGTGGCAGATGTTTATGCAAAGCAAATACTGAGAACATAAAGAAGATATGTTACAAACAAGAAGTTATTTGTGCTGCAGGTTGTGTCATTTTTATTTTACTCTAGCATAGTAGAGCACAGACACACTAAACCAGAGTGTATACGACCAGCAAAGGTAATCAAAATTTCCGTTCTGTGTTCTTGTTCAGCTCCAGTGCAATAAAGAACATTTCCTTTCTCGGTGTACGTTGACTGTCCATGGTCCTATAAGCTTACCCATAATAATACAGACTAAAGGGCCTTTTTATTTATTAACACCTTGCTGAAAACACATTTTGGATGAGCAGTTGTTTGGATTAGTCTTGTTGCAGAAAGAAACAAAACATATTTCTGCTTCTGGCTTCACTTTTGCAAATTCCTGCTTAAAAATATACACAAATGTTTGTGTATTTGAGGCAATCCATTCACGTGGAGTTGAATCTAGAAAAACAACATGTGATCTGAAATTTTACCATTGTAATGTGGAAGATTTCTGCTTTGCAGCCAGTTCCAAGTTAGAGAAAGGCTATTGTACAATGCCCGGAACACGGAATTAGATGCTGTAAAATATGAAAATAAAAGAAAGCCCTGGTGTCCTGAGTTTCTCAGCCTAAAACTGCTCACACAGCTGGTGATTCCTATCGACATTGGTTACTTTCTGCCTTCAAGAACTTCCTGTGCTGCAAAATTCCAAGCAAAAAATGAAAGAAATGAAAAAGAAAGAGAGGGAGAGGAAACAAACATTTCATCATTCAAATCTGCAGGCAGTCGGGGTTTGCTGTGGTTGCACACGTGGCAACAACAACTGCTTGGGAATTTCCTGGCTGTTGGGTTTTGGTTTGTTTTTTTAAGGTCTGAATAAATAACTCAGAGAAGGTTTCTTTGGTATCTCAACTCTTATTAATTCAAAACTTCCAGGAGATTAATCTGACAGTTCTGTCGGATTATTTAAATAAAAAAGCTGATAAATTGTCTTTTTAAGATTGTGAAGAGGTTTCTACGTTTTACTGGTGAGTTGCTCAACACCAAATGGACACAGTCTAGGCTCTGCAAGCAGAACTTAAATCTCTCTGGGGAATAGGAATGTTTGGCGCCTAAATTGGTCAAAAATATCTATTTCTGGTTCCTCCTAAGGGGCATTGAGAGTTGCAAAGTCATGAGTCTACTCTGACTCGTTCTATGAATCCCCTTTCTTTCCATGACATTGGAAGGTCATCAATAAGGAACAGCCTCCTAGGTTTGTGTTTATGGCATGTGCCCAATCTGACAGCAGTCTGGTGATGCCCTTCTTCTTCTCTTACTCAATTTCTGTGAATTCTTTTTTTTGTCCTGTGTAACATCTGGGTAATATTATAGCAACTTTTTTCAGTCAGATAATGGGTGGCCTATTCAAACAAGTGATGGGACAAGAAGAAATGGCCTCAAGTTGCACCAGGGGAGGTTTAGGCTGGATATTAGAAAAAATTTCTCCACTGCAAGAGTGCTCAGGCATTGGAACAGGCTGCCCAGGGCAGTGGTGGAGTCACCATCCCTGGAGGGGGTCAAGAAACGTGTCGACGTGGTGCTTGGGGACATGGGTTATTGGGTTGGGTGGTGTTGGGTTGACGGTTGGACTTGATGATCCTTGAGGTCTTTTCCAACCTGAATGATTCTATGATCTTATTCTAGTTTTGCAGTTCTTTGGTGAGTGATTAAGTCCCGGCAAAGCAAGCTCCAGTTGCCACCTACCACATATCAGAGGTTGGGTTTACGGAAATGAAGGTTGGAGAATTTGGTGGGATACACCTAGGCTGTAAAAAGCATCACATCAATCTGGAAGTTAGGCACTAAATTAAGGAATGAGAGATGCTTCCACAGACTGAAGAGAATTAAAAACCAAAGGAAAAGAAGTAGTTAGGGAGCAAATTGCAGTCAGAATGTTCTGTCAGCATTAAAATACACGATGGGGTGGACTCAAATTTAAAATTGATCCCAGGCAGGGTAAGATGCTTCGTAACTGTCTTGTAAAATGGATTACTCTCTAAATTTGGACAGATTCCATACATTGTTGTAACCCCAGAAATCCAAGTCATAAAAGAAGCGCAATGTTTAATTGCAGCTGACAGTTAAACAAAACATTGCAACACTGTCATATTGAAATTAGTGTAGTTTTAAATGATTACATGGTAAAAGATTTCCTGCTGTTTATCTGCAGATATTCTGCAAAAATGAAGAAAAATAATGGCTCCCATGACAATTGGGCATAGATTGCTATTTTTTTTCCTTCTATTTATAGCACAGGCTATAGGAGGGAAATTATGCAAGGAAAGCAGCTCATCAGTTTTCAAGCCAGGGGTTTCAGTCACAAATGCAGGGTGACAGCAGACATTTTCCTCTGTCAAAAAGTAACTCCAAAGAAAGAAAATGGGGCCTGTAAACAAACTGGTGATTCAAGAAAAAAAGACAGAAATAGAAGGCAGGCACCAGGAAGCCTGAGACACTGCTGTGTTTGGTGGATGCATACAAAATAAGAGCTCTCCATCACTGCCATGTTTTTGGTTTTGGTTTGTTGACCCAATGGATGTTCAGGGAGTACCACCACGTTTATCTCTAATGGCCTGCACCCATCCAGTTACGGTCCCATTCGAAGGACTAGGGTACAGATGTGCCTGCATACTTGGCAGTGCCAACTCTCTAATTGCCGTTAGAGAGGATACAGGCTCTTAGAGACACAAGAGCTTTGAATTGTTGGGGTGCCAGAAGGGAAGTGCACTTTCTGATCTATACTGACATGCACAGCGCTTGCCTGGCAGTAGGAGTGTCTGGGAATAATTTTCTGGAATTCAATCTTGTATCTCCAAGTGCTCCTCAAGGGCTTCTTCAAATGTTTTCATGAAGTTCTAGTATCTCCTCAGGAGTGTTTGTGATCTCTTCCGTTACTTTTTTATTTTTGAATAATACATGGCTCACCATGGATGCAAGTAATTACCTGGGAGTCTGAAAGTCTGAAATACCTATTTCTATTCAGAAGACCTGTTATTTTCACTGGTTCTTTTTGTTAGCATCCTGTATACTTCTGAAAAGGTTATGCACAGGCAGAAAAACCTTACTCTTGAGCCAATTAGGATGCAATTAATTATCACTGGGTCAAGCAAACTCATGCTGCAGACAGCCACAGAAAAGAAAGGGAAATCTCTTACCTATTATTAGTTAATTTTTAGGAAATGATAACATTGTAACACCTCTTCACTAGAAGATAACTAATATTCTAAAATCTCCTGCCAGAATATACAGTCAAAATGCCCCCATGAAATACAATTCTTGTCAAGAAGGTCAGAAAAGTTGACTGCACCTTTGTTAGGGAGTTACTAGATTTCTGTCCAGGTAAACACTGGCAGTTCTAGAACTTGATACCTGCTGCCTGGTCAGTTTGTACTTCAAAGAATTTGCACACTAAAGTACCATGCTGGCAAAGCCAAACATCTGATTAGCTTCATGGTTTGCTTTAGACACAGAAATAAAAAAAAATGCATCAAAGAGCTGCTTCTCCTTGCCAATCGACAAAATACTCAGTCACTCAATTTTTTAAAGATCTAGTTGTTCTCAAAAATTTGAAGGTAAAGAAAGCACCTGCTCCCTCCTGGACCCGATATAATGGCTAGTCATGCTCTAGTGCAAAGCAGAGGCTGCTTTTTGATTTTCTCCATTAAAAGAGAAAATACAGCTTCCCCTCCATTCCTCCATCATTCTTTGCACATGGGCATTAGCTATGGGGTCTTACCAGCCATCAGCAAAGCCTCATGTGTCATTCAAAAGGATGTTTGTTTCCCAAAGGGGGAACACAGGCTGTAAATGGAAATGTTTGACTCAGTTTTCAATCTGTAGCAAGGGAAAAGACAATAAGTTTTTTAAATGTTTGGCATTCTGTGAGTGCTCCATGGCTGGAGGAAAAAGTCATCCAGAAAGAGGTCACCGTTTTCTGTCTCTGTCGAGGCTGGGTTGTGGCTGGGTAAGTAAGCACACTGCCTTGCTCTGTTGCCTTGTCTACCTAGTACAGAACAACATTCAAAAGACGTATTTTGTAGTGTCGCAGTCTAATATTCCAGCTGGCCTTTTAACAAGTTACAGAGGAAGAAGGTAAACATCAATCCTTTCCCATGTTTGTAACAAAATTAGAAGCCCTCTGTAATGGTTTACAAGTACCGTGTGCTGATGCCATACTCACTGTACAACTGCATTGGCTTAGTTTGCTTGGAAGTGTGAACAGAGGAAAAAAAAAAAAAGCAGAAAGGGAAGAATGGGCTGAGATAAGACACCTCACAGCAAACACTTAGCAGTTGTTAAAATACAATGCTAGGAGAGGAAAATGCCTGGGGATCCAAAGATCTAAACCCAAACCAAACAAACAGAAGAACCCTGGCAGGCTTCAAAAGGAGGACTTCCCCAAAATAAATATTCTTTGGTTTTAAGAAAGCTCCATAACTATTGAATACCCCTTGCCTCTGCCCTCCAAAAGGAGGACTGTCAGGGCAAACATGGTCCGATGTACGGTGTGAACACAACGGATAAACGGTTACCGCTTTTCGAAGGAAGGCTCAGCCCTGTGCTCTAGTCAATAGTGTGAGAAAGGACAACTTTTACTGCATGATTTACAGATTGAAAGACTGGAATACAGAGAGAGAAAGTAATAAACGTATTCTAGTGTAATAAAAAAGGAAATCTGTGAAATCTATCTTCCATTCAGCTTCTTCATTATCTTGCCACAATTAATTTATTAATTTATTTTAGTTCTAGTACACTGTAACACAAGAGGATGTAGCTCTTGCAACAAAGTAAAACCACCACTGGACTAAGACACAAACAATAACAAGCCAATTGCCTTTCTTTCACAGTAGGAGCCACCCCACAAGGAACAATCGTCAGAACCTTCATCTCCCACCCAAGCAACCCCAAAGATGACTCCATTCAGTTCAGCCCTTTTCCTCCTGCCCGTTGTCTACCCAAACACATGAGATTTGCAGTGGATAGTCCTGAAACAGCCAGAGAGCCCTCCTTTGCTGCCCATCTCCTCCTTGTACTCATGAAGTCACAGCCCTAGGTTTGTGACATCCCATTCATTTCCATGGAAACAGATTGCCAGTTCACAGGCACAGGCTTACGGCTTCACTGCTATGGAAAGAGAAGGAAGTGATCTCTAGGAAAGAAAACTCTCAACTGGAAATAGCAGCAATGCACATGGTTTCTGATAGAAATATACATATTATCACATTTCTTGTAGTGTGAGAATTTCCCTTTAAAATCCAGTTGACAAGCCTGAGATGGGATGTGAGGCTGCACTTACATCTTCGTAATTAGTGATGCATCATTCATAGCAATCCATACCCGCTCTGAAAGACGTTATTTCAAGGCTCCATTCTACCTTACTTCCTCTTACTTCTTCACTTTCATTTTTTTCCTTTTGACTTTCACAAGGGACTCAAGTCACAAAGCAAGCATCCTTCGCCACCTTCCATCATAATTTAACTCTTGCCATCCATTTCAGCTCTCAGAATCCTCTCTGGCATTATCCATTCCTCATGCCTTTCAAGGATCCTTTACAGATGTCTGTTTTAATCTTGCATTTTCTCTCTTTTATCCTAGTTTACCAAAAAGCACTAAGATATGCAGCAGGAGGCAGAGACCTGTCACACCAACCAAAATGAACTAGATTCTGCCCGGCTTGACGGTTTGGAGTTTGACCCAAATCTTTCAGTCCCGGAGATTATCACCAGCACTTTCCTTGGATTTCTCTTTCCGTCTTTCCATGACTTGTCTGGATTGCTGTAAATTAGGGCTACCTTCAGGCCGGTCTGATTTGCACTCAGGCTGCCACTAGCCCATGGATCTGTTAGGAAACACTGATGCTGGCTGCAGCATCGGCTCACTCCAGCTGTTCATCTGCATCTTTTCATCCAGAAGCCATAGGACACTGGACAGGGCGCACATGCGAGGTCATTTGTCTTCATACTTGCTTCTAAAGGACCTTGGTGATCCTGTGCAAATGTCTCAACAATATCCCCCCTTCCCAAGCGAGTCTGAACCAAGTGGCCTGGTGTGAGCTACACCTCTGCTCTCCCTGTGTGCTCCTTGGAGAAAAAAAGTTCTTCCAATTTCTTTACTGCAGCTGTCCGTGCTGCTGGTGAGAACAGGAGAAGTTCAGCAGGGCAGGACCTGCCATTATTTAAAATAAGTCCCTAAGTGACCTACCCTCACCATCAGGCTGTAGACAGGATCCGACAGAGAGCACAGAAGAAAGGGACAAGAGAGCATTGATTTAATGAGGCTTTGATCTGAGGAAAGCTGCCCAGTGGGGAGATGGTTTGGGATGACACAGATATCAAAAAAGCATCTGTGGTCCATTTGAAAGCAAGGAAAAGGGGATGTTTATAAACCAGGAGCAGTTGCACAGTACTCGCTGTGTTCTGGAGCCAAACACACCTGCCCCAGAGTCATTCACCAGGATGTCAAGCCACGGTGATATTTTGTGATCTTAAGGTCACGGCAAGAATGAGGTCTGGCTGTTGTGTTCCCTGCCTTCTAGACAACAATCTGAAACAGCTCATTGGCACAGTCAATGTGTCCAGAGAAGAGCAATGAAGCCAGTGAAGGATCTGGAGAACAAGTCTTATGAGGAGCAGCTGAGGGAACTGGGGTTGTTCAGTCTGCAAAAAGGAGGCTGAGGAGAGACCTCATCACTCTCTACAACTACCTGAAAGGAGGTCATAGCCAGGTGCATGTCAGTCTCTTTTTCCAAGTAACAAGTAATAGGATGAGAAGAAATGGTCTCAAGTTGTGCCAAGGGAAGTTCAGATTGGATATTAGGAAAAATTTGTTCACTGAAAGGGTTGTCAAGCACTGGAACAGGCTGCTCAGGGAAGTGGTTGACTTGTCATCCCTGGAGGTGTTCAAAAAATGTGTAGATGTAGTGCTTAGGGACATGGGTTAGTGGTGGACTTGGCAGTGTTAGGTTAATGGTTGGATTTGATGATCTTAAAGGCCTTTCCAACCTTTGACTGTGTGAAATAGACTCGAGGGAAGAGGGGTAAGAGCAGAAAAGGTGGAAGAGCAAAGAAAGTCACACGCTGTGGATGATCCATACTTCTCCCTTTGTTTCTCCCAGGAATATATATTTTAATGCACTCAGTACCAAAGATATGAAGATCTACTGCAAGGCAGAATGCATTAAAATATTGCCATAAGTTCTGGAAAACAACTTTAAACAGAAGATGAAATGTATACCAAATTAATATACACACAGAAAATGTAACAGTCAGAATAACGGACCATTTAGATGGAATAATGGTTTATCAGTATGCTGTTGAGTTGTGTTCCATGTAAAAGAGTGGCCTCTAGTTGTATAAATTGGTCCCAGGGAAGGCAGTGGTACTACTTGTTTGTGTAACGATTGCAGGTTTGTGGTGTACTTTGGCAGCTGACTACTGGAAGCACGTTTGTTTTATCAACTAAATAATTCATGGATGTAACATGAGAGGTTCATTTTAATTTTTCTGGATATTGTGGAAGCTTCTTACAACAGCTTTTCACCTTATTTGCTTTTGTTAGAAGTTTCCATCTGCCAGTTTTACAAACGGCTCAAATAGTACAACTGGACTTGGTCCATCATAAAGCCCTGTTGTGAGGCTGTATGTCCACGCCATGTCCTTAAATAGCTGTAGTTTCCCCTCCTAAATCCAGCTGCCCATCTAGTAATGTGATGGCATGAAGAATTACTCCCCTTGGCCCACGGGCACCCGTGGGAAAGACACCCTAATTCAGGAGGGAGCTGTGAGCAGCCAACTTTCCTTTACTGGGGCTCAGGACAACGACCTGCATTGTGTCTTTTCTGAGAAAAAGTCCAGAGTGGTTGATGCTGTTAAGCAATTGCTGTTACTTTATTGTGTTTTCCTGGGGCAACTGGTGGCAGTGACACTGTGTTATACATGGACAAAGACACAAAGATGCAAATTTCCAAATAAATAATTGTCTAGACTGATTCTTCCTTTTCATGGTAGCCTACAGTAGCATCAGAAAGAGGTAGAGACCTGAGAGTGAATGAGCACTTGGCACCAGTACAGAGGAATGGGGCATTGTTATGTTCTTCTCAAAGCTACAAGAAATAAAGCCAACAGATCAAGTCCAGTGCTCTCAGTCTATGTTAACTCAACTCAGGTACTTGTGTTAGAAAGGGTGAAACTGTTAGATTCTCCAGATCTTCATTACAATACTTTTCCAGAAACACATTCCTGAGAACTTCTTGCTCCTCAAGACACCTTAGCTGTTCCTCATTAAGGAAGAGGGTGGTGAGACACTGGAACAGGGTGCCCAGAGAAGCTGTGGATGCCCCATCCCTGGAGGGGTTCAAGGCCAGGCTGGATGAGGCTTTGGGCAACCTGGGCTAGTGGGAGGTGTCCCTGCCCATGGCAGGGGGGTTGGAACTTGATGATCTTTAAGGTCCTTTCCAACCCAAACCATTCTGTGATAAGTATGGAAGCTATCTGCTGTCACCCAGAGCACCCTGTAAATACACTGCTGTAAGCAGGAGGGCTTGATACGCTCTCTTGCCTGTATCACTTTCTAAGTGATCTTCCATGACACCCTTAACTCAGATTTTTTTATTTGAGTCCCTACCATTAACTCCCTTGAATAAAAGGATCTACACGAATGGCCTGCTTTCGGAAAGTGTTGAACATCTGTGGTACGGAGTGTGCCTCAGGACAGCCTGAACAATCCCTTTGTGCTTTTGGTCGTTGGTGTATCTGTTGAGGAACTTCAGGAATAAAGGGATATGTGTGACCGAAACTACACAATAGAGTAGAAGGGCCGTGTGGCCAGATACAGCGGTGGATCCCTGGTGGGTGGAAGCCCTGCCGAAGCAGGGATCTCTAGGTAAACAGCAAAGCCTGCTTTCTGCAGCCTACAGCAGTTTTATTCTCCAAATCCCATCGTCAATTCAAACTGCGGGAAATAAATGTAACTGGTAAAATTTGGGGCCATGACTTCTCCCTCTACGGGAAGCATTACATTTAACAGAGTGGTTTTTCATCCACATAAACACCTAGTGTACCCATAACAAAGCCCCTTATGTGGTAGGAATTAAGCAGTTCTAGCTGCAATCTCTGCCACTCTGTTGCTGTGGAGCTAATCCTAGCACAGAAGAAAAGATCCTGCCTTTTTGCTTTATCCCCTGGACAACCATCCTATATAAACAAACCACTACCTCATTCCCACTGATGGAAAGTGGTCTTTACCCGTGGTGCCAGAAGGGCTCGACTGAGCCTGTGCCAAAAGAACAAATGGTGTCAGCACATTTATTAAGAATCCGGATGACAACATCACAACAACACATTATCCTTGATATAGAAAAACAAAAACTTCATTATAATTGTCTGACTGAAATGTGCACAGAGGCAGATTTGGTTTCTGGGTCATGATGGGCACAGTACAACATGTTCATAGCACAGACTCTGTTTTTCACTTCTTGTCCCCTGCCAATGGTTTTCATTCCCTTTGAGTTAAATATTTGTCTTCCTCCTTTTTTATTCTTTCCCCTCTGAGCTCTTCTCCTGTGCAGTTACCTCCAGCGTCACTCGCTCTTCAGTTCTTTCCATCCTCATCTGCCTTTCCTTCCATTTGGATAAATCCGTTTGCCAGATCAACACCATCTTTCTGCTTCCTTTTGTGTTTAGATTGACACCTATCTTAGTCCCCTTCCTTTTCGCCATATTTGATTTGTTTATCGAAAGTATTGTTTTTTTTCCTGAAGGATCCCAAAACCTTCCAAGAGAAAAATAATAATACAACACGATCTTCCTGGTCTTACTTCCATTCCTTCTCACAGCTCTTTCCTCCCTCCCATCTCAAGTTTTCTGCTCTTTTCTCCTCATACCTGCACCGCTATAAGACCAGGAGCTCTGTTCCATGCCACGTCCCAGTCTCCCTACTGATTTTTTTTTCTTTTTTATCATGGTTTTTCACTTTCCTATTGCTTTTTCTTCTCCTACTGCAAGGTTTATTGTCTTTCCTGTATTAAAAAGACTCTTGACTTCCCCTTGCTCCTCTAGCTACTGCTGTATCTCCTTTCTCCCTTTCATCTCTAAACTCACCGAATAATCTCAGGTCACACATTTCAGTTCCATCCTTGACTCCAAACTGGCTTCTTCCCCTTGCATTAATCCACAGCCACACTTAACGAGGTTTTAAACAATGCCTTCTAATCAAAATTTTAGAGAAGAATGCTCCATTCTTAGATAGGCAAGACATTTTTGTCAGAGGCAACCCTAGCCTTTTTCTGGAAACCTCACTTCCTCTCACCACCTGTGACTCTAGTGTCCCCCCTCCTCTTGCTCTCTTCAGCGTATCCGTCAGAAGCGTGTCCTTGTCTTCCCTTAGCTCTCTGTGGGGATCCCAAATGTGTCCTTGCTTCTATTCTCGCTCACCTCTATATCTTACCTCTGGTTAATCTCATCAACTGAGCACAAATTAAATTATCCTCTCAATACAGACGACCTACAGATCTCTTTCCCTGCCCAAGACCTCTCCTTTCAAATATGAGCTGAGTGTCTTTGTAGCACCAAATTCTCATTAGCTGCAATTTGTTAACACTCTGCTTGTGAGTTCTGCCCTGCATCAAACATTAACTCTTGCTTCCTGAAGTCTCATCACAAGGTGGGTCTTCCCCATTTTTCTCTCAGCCAGTGCAATGTCTGTTAGCTCCCACTTCCAGCTGGTTCCTGATACCACTTTGCAGCATTCATTTATTATTTGTTACATATCTTGCAATTTTATTTTGCTGGGAATTAAAAACCTAAATTTTTTTAGACCCAGATTTAAACTTGCACATTCTTTTAATTCTACCTCCCAGCTGAGCTGCAAGCTCTCTGACATTTCAGGAAAAAAAACCATGATCTATTCATTATAAGATTAAAAATTTACATCTTCTGTCATTTGAGATATTGTCTCTTACCCAACGATCCAACACAAATACTCTTCTTGTGTCAGCCCTTACCTTCCTGCTATCACTATCTCACTCTTCTACAGGTGTGTGAAGTATTCTTTCAGCCTACTGGCATTCTATTCTGATCAGCCCTAAGCACTGGCCCTTTCATCATCTCCTTGTTCAATTTTGAAACGAACGTTTGTGTGCTGTCTGCTAGGCAGCCCCCTACGCTCAACAAAGCGATCTAGAAGTATGTGCAAAGGAAATTAATTTTCCTCTAGAAGACACCTTAAAACATTAATTTGCGATGTGATCTTGGAAAAAAATGTAAAACAGTGCTTCTGGTATGGTGGGGTTACTGGCACAGACCAATGTTGCTTCATTCTTTCCCTCTTCGTTTATCTATTTATTGTATCATGATCTAAAATTTTTTTTGGTCAGGGATCATCCGTCCTGTCTTGGCATGGTGACTATGCGGTGTTAGAAAAAACCATAGACAGCTACCACTTATCATGCAGAGGAGCAGCGATTTTTAGCATGTTTTCCTGAATAAAGTGACAACTTCTGCTAATATTATTCTTCTTACGCGGGTAAAGAGAAAAGCAGGTTTTATAAAAAGTTTATTTGCAGTATTTGGTAAAGGAAAAAAATGTCTAAGTGATTTGAGTGTTGTTCTCAGCAAATTCCCCAAGGCAGCAACCCTCGATGTGCAAACGCTGCTGATGGGAGGCTGGGGGTGCACTTCAGCCCTCTGCCTCGTGACTCACTCCGAGGTGAGGAAGGCAAGGCTCTGCTGATTTACGGCGCAGGCAGAGGTGATAATTTAATCCCCAAATCCAGTGACTTTCACTTGTCGAACAGTAAACGGATATTTAGGGAGAGAAATGCTGTTGGTAGAAATGAAATAGTTGGATATTAGCAGCAACGCGGGTGTTTTTCCACAAGGGCGGCCAAGTGTAGTGCAGAGTCACCCAGGAATCTTTAGCATCAGTGCTTTTCATCACACGCAGTTGGTGGTCTCCTGATGTTCATTTATCGGTCCCTGTTCCAATAACTGTGATGACAAATGGCATTTTTACAAGTGTGTGTGCTGCTATGATCTGGCACCGGGCACAGCAGATTCTACCAAGTATAAACTGCAGAAAAGGAAAGATGGACCTGGATCTGTATTACATTTTCAGATAATAAGAGCCATAATTCCTGTGATTCATTTCCAAGCATATAAAATAGCTTTTTTTTTTTCATTTAAACTCGTTGAAAAGAAAATAGACTATTCACTTGAGCTCCAAAGATTTTTTTTCCACTGGAGTAAAAGTTCAGGGGTACACGGTTCCTCCCTCTCCTCTAGAAAGTCCCAAACTAGTACCAAAGAAGCATCAGTACCAAAGATGTACAGCACATATTTCTCTGATCTTGTGATGATCCAACGGTGGTCAAGAAGAGGGCAGAGCTGTGATGCCACCTCTGACACACACTGTTGAGCATCTCCTCTACCCGTAGGAAGTGTTTTTATTTCTCAAATTAAAGGAAAAAAAGTGTGAGAGAAAGGCTGTATATCTGCCCATATAAAAAATTAGGTCTATAGGGTGAGACGGCTTCAGTCATTCTGCACTGGTGCCGAGTTACTGGCTGCTCCAGCAGAGTGGAGTTTCAGCTTAGTGCCCACACACACACTCAGAAATTTGCTCCACAGAGAGAAGGGCTACAATGATAATTCAAGATTTCATCATATTAGTTATTCAAATCATGCTTCTCAGTCCATCTTTTACATTACCTTCCATCATAACGTATTTCTAAATAATTCTGGTTTGTAAAAAGTATTTGATGGCAACTAGGATGCTTTTGAGTTGAAGAACTAGTGTTCATTTCTGTGTTTCTCTGTTACAATCTCAGTATTAAATACTTTCAACATGGGATATCATTCATTTGAATTCATACTAAGAAAGACAATAAGTAGCAGCTGGTTATTAGAAGCTTATACATTTCATATTCAGTACACACATGCCTCTTAATCCTAAATAAATTATATTCATCACAATTTAATTAATTGGCTGCCCTATTAAATTAGAATTAGGGGCTAGAGTTGACAATGAAACTAGTCTGAGTTTCACTATCTGCGGATCAGGCTTTGGACATCCTGCTGGGTATTTTTATATTCAAATTTTAAAAGTAATAATCACCTATGGATATTAAAACACCTCTGACAGCTGGCACTTATCCACTATTAATGGCTAACCAGGGGTTCCCTTCACTTTTGTGTGTAATTTAGTCATCATTTAGGGATTCATTATGGCAAAAATATTTTCTTGGTAAGGTGAAAAGGAATGGAGTTGTTTCTGAAACGGAAAGGTACTGAAGACTCACACCTCACCCTCGGAAGCCTGGGATTTGCAAATATGCAGCAGTTCACAGGAGCCATCTCTAGACAACGACCAAACCCTGAGAGCTGTGGTGGCAGAAGTGGGTGCACATTGTCCCTATGCTGAAGGTCTGACCCTGACACCAAACAAAATTCCCATTCAATTAACCGGAATTTTCCTCAAGTTGCATCTGCAAGCCTGTATCACCCCCCTGCGCCCATATACCCGCACAAACCTCCACTGGCTGTAGGGTATTTTCTCAGGAAAGTGGGGGGGTTTAGATCTCTGAGGATATATCCATGGGGGACTGGTGTGACTCAGGAACTCGGGGAGAGCTGTGTTCTTCTGGAGCGGCAGCTAGAGATGAGATGTGCACCTTGGGGCAGGTCAGCTGGCGGTAAACACTGCTGCAGATAATAGAATCCCATCCACGTTTTCCACCATGTATTTAAACATGCATTTTGAATACATAAAAATATCTAAAACGGGCAGACCTTAGCCGTCCTGCACCTTGAAAAATAGAGAAATTGTTCTGCACAACTTCGTGCTCTCAGCTGCCAACTTGCACAACTTTGCCCCAAATTTATTCCAATATCAGTCTGTAAACGGGGTTGAAACTCCGAAAAACCTAAGCTGTGTGTGAAATGTTTGGGTGGAATCGCGGTAATTCCTGGTATGAAATGAACCTCGCAGATCAGGAAAAGAGTTCCCTCTCCCTTCACCGCACGTCGGGGTTTGTTTGCCACTCCCTGCTGAGTTACACCTCTCCTGAAGGGTTGGCTGGACCTTGCACTGCCTTCAAATCATCTCCAGTTGTAACGAGGGGATGCCGTTACATTCCTCTGTGGGGGGAATATTCTCCTTTCTCGTGAAGGGGAAACTGGACATAAATAGGGAAGGAAGCGGTGCAGGTGTCATTACTCCAGCTCTCTTTTCCACCAATTACTCTCAGCATCTCCCTGAGGCCAGGCACAACAACTTTAAGACTGCCTGGTGACTGGAATAGGGAAGGAGAATATTAGTCTAAAGCAGCTGAAAACCTGGAAATGAGGTACTTGGGAGCATCTTATTGTAAAATAAAGTGCATGGGCACAAAGCATTAAATTGTGTGACTGGGGATCTATAAACCTGCAGCCTCAGGAGCACAAAATAAATGGAGGCTGTAAGCAAGGCTACAGCATCACTCAACAGACGCTTGGCAGCCAGGATGCGGTACTTGGGGAGCACTCCAGGTGCACATGACTGCTTTTGTTTGTATGGCTTTGGCAGTGTAGCTATAGCTATAGCCTCCCTCATTCCTCAGTTTGGTTGCTAGTTCTTTGTTGGGTTAAAGAATCTTGTTGGCTGCTTCCAGGCACCAGATAATCTGTCTTCAGTGAATGTCAAATCTCTCTTACTGTCACTTCAGATTTTGTCCTTCGTATATGTGACCATATAGCTGCGTGTGGCTGCTCACACTTATTTGTGCTGTTATGTTTTGAAGCAAAGGAACACATCAGAGCACGTCTAACTTGTGATATTGTTTTAACGTGTTTACAGGGAACTGATTTTAAATGGTCGGGTCATCCTGTAGCAAAATTTCCCTCGTATTGGCTACATGGCAAATCTACTTGTTAGTTTGCATTTAGCCAATAGGCAGATCAAAGGGAAAAAATGCAAACACTAATGAGAGATTTAGGATAACAATATATTGAGGAAGTATATGATGTACATGAAGAACATGACACTGGCACCCAGAAGAGACATGAGCTGCAGAATATACTTTAACCCCTTGCTTGATAATGAAACTAAGATAATAAGATAATTAATATCTCCTGTTTATGTGATACAGGGTACTTCCAGGACTTTTCATCTTTTGCTCCAGTTTGATGGACAGTCTTGGGATATGACTGGATGGACTAGAGAATCTCCAAGTCCCTCTCACCCTGAATTACCATGTGAATTGCTTCTTTGAGGTCACATTTTAGAAACAAGTCTTTTAAGAGGTTTTACATAAGGTACCTGTAAGACCTTGAAGGAAAAAGCACAAACACAAAGCAGTTATCTGGAGCTGAGGAGTAGTTACAGGCAAGAAAACTCTCTGTTTGTATGGGGCAGGCACCTCTGCTCCCTTTCCATGTTACTCTTGCTTACTGTTCAAATTACAAAGGGCATTTCCCTGCAGATGGGGGATAGAAGGTCTGTAACCAATAAAGATGGTTCTCAAGAAAAAAAGACCCTTTCTATTTAGAGAATCTATTTTACTAAAGCAGGGTTTAGTGAATGCAAAACTAACCAGGGTTAGTATGCAAAATCTTTACACAGCAGTTGACTTTTAATTAATTAAGGTATAGGTTTATGTGGTTGTTAATAAAGCCACGTATATGTATGCTCCATCTGTACTTAATGCTAAAATTGTTTTAAAGTTATAGGGTTTAGCACTTGGTGCTAAAATTATAAGTTTCAAATTCAAATTGAAATAAAATACTTTAGTATTTGTTGTACTTAAGTGACAATAAATATCTAGAAAAAAGTAATGCTAAACAATGCTGTTGATTTAAGCTTCACGTTGTTCTTAGCCCTCGTGTTAATTTAATAGCTTTTTGTGATAGGAAAAATCCATTCCAATGGGAAAGTGTTGGGTTTTGTTTATTTTTTTTCCCCCCAGGCAATTTTTTCTGGACAAATAGAATTTAGTTACTAGAAATTACTATCTAGTTTTAACTCTGATCTCCACGTTTATTATTTCACATGAGGGAGTTTAAAATGTGATCATATGTTTGAAGTGTCCTGACCTTCCGTGTGTTCTTCAGAACTGAGCATTTACCAACACGGGTCTTCCCAGCAAAGTCCCAGAACCGTAGTTAGATCAAAATCTGTTGCAGAAAATAAAAATAACCTGATAATAAACATCCCCTGCATTGAGATCTATGATGAAACCCTGCTTCCAGTGGAGCTTATGCATACCATAGACAAACTAAACTTCCAGAGATCCCGGGGAGGTCAGGATTTCACTCTAGAATGACCCTTTGTCAAAGCAATACATTTTCCAACAGTATTTTCAGCCACAGAAATTTATTCATGATTTTCAAACAAAGGGACCTCCTGAGGACTAACAAATTTTTTTTTCTCTTTGTCACTCTGTCTCTCTGTCTTTCTGCCCCATTGTCTCTCTGTCTCTATTTTTTCCTTTTGAATGGCTCCAAATAGACACAAGTGAACATCTCCTACTAACACCCTGGCCGAATGCTTTTGACAGCAAACCAGAGAACAGAAATAACCATATCTACTTGAAACTACTTAAGAACATGCATTGCTTGCAATACCACCCCTAAGAAAACCAACACCCCGAAACTTTAGATTTTCTAATTTCTAGGTTGAGTAGAAAGAGTATTTTATAAATACATATTATTTAGAGAGAGGCTATTTTAGTGTATGTTGTAAATCTGGAGTCCTGGATAACACTGAACCATTAAAGGATTTCTGTAGTCAGAAGTTAAATTCATCTCTATTAACATCTACCATCTGGGAGAAAGTAATCAGGTTGCAGCTACAGTCACTTGAAACCTTTTCAGCAAAACCCAGAATCAGACCAAACTCAAATACCGGCTCATGTTTTCATACTTACCCAATGCTTCAGCCAGGTTCCCCACAGTTTATAGAATTTGTAGTCGACTTGGATGAAGTTTTGAGCAAAGCTGGGGTTAATTATGACTTCATGTAGGAACCATGATAAACACTGTGGTTTTGTAGAATTTTGATTCAAATCTAGGCAAGACTTGTGGGTTTTGGCTGAGCATCACTGAGTTTCAGTTGTGTGTTAACTCAAAACTAAAATAAAAAATTGCCTCTAGTAACATTTTAAAAAACATAGGGCATCGAAACTGTGCACGGCTGAGTTTAATGCAGTTCTGTTTGCAGCTTGGCAAGCTGTCTCATGGCTTTCTGTGAACACCTGGTGGCAACACTTTGTTCCAACATGAACTGCTGTGATATTACAAAACTTTCTTCCTTGTGTCTTGCAAGGGATCACATCGCATTTTGGGATTCTCCTGTTAATCTCTGAACCCATGGCACACCAGCATGACACATGTGTTGGTCTCTTTGTGCTTGACATACAAACCTCTTGAAAACAGTACTAGGTTCCTCAAGTTTCAGAGACAAAACTTTCCTTGCTCTATGGCAAATGTCAATTTTGTGCCCAAACACTGCAAAAATAAGAAGAGAGAAGAGAAAAGAAAAAAAGGAAGGGGAAGGGAAGGGGGAAGGAGAAGGGGAGGGGAAAGGAGAAAGGGAAGGGGAGGGGAAAGGTGAAGGGCAGGGGGAA
>WKFP01014394.1:204372-246204 GCA_011057875.1 Pterocles orientalis | reverse complement strand
TTTTTTTTTTTTTTTTTTTTTTTTTTCTGGTGGGCTTGCTTGGCTGAGTTCAAATACGAGCGAAACTGAAAATAGCAACCAACAAAACCATCAAGTGAGAGCCATGATGATTTGTGTCCCAAAGCTTCTTTTTCACTTTCCCACCATCCAAAGACCACAAGGAACACCTGAGAAACCCTCTGATCTTTATATGGAAAAGGTCTCAGATAGATTACAGAGAACAGAGAAAGGGGCCAAGTGAAAACATGTGCATCTGCCATCCATCACACACACATGTGTTCCAGGTGGCTTTAATTTATGGCTATGCATACATCTAGAGAAATAATCTCGCTTCATAAACCCCCAAACCGAAAGACTGCCTAAGATATAGAACAATTCGATACTGGTATACAGGTTTTTTACTGTCCAGAGCTCATTGTAAATCATTTTACAGTTTGCACTGAGAAATGAACAGTGTTCAAGGCGAGAACTTGGAGACATTAATTTGATGCTGTATCTAAAGTATTGCACCCATTTCACCACCAAGCGATCTGTAAAGGATTGAATAGTTCAGCCAAATAACCTTGGTTAACTGTCACAAATTATTGTTCATTCTCTCATCTTAGGTCTGGAGAATAAAGCCGAGTATCTAAGTTGCAGGCGCTGTGCAAAAGACTGTTCAGTGGGATGCAGCAAACAACTTCTGCACTGATGAAAAAGCCACAAGATCATTCAAAACAATGTGTGGAAGGACTTTTTTTTTTTTGGTCTAAACTCTAAGATGGTGGGAAGACATGGAGACAGATAACCACAAGCTCCTCACTCTACACAAAAGGAAGTTTACGGTCTGTTAGTCCTTTGCCAGCCATAAAACCCATCAGGAGGGGACACAATGCTATTGACTCTCCATCTCAACCTCTTCTGTCATTCGTGTTCTCCCCAGTTAGGAAATAGAGTGGACACCCTGTCCCCAGGCTGGCAATCCCAACATCTAGGAGGCTTTGGAGGAGGGGAACACTCCATCTCCACTCTCTTAATTTCCAAGAGAGGGTAAAAAAGGTGTATGTGTTGGTACATTGAGCTGGAATGGCAGTGCTTATTTACTGTGGGTGGGCAGTTCTTGGGGTGCATCAAGAATTTAAAATGCCAAGGCTTAAGGCCATGATGAAATCGGCAAATGTTTGGAAAAACAAAAAAAAATTAAAGAAATGCTGGAAAACAGATAACAGATGACTCACAAGTCATGAGAGGAGGGATGGGGGAAGTGAGGGAGGGAGGAAAGAAGGACGGATCTTCTGTTAGAAAAAATATGAACAAATGGGGGAAAATGCTCACCAAATTGACACTGTGCTGGTGCTGCATGGGGACAGGAGTGGTAGGCAGCTGCCAAAAGCTGAGGCCATTCTTGCATAGCTAGCACTGTGCAGTCATACCTCCTTGTGAAATATTTAATTTCCTTATCTCAGAAGGAAAGGGTTACAAACACCTGGAACATAACTTTTTTGTTTTTAATTTATCAATGCTGAAGTGAAGAGAGTATTAGAAGAATGGTAACATCTTTGAGACTTGTATCAGGACCTGTAAGAGTAGGAAATGAAATGTTTAAAAGGACTTTTACAATTGCATCACACGGTAGATTGAGCGGAAACAGTTAAAGCTAGCAAAAAGGACAAGATGATTTATATCCTGTAGTTCAAGAGGAGGCAGTGAAACTCATAGCAAGTTTTTGGCAAATGTTTTTGATATTCAGCAAGGACAAAGACAGCGGTGTTAGGGGACAAATAGCTTGTGTTGCTGTGGGTTCCAGCAAATAACCGCCGGCCTGTGAGCTCAGCTCACTGTGGCAGGTATCAATAAAGAATGTTTTCAAGACCTGGCACAGAATATCTAATATTAGTAAGCAATATTTGACATGGCCTCAAGGAAGGACATCCATTTCAGAAAAATGTGACCAGTCACCTGAACAAAAAATGTCTAACCATCACCTAAAGGGGCAATGCAACATATAGATCTAGTTCAAGCCAAGGCGTAGAAGAATGAACTCTCTTTCTTGGAGGCAGATGCTGAACTGAAGCATCCCACCCCTCAGCAAAGCAGGGCCAATTTTGAAGACAGAAAAAGTTCCTTAGGGTTGTGTCCAGTCAAGTTTTGAGTATATGCATGGACTGAGATCCCACAGCCTCTATGTGCACCTGTTCCAGTGTTTGACATCCTTCTCCGTGCAATGCCAGTAATCAGGAGAAAAGACGTTTCATCAAGGCTGGTTTCAAAGCCATTTGGGAGGAAATTGAGAAAAACTTAGGTCTGAAGGATGCTGGCAGAAGGTATTGTCCAATATAAAGGTGTCATCTTTTACTGTTTACCAGTTTCCTGCTATTTCACAGGAGACAATTTCAAACTTTTAGAAATGTTTTTGGGTGTGGATTAAAACAGTGTCTTTCTCTGGAGCTGACTGAAATAACTTGCTTTTCCCCATTGCATTTACCTCTTGGTCTTCTTGTCTTCCCAGTAGGAAATCACATCCCCATACAAAGTGAGATGTCTTCTCCCTGTCTTCCAGCACTGGGAAATGGATTGCCACACAAGCAAAAATCCTAATGAAAAGCCAGGGCCAGATTCCATGGGAAGCAGAACTATGTGAAAGGACTTGCTTGGCTCCATTTTACAATTGGCATGGCTGAACTCATGAGAAAGCCAGACCATGCACGGTAAAGAACATTTCACGGTAATGAAAAAAGACCTCCCTGGTTGGAAAGCAATTTTGGACCAGGGACTGGCTGATTCAGGACTGCAAACCTGAGCAAATCTGCTGGAAAACAGCTTTAATTTGTAGAAAGGGGAAGGCAGAAAGGAAAAACACAAAAACCTGATACACCCTAGGTCGGCAATTTTAGTGAGCTACGATGATGCTAAATGCATATCCTACATGCCTTCCTTGTAGCTGATCCCCAGAGGGAGCAAATGTGCTGCATCCCTGACCGAAACTGCTCAGTGCTCTTGCAGAATCAACAGCTGCCCAAACTGCCACCCCTGCTGCTGTGGAGTTGCACCCCTGTAGACTTACAAAAATGGCAAAAAATCAACGTAACCTGCACTGTAGACTGCTTTCTGAAGGAGACATTGCTTATGGGACAGGGTGCAGGACCACAAAACACAGGACCTAGCCTTTGCTGTATGTCAAGTCATGCAGTTGATGCAACCACAACTGGCAAAAAAATTTGCACTTCTCTTTCTCCCCCCCTTCCTTGGTACCGCACAGCTCCGCTGTTTGTCTAGTGTCAAGTGAAACAAGACCCTCAGGTCATATGAGGCACTCAGTCCTTACTGTAATCGGAACAATAATATCCTGGGTATGAAATCTGTCAAATGAACAACAGACAAAGCAGATTATTTTTGTTTCAGTGAAAAATACCAATTATTCTTGTGTTTCTTAACCACACATTTATCTCCCTCCTTTTTCTTTTTTTCTTTTTTTTTTTTGATGAACTGTCCTGCTAGAGGTTATTGCCTTGCCAATAATGTCTGGTTCTGCCCGATAACATCAAGCCATGTAAAACAATGTAGTATTGTCTGCAGTCCCTGCTGTTATGGTAAGTTAACAGTTACTGTAAACAAAAGGGCTCTCAGTAAAGAAGATGAACCAGAGATATATTCTGAATTAAGCACAATGCAAACACTTAACATAGGAGAATAAATCTTCTCCAGCTGGCAAACATTGCAGGAATAGTTCATTCTTTCAAGAAGATTGCGTTGAGATTGCAGTGCCAATAGTATACACAGAGTCATTGTTTCAGTCTCAGCAAGAGAGTTATTTATAGGCTCTGGATAAGCACTGCTTTCTCTAGAGCTTCTCTTAAACTCCAGAAAAATCATCCACCAAAAACTGTACAAAGAATATGGGTTTTTATCCTAATAGTTGAGATTCATTTTCTCTGCTGAGGGACACTAGCGCTTATTTTTGATGGATTTTGAGGACAGAAGGGGACTATCAGGTCGCACAGTCAGTTTTCTTAGATATCATAGGCCATAAAATTTCTTCCAGCTACTTCTGTATGGATCCCAATAGCTGACATTTGGCTGAAGTGTGTGCCTGGAAGGTTTACAGTCTTGAATCTACCACTTTTCTCTGTAGCTGGTTCCAGCAGAAATCAACCTCACTATGAAACATTTGTGTTGTACTTCTATTTGATTTTCTTTGGCTTTGATTTCCACGCTTAGGTTCCCATTGTACTTTTCTCTGATCCCTTAAAAAGCACTTTAATAACTGTTTTTTCTTTACCATCCAAGAACCTTCAAACATCTGAATACCATCTGGTTTTGGTTCACTGGTAGTTCTGAATAAAGGCAGGAGAGGGAAAACAGAGAGGAAGTTTTGTATGGGATCCAACTAAATTGTATTTGCATTGTTTTTTGTTTTTTTTTTAAAAAAAGTTGTTTCAGCTTAAATGGGAACATTTTGCTCTTCGTTTTGGTTGTTTCAATTTGAAAGAACTTTCAGCAACTTTCAACTTTTGCAAAACATGTGCATGTTAAAAAAAAATAATCACCCCCAAAACCCAGAAGGAAGTTCAGTGACATTCATGTTACTTTTTTGCATTATCCAGTGTACATTTTCTCACTAGGAAGGTTCCAGATTAAGTAAGTTCACCTTAGTCAGCACTTATATTCGATAAGCACTTCGATTTTTAGTATTAGGGTAACTTCTCTGAAGTGCACCCACTACAAAGCCTCTGCCATTATTCCTATAGCAAACACATTTGATGTGAAACATAAAATGATCATTACTAAGAGAAACATTAGCTGTCCTCGCCACTTCACCAGAACTAGATGTCTTGTCAGTGGATCAGGCAGAAAAATCTAAGCTGAAATTTGGCTTTAGTTCTAGAAAATAGCTCCATGGGGTTTGCATGCAAGAAGACCATTAAGTAAATGTTTACGTTCCAGAAGATCTTGATTTCCCATGCTTCTGATGTGATTTTCATACATGTTGCACAAACCACTGTGAACGTTCATCTTAGGCTTCCCATTCTCCATTTCATTTAGGAGAACTTGCATCATGGGAATATTAAAGGGCAAAATAACCACCAAAATGCTGGCAATGGCATCTTTGTCATTTTAATAGAAATATAAAGAGCAATTGCCATATTTTCTGCTCTCATTATGCAAATTATGATATTTTTCAGCTCCACTGGTCTGCTAGTATGCCATGGTATTGGTACTACACCCAGAATTAGCATCCCTTTGTTTATGAGGGTGATGGTGATATACGCCTGGTGAAGATTTTATTTTAGCCAGCATCAGCACATTGCAATCAATATGGCTTTATTCCTTCTGCAATCCAAATAATTTTACTACTGAACTTAATTGGCAATGAACAAAAGTAACACGATCACTATTCAGTAGGGATCCTCATACACTCTACAAGCATTTGCTTTAGGATCAGTGAAGAAGTAGGCAAGCTGCCACCAGTTTTCTAGCTGGCAAGTCTCTGGGGGCTTATGAAACTTCCCAGACTTCTCATTTTTTCAAGAAAAACAAATCAGATTTAAAAAGTTTAAAGGGACCTGCAGGCTTTATGGAACTTTGTGTTAACTTTTAGAGAGAGGGATTACACCGTTACACAGGTAACTTTCCAGGCAGCCTTCCCAAGCCAGGTAAAAACCTTCATTGTACTGACCTCAGCTTTGACATCGTCTGACATGCGAGCGGCCAAGTTGCCACGTGCTTCGTTGGAGATGGACCCGCCAGACCTACCAGCCCGTGTTTCTCAGGGAAGACTGGCTCCCCCGCTTGATGGTGGCACTAAGCAAGCCTGATGTTTCACCAGATCTGAGAATATTTTCAGTGGTGAAGAAAAAGCTTAATAATTATGATACATTGCATCCCTCAGTTATGACCTTTTGCATTTCGTCTGGTTTCTATATGGAAATAAAATTACTGGGCAACAGAAAATACTCCAGCAAGAAGTGGAATAGGTACATCTGTGAAAACAAACAGACTAATTTAAAAAGTGGGAAAAGGATTATTGCAAGCCTCTTGCTAATGCTGTGTGATGCAGCTACACCATTTGTGAGCTTAATCTGATTAATAATACAAAAAGATGCCAGTGAAACAGAATTCCTACAAATCAGCTGTACGTTTGGGCTTTGTTTAGTGGGTTATATGTAACACCAGCTGTTTCCTTTGTTCAACAGGACAAAGCACCTGAATACACTCTAACTTCTACCAGTCCTTGAATTATTAAATGTTTTCCCTATAGCCTCATGAACTGGATGCAAGAACCTCCAAACCTGGACAATTCTAAGACCTCACAGCTGCTGGAGAACTTGAAGAGATGAAATAGAGGAACGAAAACATTTCAGCAGCAGGAAGGGAAATAAGAACACATTTACTTCCCTCCCACCCCAAACAACCCTACTGAGAGAGCTGTAGCAGTTTTTTTTTTGTTGTTGTTTTTTTCTGAATTCTGGGTAGCAGCAATACACTGTGGCACTGGGCAATGCCTCTCTCCCATTGTATCTGTGCAAGGTAAGGAGGTGAGCATCTGAGTTAAAATTTCTTCCATCTCTCCCTCTGACTGAAAGAGGAAACTGGCCCGGCAAAGTGAAGTCCCATTGAAACAGAGCCACTATGAAAAAATAAAGGAAATCCACTCTCAGGGCGGTTCTGCCAGTACAAAGCTTCACTTTTTACACAAGATTTTATATTAAGTGTATTAAGTATATTAAGAGACACAAGAAGAGTTTAGTTATTCCTGAATAATTTCTCTTCCTCTTTGTTTTCCTGATTTACTCCCCCAGCACCAGGCTGCCACTGACACCCAGGCTCTGCTCTGCAGGCAGATGTGCTGTGCGGCACCGTAGCGCATGAAGGATTTTGAATTAAAAAAAAAAAAAAACTAATTTAAGCAAAAAAATAAGAACTAAAATGGATTGATATTAGTTAAACTGGATATCACGATGCAAGAAACAAAATGATTTTTGAGCTCTTCAAAGGGTGTAGCTATGGATGTTCTAGTTTTGAAGTAGAAAGAAACGGGAATTAAAAAAAAAATTAAATAAGCCTATCTAGAATTGCTTCAGGTTCTTGACAAAGCATCACCAACAGTGGCGAGAGGACACAAGGTGATGGCCTTGGGGCCAAATTGACTTATGCTGGTTGCAACCGGTGTCGGATGGCCCCAAATGCACTGGATCTGTCTACTCTGAAGGGCGTGAAGCCCCAGCCAGGATCCCCTGAGCAGATGACGGGCTGACAAGCAAGCGGAGATGACACTGGGAAGTGCAAACACCGGTTAGTTGGCCCCAGCCTGAGCGGGGTCCGTGCTATAGATGCTGGGTCCCGCATTCCTACTGCGAGAAACTTCCCTTTCCTTGTGAAGGAATCCATGAACCTCCGTTTGAAAAGGGAAAAACTCTGACACCCCCTCTCTGGGAGTTTTCCTGTAGAAATATGACAACCTAATAAAAGAGCTCTGATGAAATACGGTCCACATCTGTAGTTGTTTTATAGCTGACCAAATGTGCAGCCTGGAGACTGTATTTGCTGGAGCTGAGATAATAACAAGCCTGAGAACTCCCAGCGGTTGTTTGCTTTGATTTGCAGAATGTTTGTTACACCACATTATAATCAAAAATTGAGCATATCCGCTGGTAAAAATCTCATGAATTACAAAAACAAGGCTTCTGCCAATGTTGCTTTATATTAAAAAAAGGAAAAAAAATAACATTTTTTTTATGAGGTAGTGAGGGGATTTGTTTGGCTGAAATACCCTGTAGCCTGTGCTAGGACTCAATTAAAAAAAATATTTTTTTTGGTAATAAACTACAATATGCTTATCACCTTGTTATCTATGATTCAGGTCAATTTTAGGAAGGTATTTTGTAGTAGGGTAACTGCTTTTAAATTGACATGTTCCACGTTTCCCACCTGAATATGATCGAACCCTATCACACGGTTTCTAAAATGATATTTCGAGGACAACATTTCACATCAGCAGAGCTTTTATCCAGCTATGATCTGCTCACAGATGAATCATCTCATTTAGATGCCTCTACATGCCACCAATCAGAAACAACACTGACATTTTTAATTTAATGGGTGTGATTGCAAGTGTGCTTGTGCACATTATCCTCTAGTGGTTAAATAATTTAATGCTGCATGAAGAGGAGGTAGTGACAGAAGCTTACAGGTGACGGTAAAAAACGGGAGGGAACTTGAATGAAAGATATTGGATGGCAAATTGCAAAAAAAGAAGATAATGCAGCAATCATGCTCGGTATCTGAGATGTTTATATGCAGGGGCATGGGACACAAACTGGAGAGCATGAGTTGGAGTTAAATATAAGAGTTAACTGGCACGGGAAATCTGGTGGGACAAGTGACAGCAAAAGAAGCTCCAGGTTCTTTTTCAAGTCAGGCACAGGATATCTTACCAAGAATGCATATGCTGCTTCTAGAAGTCAGACAAAAGTAACAGGTAGACTTGTTGCACAAGATAAAGAGGAAAAGAGGAGAGTTGGTGGCACCGATGATCAGAGGAGGCAGGTAGGAACCCCAGGCGATCGCAGCCGCGAGGAGAGGAGGTGCTGCAGAACTGGGCAGTGGGATGTTTAATTACCCAGCTATCCATCTGTCCAGAAAGTAACACTGACCCCTCTGGGAATTTATTCACCCCAGCTGGGTCTAGAGAGGGCTTGGCATTTGCTAGCAGTGCAGGGAAATTCTAAATTCAATTCTGCCTAGTAAAGAGGAGCTGTCTGGAAATCCAACAGTGAAATGTACGTAGAAGTGGCCACAACAAAGTTAATTAGTATGAGAAAGGAAGGCGTGAAAACAGCAGAATAGGGAGCTGGGAGTCCAACAAAGTGGTCACAGTATCTGAAATACCACCGGTTGGTCATCCTTGTTCTATGTAATTAAGTGGAGCAAACCAACCAAATAATAAATAAAAAGCAATAAGGATAAACTGCTACACTAAATGATGAGGACAACTCTTCCCCCGAGCAAAAAAAAACCGTGCATGGTACATATCGAAAGCAGGGAGGAGGTGTACAATAAAGGATGACTACAAAGAAAATAATGATAAATAGAAAAAAATCCCAAACAGAAAATCTCAATAGAAAAGCTCAATCTTTTTTTTTTTTTTTTTTTTTTTTTTTTGTCCTGTCAAAATGCAATCCACTAGAAGTAACAGGGCAGTAAGAAAGGGTTCAGGAACAGCAGAGAGTGGAAAAAGAAGACAGAGAAAGACCTCAAAGAAAATCTATTACTTAACAAAGCAGCGCAGAAGTCAGGTGGTACAGTGAAAGCTGAAATATTGTGCGTCTGCTTTCTTTCAGGTTGCAGGAGGGAGATTAGTCTTCACCAGACACTGAAACAGAGTAAACAGGGAAATGGGGCAACATAGACCAGAGCAGGGCAAAGAGTAAATGAAAGAATATTTAGACCGTGCAGCTGCATTTGAGTCAGCAGTGCCTGATGAAATCCATGGCAGGGTACTTAAGGAACAAAGCAGCTGGCAATGATCTGAGATGTCACACAGGCCAGGGAGAGCAGGGGAGGGATGGGAGGACATAGGCTTAAAAAAAAAAGAAAGGAAGAGGACAGGAATTGAGGACAGTCAGCCTAATTTTGATACCCAAGAGAAACGTACCAAAACCCGATGCTTTTAAAGACACCTATAGAGTAACAAGGCACAAGCCCGAGGATGAAGTTGTCAGTGGTCGAAACCGAAGGGCATCTCACACTGAGCTGCAGGAGGTCTCTGTTGCTAGCAGCTACTTTCCATTTTCTTTTTAAGAACTTGCTGCTCCAACAGGGAATAAGTATCTCAACTTCCTGAGCAAAGGCAAGCTCAGGAGCACTGCCAGGATCCAAATTCAGCTCATTCTTGCTGAATTCAGGGAGGGGTGGTCTGGAATCTTTCTGATTAAATTGGATGAAGATGCAACATACTGTGCTTCTTGAGGAGAAATGAAATGCACAAATAGAAAATGGGGAATAACAAGCTGGGAAAAACCTAGCAGAGGAAAAAAATATTAAACATACCTGCAGGTCCTACAGTAGCTCAGATTGTATCCCAGAATGGAGAGAAATTCCTACCAACCCAAGATCTTGCTAACAGCTTGCTAATGTTTCAATCATATAGCATATAGCTAAGAAGGAGGTTGGAATTATGGGCCAAGACAGTAATACTGTGAAGAAATAGAAGTCTCCATGCCACATGGACACGGAGAAATGGTGCACAGCCTTATTGAAGAGATCTGCCAAGGGTCTCTGGAAACACATTTCAGCTGGGTGTAGCAGCTTTGTCAGCCACTATTCAATCAACTCTGTAAGAGCAGGGAGTCTCTTCCATGACAGATCAAGAAAATTAATTTAAGCCATTGCACTGGAAACATTTCCTGAAAGAGCTGAAGAGCCTCAACCGTTGGCTTCAGGTGGTAAGTGGGTTAGATCCTGCAGCATGAGTACGGTCTCACAGTCTGGAGTGACACCACACTATATATCCATTTAGACAGACTTGGTGAGCAATAAGAGGTCTCTGAACAGGAGATGCTGGAAAACATGTTGTGTTAATACCCAGGACGAGGCTTGCCTTAGGACAAAGAGCTCAGCCGCCTGTGTACACGTTCCTTGAGACTCAATATAAGGGCATGTACAGGAGAAGAAAAACCTAAAAACCTCAGCACGAGAGGTATTGGCAGCAGTGCCATTTGCAGGGAAACTGCTTTGCTGTCTGCCTTGGCAATCTGAGATGGTCTGTAGGGTCCTCTCTGGGTTTCTTCATAAGCTCTCAGGAATCAGAGAATAAAGATGAGATGAACAAGAATGAAAATAAAATTGGAGGGATGAAGTTTTGAGGAAAAGGGAGCGTGACAGAGGTGTTTGGGAAAGAAGTTGCACCATTTTCTTTCTGTGTGTAAAATGCTTTAAAAAGACGACGTACATCAGTTCGTCTGGAGACAGGTGATAAAGGATAGGACATGATTTTGCTGCAAAGTCAACAGAAGATGATATTAGAGTAAGGTCAGCGAAGCAGTAGGACAGCATTTCACAGTAGCTGCCTGAAGAGCACATGATACAGAGGACTTTGCCCTCATTAGCTTCCTTCTCCCACCCCTGGGAACCCTTGCTGTGGCTCAGATCAACGTCAGCGTGTAACAGTGACTGAAGGGCTCCAAATATCTGTCTGTCCACTCAGCCCATGTGTCCGTTGGAGTAGGGTGTAGAGGAGGAGAAACAGGCTACAGCATGCAGAATTTTTGGATTGACTGAGGGGGAGAGAGAAGAAGAGAGGGCAGTTTGGCGGCAAGGTGGTCATCAGTGATACAGGTGATCCATCAGCTTCTTTCTCAGGTGATCACAGATTCTCCATCCTTTAGTCTGTCCCCTTTGCTCCATGTTTTTCCTAATTCACATTTCCATCTCCTTTATCTTTTTCTTCTCTCTCTCTGTTTTCCAATCTGTTTTCTCTTTTCCTTCACCACCTTCTCAATTTTTTTTTTTTGGCTTCCCTGACAGAGACCTCACAGTACCAAGTCTTATTTTGATTCTCTAGTTGTGGTGAGTTTTCTCTCCTGTGGCTCTACAGTTGGGCTCTGCGCAGGTTTTCACCGCAGATCTCTCCTGCCAGGAAAAACACAGGCTTCTCTGAACTGTTCAGCACTAGGAAAGACCAGTCTAAGTCAAGCATGATATGAAAAGGGAGAAGCAAGGGAAGGTGTTCCTGAACATGGAATCTGCCTGATCCAAGCAGGAAACTTGGCAGACCTGACCAAGACAAGGCAGGATCAGACTGCCCAACATCTGCTCAAAATTACCTAGGGGCCAGCAATCAAGAAGTGCTAACATCCAGCACACATCCTTTATTGCTTTTCAGCAAGAAACCAGCCCAGAGCCTCTGAAGGGCACCCTCGGTGTCACGTCTTCCCACCAAGGGAAGCAACAAGTCATTAATTGGATCACCTGCCTGGAGGTCTGATGAAGGCATTGATGTGATTATTTCAGCAACTTCAGCCTGGAGGAGGAATTTAAAGAAAGAAAAAATCATTTGAAGAGTGGTGTCTCAGGAAAAAATGGAAGATGAGGAATAGGTACTATTAAAAACAAAACAAATCAGATGTGCTGTTACAGAACAGTTCAAATGGTCAGAGAAAGAGGCTGATTACAGGGTCTCTGAGAATGAGCCACCACGTAGTTCTGATCATTACCAACCTCTTTTGTCACAGCGGACAACTACTTCTGAGACATGACTAGAATACTTTGTGACAAACATATCTGCAACCCAGGCTTCAGTTTCAATAGTCAAGAGCTATGTTTTCAAAAACAGCGTGTCATTTCGCAAAGTGCTTGGCCACAAGCAAGTCAGCTGCTGGTTAGACGGCTGCAGCGTGAAACTGCTGCCTGCAACGAAGTTCATACAGCCAGACAGAGAAAACCTCACAGGGAACTTTGGGTTGTTTTACTGCTGAATGGCTGTCCTGCACGAGATAACAAGGCAGGTCACACTTCTTTTGCATCTGCAGATATGGTGACACAAAGGAGAGGTAGGGAACTGTTTGTGCCTTAAAATGAGGTGACCTCTGAGTGTTGGCCGTCAGTGGTTTCTTTGGTTTCCCACATTTACAGACACATTAAACAAGAATCAGAAAACTGAAGCAAGAACACAGCCGTTAAGAAAAACCCTTGGATAAGGATTAAAAGAATGCTTACTGAAAATATTGCAGGCATTTGTCATCAGATCAATATTTCTACTGGAGGAAAGAAAAAAAAGGGCAAGGAAAAAGTAAAACATTCTCTGAGTGCATCTCACTCTCAGTGCTGAAGGAGAAGGAGGAACAGCCCGTCCCAAGAGCAGGCTTTTAGTCTATTTTCCATAAATCTGTTGGGCAACTTGGATCAATACAGCCTCCTGGAACCTCTGAGGATTATTAGACCGCTTTTCCATCATATACTTTTTTATACTGGCTCAGTTTATTTCGGCTGTGTCAGTTTGCATATCTGTCCTTAGAACTAATCTGAAATAATGATGCAATAATGGTTTTAAGGATAGGTTTTTTTTTTGTCATATAAATCTTTCAGGTTTTAAATTATTCAGTGGCCCAGTGGCCCTTTAGGGATCTTGACTCCCTGACTGATAAGATTGAAGCCCAAAATGAACTGTGCTGTAGCACACATCACGGAGCAGTTTTATCAGGAGCAGGAGCCACGGCAGGATTACACCAGTCTGTAGCGCTATCAATAGGAAGCGATGACTCACCCGGCTAGTGCTTTCAAAGTGGCAATATCCTCCCCAGCGAGAGCGTGTTTTGAGGGTGATGAGTGACCTCATTGCCAGGAATAGGTGAAGGAGTGTTAGTGGCAAGAAGACGAAAAAATAAGTCTTTACGCAGAGCATCCAGTGCTTCAGATACCTGCAGAACAGCCTCATTTCTGCTGTGAGTTTGACCATTACATTGTGTAGAGCTTTGCAATATTTAGAACAATAGGTGAAAGGTGCTCGTGGAAGTTAAAAGAAAATCTGTAGGACTCAGAATGAATCCTAAAGAGGAATGACATGATTTGGTCGGGTGCAAGCCAATCTATTCTGCCATTCAAAGCTTTTAGACACTATTTGTATGGAGCTCCAGAGACAGCGTTTGATAAGCTTAACAATCCCTATGGACCCTTGCCAAACCCGCGTGAGGCAGTGGAAATTCAAGTTGCTCTCAGCTTTCTAGAGAATAGATTGGGTGTTAAGTAGAGCAAAGCAAAGTAGGTTTCTGCTGTACGTCTAGACTTGGATGGTAAATGACTTTTTTGAAGGTGCATTGATTAGCAAAATGACTGCTTGCCCTTCAGTCACTGCCAGCCTCACCCTGACTTTGTACCGTTGATGAATACTGATGCAAGAGGGATGAATAAACTTCTGCAGTAACATTAGGTCTACACCGTCACCGAGAACCTTTTGAAAGGAAGAACATGTGCAAAGCCTATTTGCCTAAAGAAAAGGCAAGAAATAAAAAGGCATTTTAAGCTATCTTAACATATAATACGTAGCTCCGTGGGCTTTAGAAGTAATGGCTTCTGATTTTCATTACATCTTTCTTAACAGACTGATGTTAATTTCTAAGAGTATGCATTCTGATTAAAAATTCTTGGGGTTTTGTGCTGTTTGCTGGGGTTTTGTCCTCTAAAGTTCCTCTGGTGTTTTCATCCATAGGAGAAAACCTTCCCCTAACCAGCACTCACTTTTCTTCGGTAGAGTAAATCTTTTCCTTCTATGAATCACACAGGGATTTTGATGCTCTCTTTGAGAATTTTCGACCTTTCAAAACTTGGCTGATGTTGGACAACGGATTCAAATGTCATTGTGCTGGTTTTGGTTGAGAAAATTATTTCTAGCCCAGCCAAAACCAGGACAGTCATGAAGTCCCTGGAAGGGACAAGCACACAGATGGAGAGCAAGTACATTTTGTCTGTGTAAGAAGCCAGCAACGAAGGGGCTCCTTTGCAATGCTGGGTTTGCCCCTAGCCTTTGCTGAAACTGCTCCTCAGCCTCTGGCCTTCTCTGCAGTGAAACAGCAAAATGATTCAAGAGAACTCTAATTCCGAGACTGCAAACGTCAAGAGGGATATATGTTCAGGCTCTACGTTAGGTCCCAATAAAGGTAGCAGATTTTCTTTGGACTAGAGCTTTTACCAGCTTCCTTGTAATCCGGTATGAAAAGGTCAGTAAAAAGCTGCAGTGCTCATGCCAGATCCACAACTCAGATCTGCCTCCTTGGCCTCTTCACGAAGGACAATAAATAAGAGCTGAAGTAGTGGAAATCCAGGAAAATGGCAAACACATTCATTTAAGAAAGATAGCCAGAGTATGCAAGCAAGACAATGGCAGTGCACCAGGTAGAGATGGGGCACTGATTAGGTCCCAGCTCCTACAGAAGCCACCCAAAGGGCAGGCTGGCTCTGTCGGAGAGATTCACGTCTCCTTATCATTTCCAGCTACATGTTCCCATCACCAGCCCTGTGCCAATGCCTGTATGACACGAATGAATCAGGAAACCAGTCTAGTCAGAAACCCATCACTTTTTCTTATTTTTGGGCTTTTTTTTTTTTTTTTTCAGGCAGTTTAGTTTACTGAACCAGTTCCTTGAGCATCAGGATGAGTAGTAGAGGTGGCAAAAAGAAGAATTGGGAATGCATGGCCAAGGTTAGTTGAGACAGGCTCCACTTCAGTTGAATTAGGACCACCATAAAATCACAGCCTAAGCTGTAAATACTCGAAAAGCTGGAAGATATTTATTTCAGAAAGCAGGACAATGCAATGCAGGTAGTAAAATACATGGACATCTGGGTCCCAAGTAATACTTCTGTAGATTGTGCAGATAGAACAGTTAAGCTAAAGACATTCTCTTTGATATTAACATAAATTAAATAAAGAAACAGAAGCTATTAACAAAAAAAAGTCACTAAAATAGTGAGCACCTGACTTCAGTTGTATTTTGGAAAAAAATCCAGAATAGACTTTATTCCTGCACCTTGACAGAACTGGTCTAGATTCTCAACCTAGCTTCCTGGAAGGTCCGTACTGCATCATTCAGAGCAGGTTTTGTCTGCAGCTGTTTCCTGGGAATTCCAGATAGTGGGACAGAAAACATGACCTGAACCGCAGGAGTTTCCATGGAAATGGCTGCATACGTACAAGTATTAGTGGGGTGAAATTAAGTAATTCTCTTCAGGTTTTCTAAGCCAAAAATTAGAGAAAAAAAAGGTGCAGTGCTCAGTAAATGGCTCAAGCCATGAGCCATCTCCTAATTAAGTGAGAAAAAGCTGCAGACGATGCTGAATTACTACACAGCAGAGCAATACTCTTTCCTTCCCCCCCCCCCTTTTCTTTTAAAATAACCCAACATATGCACATGTTTGATAAATTATATCTGCTGTTTAACAGTAGTGTAAAATTCTGAAATCAGGAAAGGACACATGCCTGTTGTGGTGCCTCTCTACAGCTTCTTCTTCAGTGGACCAATTTCCCTGCCTATGATGCAGCTACCTTTCTTCTTTGCCAGCCAGGCTAGCATCCCTGACAAAGCAGTTTCATCATCAACTTGTTGTTTCTAAAGACTGTATTTTTCAATCTTTGTATATGGTCAAATTTGGCCAAAATGTTAGCTAAAAAAAGGGGCCCTGAGTGAAGAATTACCCACTGCCACTGTTCTCGCTCACCCAACCATATTGGTTCTGCACTGTAACAGCCATGTAGTGCAAGAGAAACGCTGGTCTATACTAGGAATATATTATATTAAGCAGAAAATACAGTAACAAGAGAACTTTAAAAAGATAAAAATTAAGAGCGTGCTACATACTGTTGGCTATAGAAGTCTCTATCTAGCAGAACTCACAATTGAGGGCATTTATTGTAAAAGACTTGGCTGAGCCGTTAATCACTGATTCAAGAGAGTTGAACCAGTTGGCTTAACACCAGCATCTGCATGAGGTGCTGGGCCAAGGATGCTCATGTAACATCAAAAAGGAATATTACACAATTTTATTCAAAGAAAATGGGAACGGGAATTAACCAGTGGACACGTCACTTAGAGTTAGGACAGAGCTGGTTTCTTAGATGGCCATGAAGAGGGTATTCTTTTGACCAAGTATTTGGGCCTGGATTCAATGACAGAACTAGGCACTTTGAAAGTGTGATGTGTCTGTCTGATCCATTTTAAGTGTATACTTCCAGAAGAGAGAGGCTGTGACCTACCAGTGCCTCTTTCTCCATCAGCTGTCAAGACATGTCCAAATGACCACCCCGGAAACTAACGGCTACCACACCAGATATCATTCTACAGTTACGCTTCACTTCAGAAAAAAGACACCAGGAAATAAACCCATATTTGAAAATTCTGGCCTTACATCTGGTGGACACTATGAACTCAAGAGAATTGTCCTGAAGGCTAGTGCGAGCAATTTCACACCACCCATTTATTTCCTGCATGTGTGTTTCCCCCATGCATAGAAACGTTATCAAAGCAGATTTAAGAATATTCTAAATCCAAGCAGGATGAGAAACAGTATAAGGCAAGTACCTTTCTGCTTCAGGGGAAACACAGATTATGTATGTGGCTTGGTTTTCTTTTTTTTCTTTTTTTTTCTTTTCTATTTTGCTGTTTTGACCGGAGTGATTCCTAATCAATAAGCTATTTTGAGCTGGTGTCTTCAGTTTAAGTTTGTTGATTTAGGTTTTGGTTTTCATCCTCTTCCTAAATACTGTGCAATGTGTGTGTCTTAAAACAAATGTTCTTCCACTCAGGAAAGAACATCCCCAGAGACACAAACTTCTTATTTAAAACACATTATGTTTTGATGGCTGATCTGCCTGGCTGATCGTGGAGCTGAAATACTACTTTGTGGCCAAGCTTTGGATCTAAATATCACTGTTTAATGCTGCTTTTGCCTTCGGGGAGGAGAAATAGAAAAACCTTACAAAATTCTTCATCTCACCTTGAGTGGAGTTATGTTTTATCTTGGACTTTTTAAAACCAGTTGTATGATATGGAAATGATCTTAGATCTTGTAGGAGGTTTGATTTTGTTTTGCTTTGTTTGTATGTCTGTTTTCCCCATTTCCATTGTGCTTTCCCCATTTCCAAAGGTGTGAGACTCCAACTGAAGTTTCTTCGTATTTGGATACTGATTAAAGCTTCCTCTTAGCTCGATTCTCAGGTGTCTAAGAAAGCTCATTTTACAGACTTTGCAGAATAACTCTCAGGGGATTGTCACTTTAGGAATTACAGTTAGAAACTGAAGAGTTGTCTTTTTCCCTTGGTGCTACCTTTTCTCACAAATTGCAGATGAAGATATCTATCTTAAGCAGGTATCTCTTGGGTCCTGGTCCCAGTCTTGCAAACTGGGATCTGGTCACAATTTCCTATGGCTCCCTTCTGCCCTTTGGCCATGTTTTCCTTCCACAGGATACTGGGCTGCAGAAGAATACGATGTGCTTGGTTCTGAATAGGGACTTTAAATGCATGCTTTGAGACCTGGGCACAAATGTTAACAATGGAGTGGCAAAGGAGATGGAGATGCAGCAGCAGTGCAGCTAGAGTGGCCATGCTGGACACTCTCACTTTCACAGGAAATTAAAAAGACGTGAAAAAAATCTGTAGGCTACCTGGAATCAAGCGAAACATTATCTTGAACTAATCTGGGCAAGAGTGAAGCTGGTCAAAGAGGTAAGAATAAGGAAACTGTTCTTTTTCTTTCATTATAGAAGTGCCTGGAACCTGTGCTTGAGAGAGAAGAAAGGCACAGGTGGACTTCAGCAGAGAGTGCTTGTATTCAAAGTTCTTCCCGAGGGATGGTAGCACAAGTTAGGAGAGGAGACAATAGGAAGTGGAAGGGGAATTACAACGACACCGAGTAAAGCAGCAAAGAAAAGGAGCAGCAGCGACAGGAAAACAATTCTGGTATGTGGAGTTCATAGCTAGCGCGAGTAGGAGTGTTTCTTCCACCACACTGTCGTGAAAACAAGATGAGTGTCTCATGCCAGGGGAGTAGCAGATGGAGCAACTGTATTTCATATGAGAACTTGTGCTCTGGGACTGTCAAGATGCTGTGGGAGCTGCTTCACATTTATGTGTCAGCATCATTGCTGCAGTCTATGACTTGTATCCTGAGGACAAAAAGGCATTTTGGGTTCCAGCAGCTACAAGTTGTCCTTTCCTCTGTAGAAGCTGTTTTACTGCCTTCTTTACCCCGTGTTCAAACACTTTCTAGAAGCATTTTAACTGATCTCTGACACGTGTGAATCATTTTCTCACGCACTGTCCAGAATAAATTACGTGTGCAACACAGCAATTGGATTCCTGTTGGACGTAAAAATGTTGTTGCGAAGGAAACATTCCCTTGACGTGATAAGAGGGATGCGGGATGGTCTGCAGCAACCCGTGTGTGCTGGGAACTTTTGGGGATGATTCTATGATTCTATGTCCAGCAGAGTTACATCGCGGTCTGACTGGGAATTATCTACAACATCCATAATGGAAGAGCTTTTTGGACAACCCAAAATGGCACTTTTCCACAGGTGCCATGTTCAGTGTGGCAAACTAGACTCTAAGAAAACTCCTGAAACTATACACTGACCCGACTGGTGCAGGGATTTATGTCTGCACACGGAGAGATGGTGTTACAACCTCCCCAGATCACTCTCCTTTACTTCCAGCATCAGCTTCAGCTTTGTTTTAAATTTGTGTTTTCTCCTCAACCACAGACTCATCTTATCCAAGGGGTGGGTCCCACTGGTGCTGGCAGTAGCCCACAAGAGATGTAGATGGCAAACCACTGTCTGCCTGCTGACTGATTTTGGTTAAGAGCTGAACCCATGTCACTTTACAGGATCCCCTAACAACTGCTCATAAACTCCATACAGTGCGGGCTGGAGGCACAGACTCCACTTGTGCACAATGCAGAATTGCAACTGATTCTAGAATTTAGACATCCTCCACCTTTTTTCTGCTTTTCTTTTCACTTTTTCCATGTTTGAAATGTCCATGGAAAAAAAAGTAAAATAAACTCCTTTCCAAATAGGCAAGAATGCGAACAAAAAGCTTTAAAGTAAAAAATGTTCTCTAAAATACTGTCTGGCTGTTAAACCCAATTATCCTACTGACAATTAGCAGCTTCATTAAGAAAATACAGGACTACCTACAGCACAGGTCAATTAGCAGTTTCAGCCTGCCTGTTATCTTGCTGAAAAACAATTTTCACATCCAGTTCTTTGATGGGTTATCAAATTATTTTTTCAAAAAAGGGCTTTATGCATGATGGTAATTGCTAGTCAAATGACCTAAGCACAATTTACCAATGGCTCTTCTTTTTTCTTGCAGAGAACAATCGCAAAAGCTGCAGCAACTTCAGTGCAGCTTGAAAATCCCACCGTCATCTTTCTACGTTACAGTCCAGGAGGAAGAAAGGAGAGACGAAAAGTCAGTAAGAAGGTTTAAATAACCTGGAGCAATAATGGAAATGGAGCAATAATGGAAAGCAATTCCATTTATTTAGCTCATATTTACTGTAAATATTTAGAAGAGAAATGTAGAGAGAACAGGATGAGATAAAATTCCCCATCCAGCTTAAAAAAAGTTTGAGAGCAAATAGTCAATGACAAGATAGCAGAGTAATGACTGAGAAAAAACTTCTCCAAAAGCATTACAGAAAGCCTTGGCTGAATGCAATCATATTTCAGTCTTGGACACACGCCGTATTCTTATAATACAGGAAGCTCCTTATCATGCTGGCCTTCCCACAAGGGCAACCAAAAGAGAAACATGGCTTTTAAAAAGCTAAAGAACATTGCATTTAGTAATACAAAACACATAAAAAAAGAAGACAGAAATATCTCGAGCTCACATGTGACTGCAATTCCTTTTCAGCAAAAAACTTAATTTCAAAGAACAGTTTAAGATATTTAAATAAAATAATTGATCTGGAGAATGATCTGGTATTACTCTCATAATATGCATTCTCTATGAGAAATATTTGTGCTTCATGAGCCGCTTGTTCTAATAATGGATTTCAGTCCAGAAATTTGCACATATATTGTACATTAATATGAGATAAATGAGGCACTACCACCAGTTTGTTAAAATCGCGGATTTTTATTATTGTTGACAAACCATACAAAACTAATGTCATTTATTCTTATTTTTCAGATAAGTATTTAATGAACACAGTAGTCTGAAGAAGAAACCGTTTACAAATGAACTCATTTCATAACTGAGTTATAACATAGGACTGTCACGCAGTATTGTCCATTTTATTTTTCCCAGGCACTGAAAGGGTATGAAACTCTTCCTTGTTTTACTCTAAAGAATTATTCCACTTAAACTAATGGTGATGTGTATAATAAGGGTGAATTTGCCTCCAAGATAGCAACTTAGGAAGTGATCTTAAACTGATCCACTTTTGGCACTGTGAACACAGATTAAGGCTTGCAAGATCATCTATTAGCTTTTTAAACAAAAACCAAAACAAAATAAAAAAATAAGATTGATTTTTTTTTTTTAATCTGGACCTGCAATAAAATTAGGGCTATTTCCACCCTACTGGTCTTACTGGACATTGCTTTTTATCATAACGTTAAGACTAAGACAGACAACTGTCAACCTTTTTTAAATCTTTTCCCACATGAGATGTGCACAAAGATCTGGGAGGGCAGTTCTTCCGTATGAAAAGATTCTTAACACTTTGACACTTGAATTAAAGTTTAAGGGAAAAAAAAATCTGCCTATCATGTTGAGTTTGGTTTGGCAACTGTCCCTTCAGGATAGGGCATAAAGTCATAGATGGCCAAGTTCCGATGGCAGCGTAAATTAACCCTTGCTTCAAACCACCGTGTCTAAGGTCTGAGAGTCCTTTCGAGACAGAGCAGCGGAGCAAGCTCTGAGCACAAGATCACATCAGATCCGAACCGTTGTACCTGCAGGCACAGTCTATTCTGCCTATTTTCTGTGGAATCTATTTAGCAAGAGCTAAAGTATCTTTTCATCTCTTATATGTATTAGTTTACGCCTGTGTTCTGGATTCTCTACAGGATGTCTTTGAAAACTCTCTGCCATGTTTGGAAAGGGAATTCATTAGGGTTGCTTCTTATTAACATCATATTGCTGCAAAGTTACCAAAAGTTTAATGACAATGAGGAAAAAGTATGGAAACCAGGATGGCTGGGTTGCATAATTAGCTTCCTCGCATGATACAATATTTTGCGTTCTGTTTCCACTATTTTCTGAGATTATTTTCTTTATGTTATTTGAAAGACTGTATGCTAGTCCCGAGCCTCTGCATATTCCCCCCTCAAGGAAAGGCCTTGATGTGTTCATTTCGGATTTTCTTGTTTTAGTGTCTGACGGCCTGAGTAGTTTTTTAGTCTTTGTTCTGAAATTATCCCGGAAAAAATTATTCAATATCCCTTGGAAATGAACACTGTTGACAGGCAAGTATTTCAGGGTCAGAACTGAATGAAAATTCAGACATCCAATGGATATGAGTTAGCTGTTTGGTTGATGAGCTTTAGTAACAGATGCATTTGAGATGCAAAGTTAAACTGTATTTCCATTTATGCCTTTCACAACTGATCTAGAAGTGCCAGTCCTTTTCCTCATCTAATCTTCTCTTTGTTTTTTTTTTCTTTGAAGCTACAGCTCTGTTAGAGAACATTAATGTAATTTATTCATGTGTAGCATAATATTTCAAAGACATTATTGCTTGGCATAGAGATAACGGACGGGTTCCTAGCAACAATTCAACCAATGTTGAATTGGTTCATCTGAGAGGTTACATAATTGATGTTTACTATTATTGGCTTTACTTTCTTGATTTTTTCTTTTGAAATTTAATCACCAAACCAATAAATAAAATGAAATTTAAGCAAACTAAAATATAAATGGATCCACCACCTGGCAGCTAACGTCAAAAGGTAATAATAAATGATATTCTCAGTTTAAATATTTATACAAGGCATTCTTCTGAGACAGCAAGTGTTTTTAAAAAAGGTCAATTTCCAGCACATTTTTTCCAAACATAATGAGGTTGCTGGAGCTTCAATAATTTCATGAATTACATTTATTTTGACATCTCAAGGAAGTAGCTTATAAGGAAGAAATGCCCAAACAAATGCATCTACAATGAAGTGAAGAAAGCATCAGCCTAATTTTGATTGAAGAGACAGGAAAAGCTTTTAAAATGTAAAGAGTGGCCTATCCATTAGTCATTTCGATTTCATAAATATTCCAGCACATGCTGTAGCTCAGTTTATGTGAATCACAAAATTTCTTCTGATTTCAGTAAGAAAGAACTCATTTCAAGGCCTTCCAGTGATTTAAGCTGGCTGAAATTATTTAGAAAATTAACAAGAGGGTGGAATTTGCATATCGTGTCTCAGCAAGGCATGATACATTAATTTCTATTAAAAAAAATTTCCATGAACATTTTTAAATCCAAGAAGGACCTAAGTGAGCGCATACGTTCTTGTGTATTCCAGAAACAGTGAAAAACATGAACATTATAAAATTATAGGAATATTTCAGAAATTACTCTTCTGGGGAAAAATAGAAGCAGAAGCTGTGTTCCTCTAAAAAAAAAAAATCTTTCTCTTGGTTACAAGAATAAAATTCAAATACCTAGCCCTTAAGGCCAGAACAATTCATAATGTTTTTGTACTCCTACTCCTTAAATGTCACCTGTGCTAAATATTAATCAGTGATGATTTGGGTTACATTCCCCCTTTGGAAACATAAAAAGTTAGCACCGAGCTTTTCCCATCTCATTTTAGACATCAATTATTTCAAGATTCTTTAAAACTTTGTGTTAACAAGAGGAAATTAATTGTTTGGAAGAAGGCTGGGCATGATAAATAAATGTAGATTTAATGTCATCATACTAAGGCAGAGTTTATAGAGTATATATTTTATGGGGGTTGGCAGCACCAACTAGACACAGCTGTCTGGTGCTTTCCTTCCAAGACCAGTTTCAGTTGTACACAGGTGCCTCTGTGTCACAGCTTGTGCTATGCGCTCTGTTTAATTTATTTTTTTATTAAAGCAAAATAAAATTATAGGGATGCTTTCCATATACAACGAGCCACCACTAATGATCCTTCCAGACATTGTGAGACAATAAAAATTCATCAGCATGAACTTGTGAATATCATGCAGACAAGGGACGCGATCCCAGCGGGGTGGTGAGGTTGACTCTCTGGCACAAAAATATGAAATGCGACTGCAGGACTGGCTGGGAAAATAAAGGCAGATAACAGACCTCCACGTGTCAAAGGACTACACCCAAGACAGGGTGTCATGAGGGGCTTTGCGAGCTTTGCAAGAACAACCAGGTGGCTGCCTCTCTGCTCGTTCTCAGCTCGTGCCCAGGGGAAGATAAAGGACAAGGTGTTTCCAGCGTAGATATGATGTGGCTTGTTGGAACAAGGGGGCATCTTCCTCAGGAGAGAAGCCTCTTAGGTAAGAGGTGGAAGGAAGGAACCGCTAATGATAAACTAAGAAAAACCCCACCCAACTAATCGAGCGCACAATGGCTTGCAGGGTTATAAAGAGATGAAATGTGTGGGATTAACAGAAAATTTACCTTCTCAGGAAGAAAGCACACCCTGTTAAGCCACAGTACTGAAAGCTTGTGGAAAACTCTGTATGTTTGAAATAAAAATCAGATGTAACTCTTGCTTAGGAAAGACAGAGAGGGTAAAAAACCAGAACAATGCTACATGGAGCCCTCGACATACCCTTTCTTGCCTTGGGGTTATAATAAAGGCAATATAGGACTTTGAGCATTCATGGGTCACTTATGGTCCACTAACAAAAACAGTGTAACATTTTGTAAACTACAAACTGGAGTAAGTTACTCAATAAGCACTTCTCGGTGGTATATGCAAAAGAAAGCACGTTGTGAGTCTCGTCAGTCCAGGAAACACTCTGGACCTTTCATGAGGTGTTTGTGCAGGACCTCACTCCTGTCCCCTGACTGTTTAGCTATTGAAGTTGCACAGTGAGGAGAAAAAGTACTTCTGCTAAAGTTTTAGGTCTTTGAGAAACTGATAAGTAATAATGAAGCCACACAACAAAATGTGCAGGACCCTACCCTGGAAAGCAGAGACTCTGAAAAGAAAATTCACAGCGGGGGAGACAACCTCGTTAATATCTTTGAGCGACATGCATTAGTGGAAAAAGACTGCTTGAACCCTGTAATTGATGAAGTAGAAGTAATTTTATTCCTGTACGAAAGGGATAGTCCTGAAATACAGCACACAGTTCTGGGGGCTGAATTGATGGTTGGGTTTAGAAGCCTCAAGAGAGCTCCAAAGATAACCACAGTGGTTATTGTATTTTCTGGAGAAAACATCTTGCTGTTAAAAGCTTAATGCTCAAATCTGGTTAGCTTATTAAAACAGCAGATTGAGGAATGATTTGATTACAGAGTACAATACCTTCACAAGGAGAAAGCAGAGGGGAGTTCATACCCTTTTATTCAGTGAGAAAGCCATCAGAAAGCCCAAGGAATTGAATCAGATACATTCTGATAGGGAATAAGACACAAAACCCAGTAACACTCTGACAGATTATTTCCTGAAGTAAAACACTTAGAAAATCCACCATCTCCTGAACTTTCATCATCCTTGAATCAGAGCAGTACAATCTGCTTTGAAGATGCGCTATTCAAAACCCCAAGGACGTTGGACACGGTAGGATAGTACGTGGTAAACCTCAATGGCACGTGATACAGACGATCAGACTAGCTGACTGAGGAGCAGCTAGGGGTTATGCTATCGCTTGTTGAAAACCTTTTGAACTCAGCAAGAATCAGCCCTCCTGGATCACAGGGTCTTACACACGTCTGCTAAGAGAGCAGGGTGGGTGGACAGGCGAACATGGGAAAAAGGGCAGAAATGTCAGAGGAATAAAGATTAAAACAAAACGTGAAGTGAACAGGAATAAATGCACTGTGTGAAAGGAGAGAAGAGAATCAGAAGGCACCTAAGTGGAAAGGTGAGGAGGTAGAAATGCCGTGTATGGACAAGGGGGCAATTTCAAATTGAGCATCCTGGTGCAAGCCACAATGCCTACTAAACTTCAGGGTTGGGAAGGTGGCAGGAAAATGGATAGTCCGTATTAAAAGGGTCTGCATAAATAGACATTAAAAGACAATGTCAGCGGACTATAAGATCGTGGTTTAAATATATGAAAACATCATCATTTTGCACAGAAATACCAGACTTGTGAATTGCTAAATACTGCGAACGAGAGAGTAGTTCCACATAAGGATAAAAAAGAAAGGCAAATGGTTCATAAAATATATTCTGTACATTCAGCAGGAACAGCCTCGTTACTACAGAACCAGTGAATGCTGCAATATAGGGTCTCATCCATACAGTCACCAAAACGCAGTTAGCAATGAGGTCATTATTGCAGCAATTGCTCTTGTGGTATGTGCTCCATGAGCAATCGTTCTGCTATTAAATCTCCAAGCAGAGAGGGAAATTCCTGCCAGTGGGGTGTCAGGGGGGGGCTGAATGTTGCATTCTGCCTCATTCATTTTATATTTAGATTCTCTGGAAGTTTATAGGGCAAATGGATGGTTCTATAAAAAGCCTGAAGCGAAAAGGAAATGAGAACAGAAAGCCAGGTGCTGTGGAGACCCCTTCTGCCTCCTAAAAGATCAATGGGCAGTTCCAAATAGTTCTCAGGGGGCATTATAAAAGTAAATAGTACCCTTAGCCATCAAAATTTTTCCCTGACTGGGAACACTATGATGACTGCCCATCCTAACCCACATACAGCTTCTGTGTTCAATTTCCACCCCTTGCTCAGCCTTTTTCCCTCCGTTCCTCAGATCACTTTGCTTTCTGATCCAAAGTGCGATGAACACTTGAGATGTCTGGGCCAAAATCTCAATAATTTTGTTTGAGGAGTTTTGGGGTTGCTCACAAAGGCAAGGGGTCCATACTCTCTGTAAAACCCCTAAGTTCATGCTTTTAAGGCTTCCCTAGTTTTTAGAATAAGACTCCTAAAACTGACAGCCATCACAAAGCAGCTGTTGGAAAAAAAAGAAAACAACATTAGAGGCACTTGGAAATCTGTAAAGAATCGATGAATCATTACCTATGATATTTGAGAAATTGAGATACCCGAAAATGTGACAACATGAATCATATTTCTCTTTGTCATCACTGTGACTCACTGTTTCCCACTTGAAATAAGGATGTTCTCTGTCTTTCCTTCCTTTATAAATCTGGCATCTGGGAATTGTCCCTCAAGTAACTGGGATGATTTTTCCTGAAGAGAGGCAACCCTACCTATGTCAGGAAAAGTTACACAGCAGCAAGAAAGGTTCCAAGGTTAAGATTCCTGTAAGTACCAAGTTGTATATTAATTTTAAAACATGACTTAAACTATAGGTGCATACAGCCCTCCCTGGGGAATGACAAGCACGTGGCTTCAGAAATTACAAATACCAGGTGTGCAAAATCCCCAAAAATCTTGTTGACAGCTCTGAAGAAACCACCCACTCCCAGCAGCCAACAATTCACAAAAGTTATACTGAAACCCCCTTCAGATGGTAAAAGAAGAGAGGGGTTCAAGGCCAGGCTGGATGAGGCTTTGGGCAACCTGGGCTAGTGGGAGGGGTCCCTGCCCATGTCAGGGGGGCTAGAACTCGATGATCCAAGTTGGTCAATGGTTTGGGTTGGTCCTTTCCAACCCAAACCATTCTGTGGTTCTATGAAAATAGATCCAAGAGCTCTAACATAGGAACTCTGATGAGGGTTAAAATATGCTGGAGATTTAACTTAGAGATAATAGCTGGAAGTAGTAACAGGGGTTTAGATGCTTTGAAAATCCCATCTGTCCCAGCTCCAGGCAGTCTCCCTGGCACGGAGGATGGCTTACACCCCAGTGCCACTGTGCCGTGCTCCTCTCACTTCTTCTGCAGAAGTATTTTCTTACCGTCACCTCTTGTGAAAGGTGAAATTTATCTGGGAAAGAATTCAAGCAGAAATCTCAAGATAAAAAACATCTCTGACAGAGTTTTATAGGTTACCATGTACTTGATATATTCACTTTCTAAAATATTTCTTTTGCAGCTTCTAAAGCTTTTCTCAGATATCATCTCCAATGATCATTCTAAAGGTTTCCTCTCCTTCATATTTACACTTTTCTTAGGTTTCCAGACAGGACTGTTTGAACACCATATTTTTTCGTTAAGCTTTGCTATCCATTCCTAGATAGTTTTCATTGGTATCTTGCCCTCCTTTCAATCTTCTCAAACTGAAAGCACCTTTCTCTTTTACACCCTTGTCTTTGATTTTATACTATTTCTATATTTTTCCTTTAGAAAAGGTGCTTGCTGTCATCTAGGTCCCATATTACTTCTTGGAGGACATTATAATCTGATTGCTCATTACCAGCTCAGATCTGCATATGGCATACTCATATTTGTTATTGTAAAATCTCAGAAAGTTTATGAAATGGATTCTCTGCCCTTATTCTAGCCTTTCACAATAGAAGTGGTGATATTAATCTTCCCTGTGCAATTTGGAATTTGTTTTTATTCATTTAATAAAACTGCTTGAATATATCTCAACCTTTGCTGATGTTTATGTCTTCTGAAAATAAAAGAACTTTAAAACAGACTTTTCTTTATTGGCAAGTAAACACAATCTGACTGTTTATGTGGAAGGTTGAGTTAAACAAGCCCCAGGAGGACTTGAAATGTAGTTTAGTTTCTTCCACAAGCCATCTGCTGTCCTTATTTCTACTGAAAATAAAACAGACTTCACCTTACGGCGGCTTCAGAAAGAACTGTAGGCAAAGTAATGCTGAGTCACTGTGGAAAAGGTTGGGTCATGCAGCCTGCACTGACTCCTGCCAAACACAACTTGAAGGTTAGGAGCAGGGAAGAAAGTTTCCTTTTAGGCAAACTGTTTCATAATCATTCACCATGAGTTATTTCTAAACTTTTTTTTTTTTCTCCAGCGTCAAATACCAGCCACTTACCGGGTCCACAAGTGGTGCTGGACTAGGAGGGTCGAGTAAAGCCAGGGATTCCTGGTGAGTGTCAGATCTCGATCTGGCAGTGATTTTTGTCTTCCTTGCGGGGATATATTTTCTTGTCATTGTCCTGGGCAACAAGCTGTCGGGGCTTAGAGCGTTGAACTGGACTTAGCAGGAGAAGGGGATGGAGTTCTATGCACTAGAGAAGCGCCAGGGGCTGCTGAGGCATTAGGAAGCAAGAGGAAAATTGCCTCAAGGGAATTGGGGTGAGCTGCTCTGTGAAGGTATGTAGCCAATAGCCTAGCTCAAGTGCCTCTGTATCAATGCATTCAACATGGAAAGCAAACAGGAGGAGATGGTACCTGCTGCCCAGATGGAAAACTATGACCTGTTGCTCACTAATGCAGAAGAACTTGCCAGAGAGGTCAAGACTGGAGGTACCCTGCCAGCACTGATCATGCCCTGGTGGAATTCTCAATCTTGAGAGGTACAGGATGGGTAAAAAATAGACTCAGGACCCTAAACCTTGGAGATGCGAACCTTTGGCTGTTCAGGGCATTAGTTCATGGGGTCCCTTGGGAAGCTGCCCTCAGGGGTAAAGGAGCAGATTAGCGCTGGGAGATATTTAAAGACATTTTTCTTAGGGCACAAGAGTTCTCAATCCCAATGTGCAAGAAGTAGGGCAGGGAGGCAGGAAGCTGGCTTGGCTAAATCAAGATGTCTTAGCCAAACTAAAACACAAAATTGAAATGCCTAGTCAGTGGAGGCAGGGATACACATCCTGGGGAGATTATAGGGATATGGCCCAGGAGTCCAGGTATAGCCCCATCCATCTATTTCATAGAATCATAGAATCATTCAGGTTGGAAAAGACCTCGAGGATCATCAAGTCCGACCGTCAACCCAACACCACCCAACCCACTAACCCATGTCCCGAAGCACCACATCGACATGTTTCCTGAGCCCCTCCAGGGATGGTGACTCCACCACTTCCCTGGGCAGCCTGTTCCAATGCCTGAGCACTCTTGGAGTGAATAAATTTTTCCTAATTTTTAGGGCAGAATAGGATTTTGGCAACTTTCTGTCCTGCCTTGCTTTTCCCATGTTTATATAAATGACTTCCTGCTGGAAAGCTAGGGGTCTTATGTTGCTGTACACTTGTCTATACATCATACATTGATTTGACTAGCATCACATGGAGATCTTGAGGTTCTTTCTAGCAAACTTCCATGTTCTGCACCATTGTTTAAGGCATAAGAGAACAGACTTCCCTTTCTTTCCCCCTTTTTTTTTTCCTAGCTTCACAGCTTGCTGTGAATATAAGAAATGAATGATTCTTCTAACTGTGCGTGGGGAGTAAATAATGACAGAATTACAATTTATTCTTTTATAATGCAGAAGACCTGTGCACTACAGCTCTGGCACAAATTAGCTGCAATTGTGTGCCCCTGATTATTTGTCCTTACATGGTACCATTAAAATAAATCCCACTAATTTTGATTTGAGCATCAACTTCAACTTCTTCCTAGCTGTGATCGAATTGCCTCATTTTCAGAACTACTGATATTCAAGTGAGATTGGCCTCACCCTTACTTTCTACAACAAACACATGAAGATGAACCATCCTACAGCATCCTGTTCATCACCCTGCCATCTAAAAGCTATTGAAATGGGCAGCAGAGGAGGTCTCCTCAGCGTCATCACAATGTGCAATAGCTCGGTGAAGTCCATGTTGTCACTTCAGCTCAAACAGAGAAGGGAGCAGTGAGTGAGGACGTGAAACTTCTTCCAGCACAAACCTTTTCATTCTGCGATCTTCCCTCAAGCCTGAGCCTTTACTGCCCGGAGAACAAAACATCAGCGACTGTGTTCTCTACAGCCAGCTCTGTGCAGGGATGCAGAAGTGCAATGACCGCACAGGGGTGGGGAAGCTGCTAAATAACCAAACGGGGAAACAGCTTCTCCTCGTCCAGGAAAGGCTGTCTCTGTGTGCGGGAGTGGAACAAGGCAGATGTGATGTACCTCAGCCGATATAACTCAGCCTGTCACTCTCCCTTCCTCATTCCTTCTCGCACCTACCAGAGAGCTTTCAAGAAATAGAGGCAATATTTTGCGAGATGCGAACAGTTGCTTAGGTCCCATTGCAGCTTCTGCATTTGAAAGTAGAAGAAGGATAATAGCAGTACACAACAGGATCTGAGACCTATGAACGGGCCTTGTATCTCCTGTCCCAGAGCTATAGCTGGCAAGCCACCAAAGCTGTATTCACCTCTGTTTAAAATGAGTATGCTGATATTTCATAGTTGCTATTGTAAAAATTTGACATATTGTCTGAGCACCCCAAAAATGTGCATGGTACAATCATATACATTAAGTTTTAAAATTAAACTGCTGTAACATTCTTTAGAAAAAAGACACAACATAGTGGTGGCAAACAAGAAAACAAAGGCTGAAATGTTCTGGGCAGAGGGGGTTTCTTCAAGACAGCACTACACCCCATTTTTTAGTTGACTTTAAAGGCTTTTGCAGTGCCCGTGTGTCTCTATATCCATCCTTCTTTTCCACTCTCTTTAGAAACTTTGATATCCTGGCCTGAGGGTGTAGCCTTGGGTGAAACAAGAAACCTTAGGGAGCTGGTTGAAAACAGAATAAACAGGGGAACGGGTTTCCCCAGCACGCATTTCCTTTTATTTAGCCACAAATCGTTCACTTTTAACAGCTTCCCTGAATGCACATGTAACACTCCTCTTCCTTTCAGCTGGATATACAAGCCCATAGTTTGATTTGGTTTGACTAATGTTTTTAACCTTCATTCTCCGTGGCTTGCTATAGGACAAGCTATAGGACAACACTTCCTAGCCAGGGCAGGAGGAGTTTCCAGGAACCAAAGGAAGGAGTTGTATGAGCAACATGGTGCCTCCAATGAAAGAAAGAGATGGGAACATTCACAGTTCAGCCCTCGAAGGGGAACAAGTATAAAATCCCTGTTACAGTGGATCTCCTGAGTCAAGCTGTCAGCACAAAGCTTAAAGACTAACCTCCCATCCACCCGCCTGCTGAGAAACAGTGCTCTGAGGTGTAAATTATGCGCTGCCCAGTCCCCACTGCACGGTTATATTATGTTATATTAATCATTCCGTGAAAGGACCAGAATTCCTCTTTCCTTAGCCTCAGGTGGTGGCTGTAATTCCTAAAGCAAACAATTACTCTTTCCTCCGTGGGGAGTATTTTTCCTCATTCCCTGGGAGGCAGAGTGCTGCAAGCACACCTGATGATGCAGACCCGTCCTGGGCATCCTGGGGCTCAAAACCTTCACTGTGGGATGGAGGAGCTGTGCCTGGATCACCGGGGTGCAGTGCAGGAGGGGTCCCTATGCTAAGGGTGGACAGGGGCTCTCTCCTTCTTCTCTGGACGGACAGGATGTTTTTTCTCTCTTTGAAAAGAAAGATGAATAAGCCTTTAGTTCAGGTAAAAGGTCTGAGCTGTGAAGCCTGAGCAGGGGGAGGTATTGCCGAATAAAGTGCACAGATTTGTAGGAGGGAATTCTCCTGTTTCTTGCAGGAGTTTCTTTCTGTTTCAGTTCCCATTTCTGGTTCTCTGTTACTTGATGCGTACGTCATAGGAAGACTTCACATTTGACTTCGAGACACATTGCAGTGTTGTGATGTGTTCACCCTTGGCTGGGGGCCAACCCCACAGAAACCGCTCTCTCAGTGCCCCCCTCCAAGGGATGGAGAGAGAATTAGAGGGGTAGAGGGAAGAAAAGACTTATGGGTTGAGATAAGAACAATTTAATCACTAAACTACAATAATATTGAAAATAATACTATATACAAATATACAAATGAGTGATACACAGTGACACTGCCCCCCCACCCAATGACCAAGGCTCAGCCTGTTCCCGGCTAACAATCCCGGAGCAGGGAGAGTCCTGAACCCGCAGTCACGGAACGGAGAGAACAGTCCGAGCGTCCCAGACCCAGAGCTGACTGAGGGAGGGAGACGACCCAGTAAGATGGACCACCCCGAGAGATCTGGCCTGGAGCAAAAAGGCAGCTGGAAAAAAAAAGGTGTCTGGAACAAAAAGGGCTGAGCTTCTGGGGGGTCCTCACCTCTATACTGGGCATGATGTGCCTGCTATAGAATAGATTATTGGCCACCCTGGGTCTCAATCCCGAACCTGAGATCAAATCCTGGGCTGGTAACTGGGGCTGTGCTCCCTCCCAGCTTCTCCTGCACCTGCAGGCACTGGCCCAGCAAACAAGCTGAAGAGACCTTGAATGTCCCAGCAACAACTATAAACATCACTGCTATCAGCTTTCTTCTGAGCACAAATCTAAAACACAGCCTCTTGCTAGCTGTTATGAAAAAAGTTAACGCTGTCTCAGAAGGCCCTCTTATGCATTGCCCTCTTCGTGTCAAATGCAAATATCCAAACCCTCAAGATGACCAGTCAAGATGTTTCTCTCCCCTTCCAGAATGCCTCCCACATCTGCAGTGAACTTATACGTTCATTTACAGCTCCCACGTGGAAGATTCTGTCCTCACCAACACCAGCACGTACGCTGTGGGCAGCTCACAGGGCTTAGGTCAGTGTTTCTGACAGCAGCATTAAGTCCAAAGGGCTTTACATCATTTTGCTTGAATTTGGGAAAGCCTAAAACTGAAATGCAATTACGTACGTGTACGTGAGAAAGCAGAGATGGCAATCATTTGTGCCTTGAAAAATGTTTGAAAGAGAGTGTCATTTTTTAATTTTTCTCCTGGCATTTCTTCCACACACGCCATTTGCAAACATAGTTGCAAATACTGAGGTCCTTGCTGTAAAGAGCCTGCTGCAAGCTGAAGTCAGATCAATCAAAAGACATTAGATTATTTCTTTTTCTCCTCCATCTACTATAGTGATAAGACCTAAGAGATGCTCAGGTCCTTCAGGCACACCTGCTAACACCATTTTCAGTTGTGTTGTCAGATGGCATAAGCATAATGATAACAAATATTCCCGTCTATAGTGTTTGCACTCCATTAGTACCCGAACGCCCAGCAGTTTCCGTCTAGCCAAAGAGACCCTGCCTTAGAAATTTGCAGTCTAAATAAGCAAAGGCGGAGGAGCTATTTCAGGAGACCTTGCTGAGGGATTAAGTAATGTCAGACTTTCTGGCAGGAAGCCTGTGGGAGGTTGGGGAGCCATACCAAGGCTGCAAACCCCTGGCAACATCAGCCTCCAAATTGTTCTTCACCTGGCAGCTGCCCGCCTGAGAGAGGTGGTAGTTGCTAAATGAAAAGCAGATGGAGTCAAGTTTAGTTAAAGCAGACAGTCATACCAACAAAGAGCTCTCCTCTAATCACCCAGCCGTAGTAGGGCTGCAAATGGAATCACGTTGTTTTCTATAAATAATTTTCACAAGATAAGGAGTCTGGCTATCCAGCACAGCTCACTCAGTGTTTACACTGTAAACGTTCCTGCCCTCAGTGCTACCCCATCACTCTCAAAATGCTTTAACGCATTTAATCACAAAACCTAACAGTCAGATAATAAGAACCCCGTAAACTTCCCCCTCCTCTCCTTTTAATTAAATTATACACTGGTAGTAAAACCATGATTATTTGAAGGTTGCATTTATGAGAATTCTTACCCTCTGAGGTGGGCGGTGAGGCAAAAAGAATTAAAAATTTTCCTTAATAGAGCAAACAGCTTGTGGAAATAATTACACAACTTGCGAGCCCTGCACAGCATCTGTGTTCAACAGTATTATAGTCAAGCCTTTCGAGACAGTTGAATATATAAAATGCCCCAGTTATAGCACTAATTTACTAACATATTGCCAGATAAAGTGATTGAATCTGCTGAAGAGAAAAGGAGGGGGAGGACGCTGATAACGTCCATTGTAATGAGGAGCAATAATGGGCATAGCAGTTGATTAACAAACTCCACAGGTCACTGCACAGTAATAGCAGGGAGGCAGTAAAAGGGAAACTCAATCAGGTTTTGTTAGAGCTTACAGCATGTGCTGAACCTAGTCATTAGGTGGGTTCACAGTCCTCCAAACTGGAAAGGTTGCCTGTGAATGGGAGAGATGGGGAGTCGAGCTTTTTTGCGGCTTCAGCTGCACCTCAGCCTGGCTCTGGCTCACATTCAGCCAGCTCTTCTGGTTTCTTCTGCTTGGGGTTTTTAAAGATTTTCAAGATTAACAGGTTTTAGTTTCCAGGCCATGTTCCCATTCAGCTTTGGGATCTCACAGGCTGGCCAGACCAGCAGCTTTTCCTGCAGCACCACTGAAGGCAGTTGCAAAGAATGATTCACCCAGTATTAAACTGTCCACTCCAGTCGCTGCCTTAGCCTCAGGAGGATCTAAAGGAAATGAAGGAGTTGGACGAGAGTGAGTTTTCTACTTTGTTTAAAGCTGTACGTTGTTTTCCTGGAAAGACAAAGCACTTTCCCTTAATTCGAGTTCTTGCACTTCAATGGTGTTTGCCAGACCGACTGGTTTCCTGCTGCCAACATCTTCCTGACAATGTTTGAGTTACTTCAGGAATGGACATGCCCCAGAGCCACCCTGCAAGCTGAAGGCTATCAGAAGACACAAACAGCGTTGGTACTTACATGAGCTCTCTCGGATGAATTTCTCTGTCTAATTCATGAAGTCATTTTAATTAGACAATTTACCACATACAGCCCTTTAAGCATGGGCAACAGAAGCAACGCAGTGAAAGAAAGGGATCTATTCTAACAGTTAATCTTCTGAGGATCTAGATGCTTGTCTCAGTTGGTATCTAGCATCTTGTGCCTGTTGGAATAATTGATTTGACAGAAACATCTAAAAAGCCATTTTAAGAGACTACATTAATTTATTTGAGCCCGTGAAACAGCTGAAATAGTGCAGTAGTTTCTATTTTCCTCTCTTACAGTTTGAACCCTGACAATGCTGCAGCAAACAAAAAGCAGATGGGATCATAGCAGGGCTTTTAGAATAATGAATGTCCGTGATTCTGCACTAAGGGTTAGCCTCTGCCCTCGGGTGGCACCCAGGGTGCTCGCGGTGCCGCAGGACAAACCAAGGCAGGTTGCTGTTTCTCTCTCCCACAAGTGAAGCACGGTCAGCGTGCTGTGCAGGAGGATTCTTACGTGGTGTAAGGTCAAGTGTCTGAGCTGGAGGAGAGGAGGAGAAAGGGAAGTGGCACAAAGATGTCAGCACAGTGCGGGCCAGAGCTGTAAACCCTGGGAACGGGGTTTATGGGCAGGGGCTTGATGCTGCATCACAAACTCCCACAGAGGGGCCCAAGAGAGGACTTGAGTTAGCTCTGAGCACAGATGGAGTCAGCCTGCCTCTGTCCAAAACCCACAGGGTCTCTGTCAGCCCGCCAAGAAGAAATGAAGGAGGAGTTAATAGATGCATCAAACTCCAGTCCGCGCAAGCATCTCCCTGGAGTGTCAGAGCAGCTGCGAGAAACCCTCCCTGTGACTGTAGCCGGGTAGGGTTTCACTCTCTCCTCACGGGACTGTGTGCAGGTTTTATCCCAGGAAGATTTCATAACAAAGGCATCATTGTTCTAGCCTGCCAAACCCAGGGTGTTCCTCTGCGGGGACCTCCTGTCGCACCGTGATGGGGTGAGCCTCTCCCAGCCTCTCCAAGTGACCTCCCGGGTCTTGCCTTCTCCACTGCTCCTGGCTCTTAACCTTCCTGCTGGAGGAATTTAAGCAATTACAAACTGGGGTGCTCAGCTGAAAATTCTCCGGGAGCATGCTTAGGCTGGCAGCTCAATTAGAGGGAACATATCTCCTTGCATTATTAGAAGTAACACACTTGCTTTTTTTTTTTTAAATTTACTTTTACAATTTCCTTTGCAAATTGCTAGGCACTTCTAAACACAAAGCGGTTTTACCTTTTCAACTTTCCTCACCTTACAGCCAGGTTAACTCCATTAGCAAATAAAGTAAATAGCCAAAGCACTTACGAAAGCCTAAATCCCCTGAAGGTAATAGCTGTATAAAACACATGGGAGTTGTTATTTCAAGGCAAGGAAATGGAAAGCTTTTAGTTTATCATTAAGCCAACTTAGTATTTTGGTAGGCCTTGGCACTATTTATTAATTTATAAAGTCAGACTGGGGTGAGTCTATGTTCAGTGATATATATTTTTGTACCGATATGCAGTACTCGTGCTATTTGTCCTGGACTCTGTGTAAACAGTGCTTAATAAGCCTGACTTGGATTTTCCCACTAAACAACTTGCCTGTGTGGAGTGAACTCAAGTCACTGCAAGTTCCTGCAAGAATTCCCCTTCAACACAGTGTCAGGAAGCCTCTTTCCTGGATGCCACTAGTCCAGGATCCAATATTTAGAAGCAATTCCAGTATGAGGAGTCTTTGAGCTCTCACTAAAGGATTAGGAGGTGACACATCCCTATGCAGGGAGGAGCAGGGGTGAACAGGGATGAAAGATCACACACTGTCCATCAGCTTACGGTGCAAGGCCATGCAGGTTCCATCCTTTGCCTGAAATATTTTCTAGCTGCAGCCTGACTTCTCTGGTCTCATCTTTTAGTCCTTCCATTCTTCATTTCCCTGAATGCTCTTTCGTGTTTGACAGTGCCAGTGTTGCAGTGGTTTGACCAGCTGTTCCTTTCTTATTTTATCTTCTTGATTTTTCATTACCGGCATCTGAAACTAACTCCTTCACGCCAATACGTTCCTGTTGTATCACTGTTATATTCCTTAGAAGATGTACCATGCCTTAACCAAAGCTGGGATGACGACTTGGTGCCTCAGGCACAAGCAACTTTCTGGTCCCCTAGATTAGTTCTCCTAATGTATTTGCAAAACAGTGAAACTGCAGTAATAAACTCTCAGGTTGGTTCTCCATAGCTTCAGTTATGAAGGTTGGTGCTTTCATTTAGAAAATCTCTGTTTCTGACATGACCACGCTCTGTTGTGTACACATCTCAGGGGAGATCCTGGGCAGACCCCAGGATGTACGCAGCAGTCTCCTTCTAGTGTATCTGCAGCGCTCGGGTGCTTTCGATAGGCAGCCACAAACTGGCTGGTGTTGCTCAAAAGATCTACCCATCTACAAATGTTCATGACACTAAATTTCTTTCAGTGGAGCTGTTTACATTAATGTTGTCCAACATAAAACCAGACTGGCAAGTTCTTGTCCCTAATATCTCAGTATTTGCCACTCATAACTCCTCTGATAGCCTAAGGACATCTTGGTTCTTTGATTCTTCAGTTGAGACACTCTCCCATTCATGGCACAATGCAGCACAAGAGGCTCTGGGCAGCCTGGAGGCAGTTGCTGACAGTTTTCTTGGCCACACTGCTACTGAGACCAATGCCATTCTCCAGAGATGGAGGACAGAATTAACTTTTACAGAACCATTTTTTGTGTATATGGTTAATTTGCTGAGGTTCACCGCCTGATTTGGGAGGAACCAGAGCCCTGGGAATTGGATGTATTGACGGTAGGTCTGGGAGACAATGTGCAAAGTTATTCTGGGCTTCCATACAGATTTAAATGAAATAAAAAGGCAAACCAACAGCCCATATTCCTCCTCTTTCAATTTATTTCATTTCTCATTCTTTCCACTCTGTGTGTAGTGGGACTGCTCAAGCCTGAGATGGCAATTATGAACTGCAATTAGTGGAATATGCTGCCTGTTAGCTTTGTCACAGCCTCTGTTATGCAACACCCCCTTCATACATGAGGAAAAATCGTAGTGATTTAGTGCCTATTGTCTGCCAGCAGTTCTGCAGTAACGCATTTCAGAAGCAAAAACTGAAGTGACAAAAGCCAATCCTGTTTGTTCTTCCTGCCAACAGGACATCGCAAAGGCAGGAGTTGTCTCCTATGTGTTTAGGAGTCATACAAAACTCCTGTTCTCTTACAAATTTCTATTAAAAATGTCTATTTTTAGAACTGTATTGTAAATTGAATTACAAATAGAATTAAAAATTTATAATATAGATGTTTCATCCTACTCATTGCCCGTTCTTCTCCAATGGTTACAAAAGGAGACAAGATGATTAGCTCAGGTGTAGAGATGTGCATTGTAAGTGCTTCTGTTTGGGCGCGGACTTTCCACCTTTCCATGAAATGGAAATACCTGGACTGAGTTTATTGAAGGCAGACTGTCTTTTGCTGGTCATCTCTGCCACAGAAATGAAGTAAGACTAAGACTGTTCCACCAGCCCCATCTTCTCATCCTGAGAACTGGTGTGGGTTTGTTGATTCTCTTTTTTTCATAAGAATGGCATTTGTGGAGTAACTCTCAGCTTGCTTGCAAAGGAGTTTCTTTCTTTCTGTACTGGTGCCTTCTGTGAGATTGCAGTCCCCTTAGGGATCAGAAGTATCCTCCACGTTTCTTTTCCAATCTACTGTGCTAAACATACTTTTTCCTTTCCTTTACTCATTCAAGGTCAGGTCTAGATCCAGACATCTGTTTTCAACATCGTATTTTGGATGATTGCAGATTATACCCTGTGGGAGTGAGAGTGGGTGGGGTGTAAACAGTTCACAGAGTATTTAAAGGACAGGTGGCACCCTTCTTACGTCTTGTTACAGGAAGCTCCTAGAAATATCTCCATTTCCAGCTTAAAGACCAGAAATTACGTCCTTTGAAAATATGGATTACTCTGGTACCTAGCTCTTTACTGAAAATGTTTTCCTGGAAAAATACCCCAGGTTTTCCGTGAATGCACACAGGTTAATGAACTCCAAGCTTGCTCAAGTGCAAGAGCTGTGTTATCATGATTGCCTGACGATTTTACATCTGCAGGCTAAAAGTAATTTAGTGTTCACAGGAGATAAACAGCTATGGTTCTGCGTCTCATCGCCTTGCCAGCCAATATAACATGCATATTTTTGGGTGCAAAGATACGGCCAGGCATCTCATTTTTCCTCTTTCTTCCATCTCTACTAGTAGATCCAAGAGTGACCAGCTAAACTTCATTAACACTGAGCTCTTTACAGTGCTCTGGCGCTTAGGGATAGTACTGCGGTGTTCAAATTCCCATCAGAAAGAATACAAAGCCTCACATTAAGAGCCTGGAAAGGATCTTTATGTGGATAAATGATTCACCCCAAATTTTACTTGATTTGTTTGTTAGATGAATCATATTCTTCTGAAGCCTGTTGCACAAAAGAAGGAAAAGATACAAACTGCAATGCAGTTCAGCAGCAGAAATACCCTACAGTGCTTTTACTGGGGCTGAGAGAAATCCTGCAAGGTGGACACTGGCTTCCAGTCCCCCTTTCCCATCCTGACATTTCCAGTTTGACTAGAACAGTCATGAAATTATTATGAAGGGCAAAGGGATTCCTGTAAGAGTTGATCTATATCTACACAAAATTAGGAGGTTTTTTTCAGATTGGAAATCAACTGTCCTCATAGTGAAACAAAATAATTTAGCATTTAACCCGGGGTGGGAGAGGGGGAGAAAGAGGGAGATTGTTATTTAGTGCCAAGATAAGAAAAATATTTACTAATCTTACGTTTTACTGTCTCCTCTGCTACCTCTTCCCCCACTTGCCTACCTTTTCTGGCAAACATCTTTTTGTGCCAAGTTTCACTTTTTTTTCTTCCTGTCCTGTAGTGTCACTAACAAGAACTTCATCAGGAATTCCCACTTGATAAACGATACGTATTAATGTATATATACCATATGCAATAATACATTATTTGTATACTATATACCATAATAACCGAGTGGCCTTCAGGGTTTCTAAAGGTGCCACCTTCCACATTGCTGCTGGCTGCAGTATCTTTTGAGTGAAATGTTGTGACTCTGTTCTGCAGCATCTATTCAGCCTTGGGATGGGAGAAGGAAGGAGGAGAAACGGACACTTCACGGGCATTAGTAGCCAGTGTGCAGCACTTCAGGCTCCCCGCCAGCGTCAAAAGAGGGACTCGGCTTCCCAGAAGCTTTCCACACGTTTACAGCTGAAGCGTCCTGTACTGTCTGGTCCTTCAAATCTATGTACTGCTCAGATAAGCCACTAAAAGCATACAAACACGTGTTAACGGCCGTTCTGTGACTGTCTTCCATCCCCATTGGTAAGGTGCAGAAGACCTGCTGGCAAAAAGTAGATATGAAGCTCCTAAAGCTGCAATCTGATTTAAGAATGAGCTGGATGGTGTCCCCTCACAGAATCACAGAATCACAGAATCACAGAATGTTAGGGATTGGAAGGGACCTCGAAAGATCAGAATTAAAAACCTAAAAGTTACCTCGAGTCCTTTCAACTTTCAGCTTTTCATTTTTACTAGTTTTATGAGACATTCGTATTCCTGCACATTCTGCAGTGTTTTTTTATTATATGCTGCAGTTTGCGAGATCACTGTTCAAACACACCAGTGTTTCCATAAGTGTGAGAGGGCAGAATCTCTTGTTTAAAGTTTTAATAACTTCATTTACTATAATACTCAAATTGAGAGGGCAGAATCTCTTGTTTAAAGTTTTAATAACTTCATTTACTATAATACTCAAATTTTACAGTGCAGCTTTGAAGCACAGCCTAAAATATTTGTCTCATGCCTAGATGTGGCAGTTACATTTGTGATTAGAGTTTTATTCCTCTTAATTATAAATCAAACATGTGGGGTAATTGTTCTTCTGTTTTCCCTTGGCAAGAATATTTGCAATAAAACTGTCCTTGCTCAGAATCCTTCTGACAGCGCATCAATAGCATCAAGATTCAAATTAAAAAGAAAATTCCCATATAAAATCCACAAGTTATTCTTTCACGGTGGTTTTCAAGGTCCCTTGGTCTCCTTCAGGTCTATTGCTTGACTTTGGCTTTGCATAATTGTAGAGCTCCATCTGAATGAACTTCATGATGGGTAATGGCCTCAGTATCCATTGGGACTCTTGTGGATTACCCATTTTTCCTGCTGTAGGCTGTCTGCGGCTCAGCCGTCAGCAATACTGTTCATACTCATGCAGTAATACCCTGACAGTTAGAAAACACTTGGGTGAAGGCTATAACTGTATTCTGCTGAAAACTAACCTACTTGCCTTGATAAATAAAGTAGGGATTGCAAAACCCCCACAGAATCACAGAATCACAGAATCACAGAATGTTAGGGATTGGAAGGGACCTCGAAAGATCATCTAGTCCAATCCCCCTGCCGGAAGAGGAACACCTAGATCAGATCACCCAGGAATGCATCCAGGCGGGCTTTGAATGTCTCCAGAGAAGGAGACTCCACAACCTCTCTGGGCAGCCTGTTCCAGTGCTCTGTCACCCTCACTGTAAAGAAGTTTTTTCTCATATTCAAGTGGAACCTCCTATGTTCCAGCTTGAGCCCATTGCC
>WKFP01014394.1:191148-204322 GCA_011057875.1 Pterocles orientalis | reverse complement strand
GCAGTATAGACAGAGACAAAGAAGGCATTCAGTAACTCTGCCTTTTCTGTATCTTCTGTCACCAGAGCACCCACCTCATTGATCAGTGGGCCTACATTGCCTCTGGTGTTAGCCTTGTCTGCAATGGATTTGAAGAAGCCCTTTCTATTATCCTTGACCTCTCTGCCAAGGTTTAATTCTAAGGAGGCCTTAGCTTTCCCAGTTGCCTCCCTACACTCTCTGACAACATTCTTATATTTCTCCCAAGTGGCCAGCCCCTCCTTCCATGATCTATAGACCCTCCTTTTACATTTGAGTTTGCCCAGCAGATCCCTGTTTAACCATGCAGGCCTCCTGGCACCCTTCCTTGACTTCCTACCCGTTGGGATGCACCGATCTTGAGCTTGGAATCTTGAGTGGGAATCTTGACTTTCATTCTGCCAACCCCAACAGTTTGAAACCAGATGTTCCATCTATTTCCATGAGTATCTGAAGGCTTTTTAGCCCTGTTAACACAAATAAGTCATTTTCTGTTGCTATCCTACAAGTTAAGGGTTGTACACTCATGTAACTTTACAGTTTGTTCTTCATTTGTAAGTATGACCGGTCTGAGCTAGCAGAAATGCAAAGTGCTCTATAAATTGTAGAGAATGACGTCTGTGATAACGCTGGTGTACTTGTTATAAGTCAGCTGTGCTCTTCCACGTTGTCTTCAGTCTCATTTTTCCTTGCTCAAAGCACACACTGGCTCTACATCCTCACACTTGTACAGCTGCAGAAGAAATTGTTTATTCAGATTTGATTTTTTTTAATAAACATGTACAAATGGACCATGATATACTCACTGGTGCTGAGTAACAAATACATAATTAATGTCAAAGTGCTAAAAGTTTCACAGTACCCATATGTAAAATTGGATGTCACTGTTCTAATAGCACACATGGTTTTACACAGCATTGAAACGTCAGATGGATCCCTCATCTCTTAGAAGCCAATTTAAAATTTTGTTCTGTTATCATAGGCCATAATTCTATCAGAAAAATAAACTCCTAAGATGAACTTTTAATGGGAGTTTCCATTTAGCGGTAGCTGGTATGAATTTTGTTCCTAACTGGAATTTGTTAGTCATTCATTTAATTACTGGATGTATCTCACTTGCTTTTTTTTCCAGTAACAAATTCTGCAAATATACTGATTTAAAAAACTTCCATGAATTATTTTTATATAAATCATTCATCAGCACTTCATTATAGGTATATATGTGATTCTGTGATTCTGTGATTCTGTGATTCTGTGAGTGAGGAGACCAACACCAGCACGGATCTGAGCTGTGCCCCTGCTCTGCCCTCACTCTGGGTGCCAGCAGCAGGGTGACTCTGGGGCAGAGCACCTATCCTCTGAAGTTACCCCTGGACAGGGGGACAAAGTGGCGACCGAGCAGAGAAGGGTCTGAAGACAGTCTGTTCTGCTAAGACTTGAAAAAAAAAAACAACCCAACAGAGAACAACCACCAGACTAACCCCAAACTAAACCAATCCAAACCTCTCAACCTTTTAACTGTTGGGATAAGGGTAAGGGGTGGGGGGGAAGCAGAACCTGCTGGTACTTGTCCTCAACCAGTTTACTTGCCAGCAGAGTAATTTTGCCAATGATTCCTAAGCTTATCACAAGTGTAAAGTGCTGGACCGAATCCTCTCCGTGGGGACACTTTTCTTTCCCCAGTTCTGGCTGCCAACCAAGTTTTTGGCTAAGTTGTTTTTTCTAACTCCCTTTCAGAGAGCTAAAGCCCTAGCAACAGCCATTAAAGCAATGTGTGCTCAGCACTTGAGAAAGGGAGGACACATGTGAGCTCTTCGGTTCATATTTAGAAACCTCGCTTCAGTCTCCAAAAGACTCTTGTTATCCTACCCAGCGAGTCCGACCTCCCGCCACACTGGTCAGCACATCGTGTCCTTTCCTCCAGCACGGCCATCCTTTGTTTTATGTAAAACAAGCATCCGCGGTGTCAATGCCCTGCAGCATCACGGGGACTGTACAGCCAGAGCTGCTCGTTTCTGCAACCCCTCCGTGCACCTCTTTGAGTCTGCATTTCAGGCCCACTGAAAAGGGAGGCTACAAAGGAAAACGATGCCCGTGAGAACAGAGAGGACATAGAGGCTGATGTACGTTGTGTGACTGTAAACGCAGAAGCCTGTTTTTCACCTATTGCACAGAACAAATCATTGAAAGGCAATGAAAACAAACATCTCCAAATTACATTTTTGTTTTGTATGAAAACATCTCCGTTGCAGCTATTTTGGTAAATGAAACCTGCATCAATAATTAATTTTTCTGTTTTTGAAGAAAGAACATTTCAGGTTAATGCAGTTTTGCCTCCAAACTCAGAAAAAGGAGACAGGAACCTCCTTTTACTTTTCACCAACACAGTATTCAGTGCTTATTAGTAAATTAAAATTAGTTCTCCTGTAATTTTGCCATTTCCATTGTTAGACCCCAGAGAAAAGGACCTCCTGGCTCTTTCTGGAGCACCTTGTACTCCTAAGCACTGATCAGACAGCGGTGATGAGGACTGACCAAAGGATAAACTAGAATACCTGTCCTCATCTGGGTCCGTTGTTTGACCATGTCGTTCCCATAAAAGCAGTTGCCTGCTCTAGCCCGTGTTGTACCTATAGGCTCGTCTGGGTTTTTGCATCTGCTACCCCTGCCTGCTCCTCAGGCTTTGCAATGGAGAAGGAATCTTATTCATGGTTGGTCAAGTTATCCAAGTAAATGCCAAGTTAGTGCTTGTTCACCAAACTGAAATCATCCAGCCACTAGAGGACCTGGTGTCAGCCTGGGCCCTGAGATGGCATCAAAAGACTGGCCGTCCAGGGAAGCAACAGCCCTCTGATTTCTGATGCATGGTGCCCTGTGACACAGAGGGATAACACCCAGTGTGGGAAGGAACTTTAGTAGAAAGGTAACAGCTTATTTCAACTTGCCTTTATAAAGAAGAGGCGTTGCTGGGAGGGAAAGCTCTTTTCAACTTCTCTTTCTCCTCTCAAAATTTACCCCAGGCAGAACATGCAGGCAGCTGGTTTCCTTGATGCCTACCATGAGCTTCCCTTTTGTAGCTGTTTCTTCTTAATCCAGAAACTGAGGATTCATCTGGGCTATTTAACCCTCTGCTGTCACTGTCTAGATTCAAGAACTGCTGTCCATCATGTGTTACCAGAATATAAATTGCACAGATGGAAAAGTAAATGAAACCTCAAAATACGTGAGTTGCCAAAAGATGCTGTGAGAAAAGTTAAGAAAATCTATTAAGCGCAGAAGCTTCAAAACACAGAACTCTCCACCTGATGAAAAAGATGTACCAGTTCTTTCCTTCCTCCTATACCGTGTGGCTTTAATAAAGTCCAGGAAGAGGGAAATATCCACGTGTACACACATGTACACACAGCTTCAAGCCCATCTTTCTGTAAAAGAACAGATTGCCTTAAATCCACCCCCTACGGCATGACCCAGCTGCCCAGTGAGAGGGGTCTGAGGAGGGAGAATGAACGGGTTTCCAGTACTTGACTGCTTCTTAGTCATATTCTGTGCACAAAATGCCTTCAAACCCCTGTTTTACTTTGCATTGTGTTTGTTCAGAATAAACCATTCAGCACCAAAGTAGTACCTGAACAAACAAGAGTCACAAAAAACACTGAATACATCAGTGCAGAGACACTTAAAGCAAAAAAACCCCAGTCAACCTATTTTGAATATTAAGTCCCTTATGATGAATCTAGAACACGAAGACATTCATGATGTTTTTTTCAGAAGCACAAGCAGAACCTCACCTTTTCAGGTTACTAATTCTGGGGGAAAAAAAAGAAAGGGGAAAAAAAAAAGGCAAATACATTGGCTCAGATATATGTTCTATTTGTACGATTACAGTGTTAACTCTTAATATGTGGCTTTTCCAGTTTTATTTCAAGTACAACAAAGAAGTTTCAACATCTGGCAGTTTACTATGGAAATTGTCCCAAAATTAAACACTAATGTTAAGATATATACCTATCGTCTGTGCAATTGCATGCAGCACACTAGATGATTTAGCAGTGCTACTTTTCACCGTCTGTCCCTTTGAACAGGATTTCTTAGGTATTAACGGATAACACTACTTTGCTTAAGAACTCAGTTTTCCTCAAGATCCTCATAAAAAGCATATCCCTTGTTCCAAGAGACACTGCAGACCATTAACAGCATTTTCTTGTTCCTTGCTAGCTGAAGTAAACAAACTCATTTTCTACAACTATTTTACTTTTGCTCCCAGTTAGTTATTTTTTTTTCCAAAATTTCAATCAGATTTGCATTGCTTGCATTTAAGATGTTAATAACAACTCACAAACTGGAAGAAATAAACAGTGAGTATGAGTCTCATGTCACCTGCAAACTCATTTGTCGTCTGCCTCCAGCCCATACCAGGCGAAAGGGCTGCGTGCAGGTTATATCATTATCCCATCTCCATAAACACAGAAAAAGGGAAAGATATGAGCTCTACCTGGAATCATAAAACTTGACTCCGCAAATTGTACGAGTATATCCTTTAAGATTAATTTTGGTCAAAAGGTATACACCATAGAGAGGGACCCACCAAAGCCTGAGCTCCAAACAGAGTCCCAGAAGTTTCCTCTACAAAACCACTTCATCCCACTGTTTTCTCCAACAGAGCTGGGCAGAAGCAAGAGAGGACAGGTCATCTCTCGCTCCAGGGCAGCTGTTGCCCCTTTCCTATGACAAACACCTGAAGGCTCCCAGTGACCACGCGGACAGAGGCAGCACTTCAATGGCGAGTTGTGTCACTCTGCTTAAGGAGCTGAAAAGAGGGTCTAAGAGCTGGAGGTGGAGGAGGGTGCAGTGAGGGGGGTGCTGTGCTCTGCTCTAAAGGAACAAGTGATGGGACAAGAGGAAACAGCCTCACGTTGCACCAGGGGAGGTTTAGGCTGGATATTAGAAGAAATTTCTTCACTGCAAGAGTGCTCAGGCATTGGAACAGGCTGCCCAGGGAAGTGGTGGAGTCACCATCCCTGGAGGGGGTCAAGAAACGTGTCGATGTGGTGCTTCAGGACATGGGTTAGTGGGTTGGGTGGGGTTGGGTTGGACTTGATGATCCTTGAGGTTTCCAACCTTCATGATTCTGTGATTCTGTGATTCTATATCTGCTTTAAAAACCCTGTGGTGGGTGGTGGGGGCAGCTGGGGGGCACAGGGATTTCACCCAGTCAGCAGCTGTTCCCTGACAGCTCTAACTCCTTTTGGAGGTGTTGTAAAGCAGACCTCACAACACGTGCTGCTCCGTCTCGTGAGAAACCTATAATGTAGTTATGCTGGATTTTAAAACCCCTGGATGTTTTCATAGAATTTACATAATCTCAACAAATACACCCACTAATGGTGCTCTGCTGTTATTTCATACCATGAGACAAAGCACAGCAAATGAAAAATTTTATGAAGCAATACATCATTTACTCCTGAATTACCTAAAAAATTTAAGGAGACTCTGGAATATTGAATTTTAATGTTACGATAAAAATATTCAGTCTGTATTAGCCATTCCAATATTACAGTAATAAAAGCCTAACAACCACCACTAACTTTTATATAATGCATCATTTAATGTGCACCCAAAATGCCTGTAGAAGACGACTTTTTAAGCAGCGCACATTCAGAGTGAACCTTTGATGAACTTTTTTACAGGATGTCAATGCCACTCAGTATAAACCAAATGAATAGTGCTAAAATTTGTATAAAGCTCCACACCATGGTTTCTGCATGTCTGTATTTACTACAGAAACCCCTCTACATTTAAATAGACTAACAGCTTCTTTAAAATATTGTCAACTCCATTGAAATCTCACCGAGACCCTTTCTTACAAACCTGTGATGAGGTAGAACAGCATAAGAGCCTCTGGCCATGGTAGGAATGGCATCAGCCTGGCCCTGTGGGACACCTGACTGTGTATTTAAGTCAGCAGGTAGCTGAACGTAAAGGAAATATTCATGTGTGTACATCAGTGGCTTTGTGTGAATACCTGGGGCTGGGAACAGTTGTGTAACTGTGCCTGGCCCAAAGGAAATGTAGTGGTTTAAGTGTTCTCTTTCTATCCCGCCATGATCTGAAACAATGGACTTTCAAACTGTGAATTTTTTTTTTTTTTTGCAGAGAATTTTGGGATCCAGGACTGAATGCTACCTGCTGTGGTCCTCATAGAGGTATATTATGGGGTGGAGGAGGAGGAGAAAAAAAAATTCTGTATTTGGAGGAGAAAACTGGCATCTAGTCACCTGCAGCTGCACCTGCTCCCAAAACTAGATTGTGTATCGGTGAGATAAACTCATGGACTGAGGTGCCGAGAGCAACGGCAGTGCTGGAAAGTCCAAGATAAAAGCACATCGCAAGGAAATTGCTCAAAATAGCTTCTGTCGAAAAATCTGGGGAGAGAGTCAGTAAAACAAGGTGGAGCATGCAGGGTCCACTCAGGCAGCAGTAAACCTTTTGTACTCTCCAGTCCTATGTAAAATATTATTCTTTAAGGGACCTAAACACCACACCAGCCTCCGTCGTGCTTTGGCACGTTCCCACATGAACAATGAGAGCAACACTGTTCCTCTCAACCATGCTTTTCGCTGCAGAGCTGTATAATATATTAAAAAATTATAAAAAACCTGTATCACTGTGAAAGTGGAGGGAGAGCAGATCCTTCAGTAAATGGTAAGTGTCCCAAAGAAACTCTTTTCAATGTCTCAAGGCAGGAAGGTTTATGAGCAGGTACAGTAAAAGCTGGCAGGAGGCAGTTTATTTCATGTTTCCATCTGCAAGTTGTATTTCATGAAATGGAAGATTGTCCTTTCACCCAATAAATTCACCTTTTTTACTGCAGAAATTTCACATTAAATACTAATAACATTGTTTCAGGGGATCAACTAAAGGACGTAACAGGCAATTAAACGGCTCCAATTATATCATCATTTTCTGTGTCAACTTATTTCAACAGATTACTGACTTTCTACTGAAATGCTGTTCTGAAGGGGTTTAGGGATGTTTTAAGCATATGTTCCAGGGCTACAGTCCCAGCACTGACTACTAATAACACAGTTTGAGATGTGTGTTCTCATGTGTCACAGATATCATAGTTCCAGTTAATTTTCCAGGAATTATCGAAATGAAGAATTATTTCCTGTTTTATTTTCCGAATCAACACTTAGTACCCCCAGCTCTGGAAGGAGTGAAATCCAGGAGATGTGCTGCAGTACATAAGAACTGAAGGTGGTGTGTTGGGGATGTTACCTGTATTTACATATTTGCATTTTATTCAATAATCAAAAGAACCTATCCAAAAATGCACAACTCATGCACCATAAATGCAAACTCAATAAATTGAAGGAAAGGCTTACATAGCATCCCTACAGCCATGGCCTGGGCATTTTTCCACTTTGTCTTGCAAAATTCTCTCTACCTAACTCTCTTAGGGACTGTTCCAGCTCCCTGGGCAGTGGTATACAAGGTGTCCTTAGGGTCAAGAAGTAAAACCAAGAAGTACAAGAGCCTACTCACATTCAAAGGTTAAATTGAATCTTAGGAATCTGATTTGTATACTGCACAGATTTCTGAAAAGCTGGAATATGAGGAAAAACTGGTGAATAATGCCTGCTTAATAGCATGGAATTGAAATGGACAGCATGGAAGATGCCAAGATGGAACAATTGAGTTCCCAGAGTTGTTAATTGAGTTGCTCAATACTTGCTTGGGACTCGTGTCCAACATCATGAGCCCAGCGTGAGGCTTTGGATGCAGCTGGATTTATTTCAGCCTGGAGGACCCCACAGTTCTCTCCAATGTGCATCACAGTTTCTAAGCTCTCCATACTGTTAACACTTAGGCATAATAAATTAAAATTTGTTTTCAATTAAAAAGAAAATTTGGGCAATTTTTCCTTTAAAACAGATCAAATGCAAATTAATTTTTATATTATACCCATGAACATCTGGAGCTGTCTATAGTAGACTACACACACCTAGAGAAAAATTATATTCAGGATGTCCAAACCTGCAAGTGCTATAGCTTCATACAACATCCAGAAAACAAGGACAAGGAATACTGGGTTTCGTCTCCCAATCTATCCATGAAAACAAGATACTGGAAGTTGAGATACACTGCCTCAAAAATCCTGAAAGACATGGCAACAGGAAATAGAGGATTCAACTCACTGGACAGCAGTAAAATTTATTTATTACACAACAAAAAGCATTAAGTGTAAATCATGGTCTGTTATACAGAAAAACTTATTTATCCCATGTATTTATTGCAGTTATATTTAATTCAGAACGACAGTGTGGTTTTCTCTATATTTAATTCCAATTACTATTAAAAACCTTGATATAAGGTAATGAATGTAATCAATAACAATTGCAACTTTATCAGGTCACATAAAAATTAAGCATATGAAAAATAACTCTAGAATTGGTTAACTGTGCATAAGGTATTCTCCTTTTTAGCAAAAGTTACACCATTTTTTAGCACGTAAGCTATACTTAATTCCAGATCAGTATATTTTAATTTATGTTCCCCTACAAGAATCAGTATTTCTTACAGAAATGAGTTAGTAAATACAACTACATAACAAAATTATTTACCATACCTAACATAAGCTAGGCTGATAACACATTTACTGATATAAATTATCATTAGAATGGGTGAATTTAGCATTTGATTTAAATCATTATGCCCTCAATTGAAAGACAGAATCAACTATTGATTTAGTTTTAGGAGTTTTACTTATACCTATACTACTTTGCGAGTTTTATGGTCTCACTTTTGGTTCATCAAAAAATTTAACTGTGCTACTTACTTTCAAATTATAAAACAAATGAGACTTTTTTATTATTATTTCTATGGACAGCTAAGCATAACAAATCACAATCTCATCCAGCTGAAATTATTTTTAGCATGTGTTCCAACCTGCAATTAAACTATACATGTTGAGAAAGCTAACCCATTTCTTGACACTCCCTGGAAGCAAGAAGTATTTTTTCCAGACTAGACCCCATCAGCATAAGAAAAATCTCTCTGCCACTTTCAACAGTCTTTGTTGGCCTGAAATGCACACTCTGTGCTCCTTTTATTTTTTCCTACAGCCAGTAGTTCTGAAAGTAGGTTTGCTTTAAATGGTTTGTGTCTCAGTTTGTTTTCCTCTTTCTCTAAAAATACAATTCCCATTTTTCTCACCCCTCATTTACAAACTCTGACTCACCATCTCTGCGCTCACTCGTAACACAGCGTGACAAAGAACTGCCAGCAGGAAACAAGGATTAAGGGCTTGGCTTTTCTCAAATTAGCTAAAACTGAATATTTCTTTCTCTCACCCCAAAGAACCCCCCAAGCATTTACTATATATTTTCCAAGGACACCAGAACACTTCATCAGCTATAAATATCTCGTAATTTCCAAAACCTGTGGATATTTCTTCTCCTAAAGCCATTCTGGGCTCTTGGTTAACTCTATATTCAGATATTCTTCAAAGGACGTTTTGATTCCCTTTTTCAAGAAAAGAATAACTTAGTGGAGAGTAAACGTTTGGCAAAGTTTCTATATTTAAGTGAAAACTGGGATTGAGTACAAAAAAATCCATCCTAATACAACTCCATGATTCGGGTTTCAGGAGACATTCTTTGGAAGTTTCTTTTCTATTTTCATAAAGAAGCTGGGCCAATTTACAGACCTTGGGACTCAGAAAGGCAAAAATAAATGTGACTAGTAGAGACAGAAAAAGCCTTTTTCTCTGGAAATCTAAAGAACAGCTGAAATTTGACTCACAGACCTCGTAACAATGGGGTGCACAGAAGAAAATCCAATTGAACCTCACTCCCTGTGGCACAAGGGTGACAGCGCAGGTGATGATGCTGCACGTGGTACTGGTGGCAAAGACAGTTGCTACACACAGGCTGGATAACTGGGTAAAGTCAACGTGAGAGCAGCAAACCACAGGATGAGTGCTGTAGGATGGGCAGCATCACATCATAGAATCAGAGAATCACAGAATGGTTTGGGTTGGAGGGGACCTTAAAGATCATCCAGTTCCACCCCCTGCCATGGGAAGGGACACCTCCCACTAGCCCAGGTTGCCCAAAGCCTCATCCAGCCTGGCCTTGAACCCCTCCAGGGATGGGGCATCCACAGCTGCTCTGGGCAACCTGTTCCAGTCTCACCACAATTAAGCACTTTGCTGTTTCTTTTCAACAAGAACAAATAGGGCCAGATTTTGGAAGATATAAAGTGAGTAATAAAAGAGCAAACCTTGAAGATTTCCTCGCAAAAGTCCCACTTACCTGATGCTTTCTGTGTGAAAACAGCTATTTATTAACATTCTGCAGTAGGGAGTCGGGAGTATTTGTAATCTTTGCAAACAACTCGTTTATTTTTCACAGAGTGAAGAGAAATCTAAAGAAATTCTCCAGTGACTCCACTGGACATGGCTGGGAATACAGAACTGACTTCACCAAGTATCATTCTGGAATAGAACTAATGCCAGCCTTTGATATTAAACTGGTGTCAAAAAAGCCGATTTCAGATAACCTATAAGTCTTTCCTTGCAAAGTCCAATAATTCTCCTGTCACTTCTTTAAACAGCTTTTGTACGTAGCTCCAGACTGTCTCCTGAGCATAAGGAGCAAATTTCAATTTGTAGGATCTGGATATCCACTTCTCCGTATCCCAAACATCTGGACAACTTGAACCTGCTCTATTTCTTTACACCAAATAGGAAAGAGATGCCTTGGCAGAGTTTGCAGGACAAATGAGCGCTTGAACACACTGCACCAGCGCTATTAAGATCTTGACTTCCTAATTGCTGAGTTTACACAAAATGATAACGCTGCCACTTCACCACTTGGCAGCATCTGCAAACTTCATGTTCCACAGTTCCAGAAATGATGATATCTGTTACTAAAAATAACATCCACACGAACAATCGTGCGGAGGAAATATTTCTAACACCACGCTTCTGACAATCCAATTATGGGTTTTGAATATTTCCAAACCTTGGAACCAAGTTTTGCTGCACAACTCTCCTTCTGTTTGACGTTATCAGCCTGTGTCATGACAGAAGTCACTGCTGATCTACCGTGCTGTTTGATTGCTAACATGTGCTGCTCCTGGGCAATCCCTTAAGCTGGGCTATTGCAGCTACCAGGGTTCTCAGAGACCTTTAATATGTGAAATTACTCCATTTCCTAACCTGTCACGGGCAGTTGAACACCCAGGCTGCTGCTGCCAACCCAGATGAAACATGCTCTGGATCCACAGCTTCCCCAAGGTCCGGGACTGATAACAGAGAGACATCTCAGCAGCACAGCAAACCTGCACTTGCAACTCAACAGCATTTATTTTTTTCATTCTCCAGGGTGAAGTTTCAACCTCAGTTGGCTCAGACTCCCAGATCTAACCCACAGTATAAGGAAGCCAGCAGGCTTGGAAACAGACTCGGAACAGGAACCTTGGATTTTTTCCTCCTTTCCTAGTGCTCACAGATGGACACACTCCATTTGCTTACCCAATGGGGCTTTTTAATCCAGGAAGCATTCAGTCATTCCTGCTTCATCTTCAAGATGTAGAAATTTGGCCCAATTTGCTTGGTCTAGTTCCATTTTTTATTTACTCTGCGAGCTAACAAATTCTCCAAGTGTGCGATACAGCATCTCCTTGTTAGAGGTACACAGAAGTAATACACGCGTAAACACAGGTTTTTATAGATATCATTGAACCACAGGCAGCTTTGTAATAAGTCTTTTTGTTTTTCAAACTGTATGCCAGTGTTACATTGTTAATGAGAAAGAAAATCACTTTCCCTCTTCCAATTTTTCTCTTTTTCCAGAATTAATATGTTAGGATGAAGTAAGAGAAACACTCCTCTAAGTATTTGATGGTTGTGGGATAATAAAAGAGCCTTATGAAAACATTAGCCTAAGCAAATAATATTTAGAAGACAAGATGAAAAGATCTTTTAATTTCCTATACCAGTCCTCATTTTTGGGCAGAAAAAAAAGAAACACGTGGCTCTTCAGGACAAAAAGAAAAGAGGCTCTTCCAAAGTCAATATGCATTTCAGCTCTAGCCATATCAAATAATAGTTAGTGATTTATTGTCAGTTTGATTTATGGCATGAGCAAGGTCTGCCAAATCACCAGTCCCTCCAACTGTAGTTTCCATTCCGCTCCTCCACAGTTCAAAGGGACATACAGCTCAAAAGAAGTGATATGGTGCCTAGAGGGACTTGGTGTAAGACAAACCAGGAGATAGCAGAGAGCAATCTGCTAAGGAAGAAAAAATGTAGCTTGGCAAGAAATGCCTGGAAAATGTGAAGCAAGGGAAGACTGAATCAGAGTGGAAGCCAAGGCTGTATTTATGAAATCAAGCCCAAATTATGGTATAATGTTGCGTCTTCCAAACCAAAGGAACAGCACACACGGAAACTTGCTCAAAATAACCTTGCTGCTCTGTTAGTGACTTCCTCTCCTGAATCACCTACTATCCTGAGCTAGCAGGTAACCTGAGGCATTAAACAGACACCCCTGCATTGTAATTTAGAGCTATAGCTGTAGCTATACCTTTGGAGATTTATCACTGTGTGCTGTGAGAAGGATCTGTAATCAAAATCTGAGCCAACATGCAGAAGCCAAATGCAAGGATAAGGTCACATAGATAGAGGAAAACATCTGCTCTCTGCACTTTACAGGGGACAATGACACAATGTCTTGGAGGGGTAACTGTTTGTTTCACTTTAATTTTGGAAAATCAAAGAAGAAGTGGTGACTGAAAAGAAGTAGCACGAAAAGATGTAGCATGATTTACAACACAGAGGTGGGAAAGAAGAAATTGAGTCTAAGGCAGCACTTGGGACAATGTTCGCCTGAAGCACATGGTTCAACATCACAAACTGAACTTGATCCGCAAGTTCGCGGATACTAAGCTGAGTGGTGCTGTCGACACACTGGAAGGAAGGAAAGCCATCCAGAGGGACCTGGACAGGCTGGAGAAGTGGGCCCGTGTAAACCTAATGGGGTTTAATAAGGCCAAGTGCAGGGTGCTGCACTTGGGTCGGGGCAACTGCAGGTATTTATACAAACTGGGGGAAGATCTCCTTGAGAGCAGCCCTGCGGAGAAGGACTTG
>WKFP01014394.1:170609-189636 GCA_011057875.1 Pterocles orientalis | reverse complement strand
CCCAAAGGGTGGTGGCACACTGGAACAGGTTGCCCAGGGAGGTCGTGGATGCCCCATCCCTGGAGGCATTCAAGGCCAGGCTGGATGTGGCTCTGAGCAGCCTGGTCTAGTGGTTGGCGGCCCTGCATATGGTGGGGGGGTTGAAACTAGATGATCACTATGGTCCTTTTCAACCCAGGCCGTTCTATGATTCTATGATTCTATGATATGAGAAGGTCTTTAAAGGTAAATCGGTGCTTATGGGGTGTCCTGAATCTGAGCAGAGCCAACCTAATAAACAAGGACCATATTATCAAGATTTAAATCTTGACAAATCTTCTAAACAAGATGCTGAGTGTCCTAAGTAAATGGTGGGGTCTTAATTATAAATAATTTTAGTTGACCTTCATGTAGCAGCCGGGAACAGGTTGTAGGCAGTCTGCTTTCTAACTGCACGAGCATCTTTCCATCATTGTGCTGCATGCAGGCAGCAGTGGGGTTACAAAGACACTTGGAAGGTGTAAGGGGCATGTTCCTGTAAGAGCGAAGAAAGGTGGCAGAAGTCACTCAGCAGAAGTGACAAACCCTGCAGCACTATCATCCACCCTTCCTTGAACTTCACAAATGTGTTTCCAATTTGTTCACTGTATACATCATTTACAACCCCAACAGCTTTGTCCCTCTTACTCTACTTTTTTTTTTTTTTTCTGCTACTGAGGAATGAGTTGTCTATCTCATTTTTCAGTTTTTGTTCAGCCACACCCTTCCTGCAACGCAATTTGGCCACGATTTATTGTGCATTCCTATTCCAAACAGGTGTCTGCTTTCTGGCTCCCCACGCAAACTCCGTTCCAGAGAGCAGATGGCAATAGTCAGCTGCCTTCTGCACCTGCACGGATAAGAGCAGATCTGAAGAACCTCTTCTGCAGGTTGAGTAGCTCAGAGCAATATTTAGATGACCTTGAGGTTAACACATAAGTAGCCAACTGTATCCAGCCTGGCACTGACACTGCGATGGTCATTAGCGGGTTGCAATTTAAGACAGAAAATTGTTTGGGGAAACTCAGATAGAGCAGGACAATTTGGCACATTGTCAGCCAAAAAGGCACCTGAGGAGTATCAGCATGAATAGACAATACCCGCCCAGGCCTTTTCTGCCACGTTTCAGAAATTCTTGCAGCGATCACAGGAATAAACTAATTTACTGTATTTCCGACCACATCCAGCTGTCAGGATTCAGATAAGGGTTTGGGGACTTCTTAACTGAATACATTAAAGCAGAGCTAGTTTTCTAAACATACATCAGGTTCAATAAGTTACTGGACCAATCGAACCGGTAATGCCCTGACCCAGGAGGAAAAAGGTGTGGGAGAGATGGATTTGAAGCCTGAATCTTTTGAAGGTGATGAACAGCCTGAAAACTAGTGAATTAAAAAGAGGGGGAGTGAGAGAAAAGAGAGAGAAAAGAGAGGTGAAAGCTAAACAGGTAATTAGGGAACTTTCTGCAAATCCAGGCAGAATAAAAGTGGGAGATAAAGTCACTGAAAAAAAATAAGGGATCAAGAAAGAGTAAGAAAAATCTGGAAATAACCATGAGAAAATTCAGCCCAGGGAAAAGCTGTATACTCAAGGATAGGTTCATTTATTCAATACCTGTTTGTAGACATTCTTGAAACACAAGCTGAGGCACAACGTGTGGCTCTGGCTCTGGTGCAGATCAATGGCAGCTCTGAGCATCAGGGCAGGCATCCACCTGCAGGAAGGAAGAGTCAAGGTCACAGGTTTGGGGAAGTCCCATCTCTAAACCAGTAAATAGAAATGCATGATCATTCAGATTTCTAAAACACTACAAAACACCAGTAGCTGTACGCTGGTAAAAGTATGCACAGACCCATTAGTGCAGGGTTGAACTTTACATCTCAAAGGCAATTCCATAAAACCAGGTACTTTCTCCTGACTGTTACACTTTAGAAATTCACTGTGCAAATAGGCACTCTTCAGATATTTGAGACTCACATTATTCAGAGGGAGAAAATAAATCTCTTTAAGAGTCCTGTTAGCACAGAGGAATTATCACTCTTTAGAGGTATTTCTGATTTCAATATTAACAGCACTATTCTGCAGATCTATTTTTCTAATAATTTTATGAATCTGTGATCAAAATTTTAAGTCAGGTTTGGGTTTTTTTTTGTTCAGACCTCATAATTTTCAAATTCCAAGGAGAGAAGACTCTAATAATCTTTCTTCAAATCCCTGTTAAGAATCACATTATGTACAGAAAAAAATAAGTGCCTTGTAAAGACTGATAGGCTTTAAGAGCTTTTCCTCTACTAAAGTAGAATAATATTTAAGACTTTCTTTTCTTGGTATTACTCTGTATCATAGGAAAACTAAACACTCATCACTGCAATACCGTTTGTGTGGAAACAAGTAATTTCGCTCAACATTTTCTTACACACTCTACAGCATACGCATCTTTCCCCTTTAGCTATATGTAAAACCAATGGTCATTTTTAACCCATCTTTCACTTTATTGGCAAGCCAACATTATAAGACTCCTGTTTTTTTGATGCCAGTAAACAAGACTTGAGAGTAGATACTGCCCACAAGTGATTTGATCTTCGTGGAATTTATGAATAATGCTATTGGAAAGGGCTGGATACCAACGTGATGAGTGCGCTAAAAGAAGCTGTACAGACCAGAAATAGAATTGGCAAATGCGTTAAGTCCAAGACTCTTGGGAAAGGACCAAGGGTAGGAACTTCTAGTCCTTTTAATTATTAAGAAACTACTTGAAATATTTTTTTTCTCCTCTGCCTTCTGCTTGTGCTGTCAAAAAGACTTGTGCTGTTATGCAATAAAGTAGATCTGAGGATTCTTGGTTTCACAGGAAATACACAGCCATCAGTAGGATCGCACATTTGGTCACAGGTAAAACCAAGGGGCTATTTTGCCAAGTGCTGCTTGGAAACTGTCAGCAGAAGCTCTGGGAAGGACTATGAGGGTGAGAAAATAGCCTCTGTCATGTATCTTCAATACCTCCAATCAACGGGAATCTAGACGTGTCTCTTTGCATTTAAGAGCCACTCCCACCAGTTTGCCTAACTTCATAAACTTTTCAATAAATTGACATCCAGTGGACAATGACATTTTGTCATGCACTGTGGGAAATATTAAATAACAATATCACACAAGATAATACCTGTTAAACATCTGAGACAGCTTGTCCTATCTCTAGCTTTGTTTTGATACGCCTCCTCTCAGTGGGATCCTGACCTGTCATGGCCAATGGTAATTTCTGGCTTTGCAGCATTTGTGTCAATTTTAAATTAGCGGGCAACATAAAGGTGTGTGAGATTGCCCCTCTTTCGTAGGGCTACTCATGTAGGAGGAGGACAAACAGGTTGTCAATAATTAGTAAAAGAGCTGAGGATAGAGGGGGATAAAGTTATAATGGAACTTGGAAGAGTCCTTACCCTTCAGCCAGGATCTCTTCAGACAGGACTATTTCCTTCCCCTCTTTCACATCGTACACATGAAGAACCAAGGACCAAGGATTCAGCATTCACAAGGAGGAGGCATAATGCAGCAGAAGCTATTTATTTCTCCTATTTCCAACCACAGAAGAGGGGCTGGACCCCAAGCCAGAGGCACACCTGCCAGAGTTGTCTTTAGGCCAATACTCTGAGACCCAAGAGACCTTAGAGTTGGTGGCACATGCACCTACCCAACTCCTCCCCACAGACTTCTCCTGGACACTGAGCACTTCTGCACCTGTCCCAGGTAGGACCTTACCAGCCATTAATTTCTTTTTGCCCCCACTGCCACAGCCCCCTTCCTCAGCGAGTGGGCTCCTGAGCCCCAGCCACCCCTGCTCCCCATCCCAGCTATCGCCATGGGAAGGCATTACTCTGAAAAAGCACTAGAGGTGGGGGAAAGCACCTACAATACTACAAGATGTTTGGATACAACACAGACAAAAATGTTCTTTCCCCAAGATGATTTGGGGCCAGAGCTTGCTTTTGGCTGAACCAATATCAAACGAGGCTTATTCAGTTCATATCAGCAGAGCTGCTCTAGACTGACACTGGTAGGACAAGAAACAACATTCAGGGCCATGTTTACTTTTCTGGCTGAAATGATTAATTATTCAGAAACAAATCTATCATAGGCAGAGCATTTCCTTCAATTAATTCAAATTAACATTTTGTTTATAGCACAGAGTAAGCCTTTTCCTTTTCGTAGTTCAAAGTGAACCCTGGGGGCTCTAAATATGCCTCCTGGTGATTTAATTAAAAGATAAATATGCATTTAAAAAAAAAAAAGTACAGAAGGAAGGAAAACTCCAATTAAAAGACCAGTAGCTATGAGAGAAAGGAATCCACTGTATAAGAAATGAAAAGGAAAACAGAAGGGACTAACAAAAAGTTATGAATTAAGACACAGAAGAAATGAAAGGAAATAGCTTCTGAATGTGAAGAGGTGTAAAAGAGTAAACGATGCATGGTGAATCAATTGGTTTGAACACAAAGGTTACATGACCAAGCGTAGGCTTTATCCACCCAGGCTCGCGGTTGATGTTCTAGGGCGGAGGAGCAGAGCTGTAGTTCCCAAAACAGCTGCTGCTCCCCAGGATGTAGGACTTCAGCATACAAGTCCCACCATGATTTGGGATGAGAGGCTAACAAAAGCAACGGTCGTTAACAGAGGTGGTGTGCGTGAAAGCCAAATTGCTCGGTCTCTACAGTGGAGTGGTGTAGATCGCAAAAGTCATGAGACAGGATGGAGAAATGTTATCTGAGTGAAAGTTACATCGTATGTCCTGATCCCAAAGGCACTCCACACCGCATGGGTCAATCAACAGTCACCGTAGGGCTTCACAACCCACTTGCTGAGCTCTGCATGCCTGGAAACTAGCAGGGACCATGAGTAGCATCAGCCTCACCCAGGGTGCGGAGCCAAGGCCATCACTGCTCTGCCTGCAGGGCTTGCCCACACCGCAGCAGCCTCCACCGTGGCAATGCTGCTGCTGAGCCAGCCAGCCTCCAGTTCCTTTCTAGAACATAATAATAACTGCCTGTGATTTCAAATGTCTGCAGAAAGTTGTGGTTTTGCTGACGATACAGGTATGAAGTAAGCTCACATCCTTTTAATTGCTCCATGTAAACATTAAAAAAAAAACCAGTTTAGATAAATTTAACACCACTTCTGAATTCCTATTATTTCATATTGACCACTGAGTGTTCACAAAAACCTGTTCCATGACACACCTTCCTCACAACACGACTCCCTCATGTCCTGTCTCTTTTTTTTTTTCCCAGTCCCCAAGTCCTGAAGAATCTTTTCAGCTTTATGCTGGAAGAATGGTACTGGTCTAAGTACACCAGCCATACACTCACACAAGAATATACACTCTTCACACCTCCACCCAGAAAATGGAAATTCAGCAGAAGAAGGATATTAAAACTGATAGCTGATCTTGTCGGGAACTCTGAACAATACTTAATTCTTAGGCTTTTAGAAGAGAGGATTAGGAAACACCTTGGTGAGGAGAAACTGGTGGACTGAAATAAAGATTCTGGGCTGACGAGACAGCGCAGCACTTCTGAGCTCCTGCCCTGGGTAAGATGTGGTTTGTCTCATGAGCATTCCAGCTGAAGCTCAGGAAGGCAATAATACATCTTAAAGCTTTGGGGTTGTTGCCAAGAAAAGAGCAAGGTTCTTAGATAGAAAATGAGAGAATGTGGCTGTCTCCAGTGTTCATGGCTTCAGTTTCGCTGCTGCTGCTCACTGCTGTGTCTGCAGGAGCTAGGGATACGTGTGGCTGAGAAAGCTAAAGGCCAGGGACCGTTTTGAAAATGTTGGTTTGGCAATGAGGGATTACCACAATTACAAGTGTTATATTTATGTGATACAATAGAACTCCCTGAACAGATTAAAACTGACTTTTCAGAAAAAAAAAAAAAGAAAAAACCAAAAAACTTTTTTTTCATAAAAAGATCAACTTTTTTTCACTGGAAATGTCACTTTGTCATCCAATAAACAAATTCTTGATTTTCCAATCCAAAAAATTAACTATAGTTCAAGAAAACAGAGATTCCAGTGACTTGAACTCTCATTTGCCTGAATGACTCCAAACCCCAGCTGAAATAGATTTCTCAGGTATCCTTTGAGATTCTCTCGAAACACATTCTCTTTTTTCCTAAAGACAAGGCAATGTTTCCTCAAAGAAATTTTTTTCTGAAACTCTGACCTATAGGAGATAGAGTAGGGTTTTAGGTACCTGAAATAGAATACCAAAAAGCCCTTTCAAAACCTTTCTCTTTCCTCCAGAAGGCTGGACAAACAGCTACACAGCACTGTAGAACTGCTCAAAGGCTTTTGCTAACTGATAATATAAAGATCAGAATCAGTTTGCCTCCAATCATATTCAAAGGATGCACACCAAATCCAGATAGCTGGAAAAACCTCTAGGCTGTAGAAGTGGAAGCCGCAAAGCCTGAAGCAGCTTTTGATATCTTTCACCTCTACTAAAACTTCCTGTCTTCAACATTCATAGAAGCTGCAACCTCATGGAAATATCTATTTTCAAATACATATTTACGTATCTACCCTGCCAAGGGTAATGTTAGGCTCAAAAAGAAATGGAAAATCATCCAAGCCTGAATTCATTGCAAGTCTGTTGCAGGCACAAAGAAGTAGATTTCTGTTTTTTGCCATTCATTACGCAGATTTTTATCAGAAAAAAATTGTATTTATCTTGAAAAATCAAAATCTCACTGAATACCAGCCTTGCCTTTCTTTCACCTTTCCTCCATGCAAAAAACTATGGAAATAGTGATAAGAAAAATAAAGACAGTGAATCTTCATGAATGGTTTAAATCACCCATGGTGTGCCTTTGACAGCAGAAATGAACGCTGTTAAAAACTGCATCCACATGATGTGTGGGGGTACGGTTAAGCTTTGTTCTTGTTTGTGATGGCAATGCAGTGTCCAAGCCACCCGACTCCTCTCAGAATGATTCATTCTGTTTAACCCAAGCTGAAAGAAACTGTGCGGCAGCACATGCATAATTGGTATTTGTGCATTCAGCAAAGTCATACATATACATCACCTAAACTGCAAACATGCATCAGCCAAACAGGGCTAACAATGATTAATCATATGCTAATTTCCATCTGCCTTTCAAGTGAATACGGTGGCAACTTTGCTATTATCTGAAATTAAGCTGAGTCCACCACGCTGTCTGCTGTGATTATTGATGGGCTGAGGGCTTGGTAAATTTTTTAACTGTCGATAAGGCCCAGCACTACCTGAATTTTAGTAATTTTTCAAATCTTCCATAAAAAGTATCCTCGGATAGGCAGGAAACAGCCGTTCACAAGACTGTACAAAATTTAATTCACGAGTCAGCCCCAGCTGAAGCAGCGCAGAAATCTACCTGCTAGAAACACCACCACTCTCCTCCAGAGATAATGTCATTGATGTCACCTTGAAGATGTGCAAATCTTCATCTCATTGATCAGAAAACTTTTTAATGCTTTCCACTGTCTTCCCAGCAGCCAGACCAAAAGCAAGAGAATGAAATGTTCTGTCCCTTAACTGACAGTGATGGTTGCATCCCGCAGTGTGAGCAGCGGTACCATTGTCCTGCTCTTTTCACCCACTTCGTGAGCTCTCTGGCAGCTTTTAACTACCTTTCCCATCTCAGGACCATCAGATTCCCAGTGTGGACCTCCTGGACCACTCAGCTTAAGCAAATCCCTTGCTGGAGCTCCACAGCCAGTCACCTCTGCAGAGAGCTATGGGGGTGAAAGCAAACAAGTCAAGAAGCTCTGCGGAAGTTTGGAAACTTGTCCATGCCTAGTTTCAGCAGATACTGCCGAGCAGGTCTCATTTTGGACTCCCACATCTCTTGAGCAACATGTTTTTGCTGACCACATAACATGCCGCAGGCGGCTCCTTCCCCTGCGAATTCCCTTGCAAATAGCCAAATTCACTTCTTTATTTGAGACACAATGATCCTACGTAGCACGCAGTCCCAAAATCAGATGGCAGCTTCAAATGATAACTCATGGCACCTCAATTCCATAATATCAACCAGAACTCATAAGAAACTTTCCAAATTATCACAACTCCCTTTTTTTTTTTCCCAAGGGAGTGTAATTGTTACACCCCACTATACAGCTTAGCTTGTAATACTTCAAAGCATTTTGTCTTCCCCTGCTTTATACGAACAAAATGAGTATGCCACATTTCCCAGCAATTTAAGCTAAGCCCGGACAGCAAAATGAAATATGTCTTTAGTAAAAATAGCAATTTTCCTTTGCTCTTCATCACCTATCTGAATCCTAACCAATCCTCCAAAGAATCCAGTGGCTTGCGTAAAATGTGATCGCGATAACGATTTGAACTCTCTCTCTGCACAGCTGGAGAACATCTTCCATCATCCAAAAAAAGAAAAGAAAAAACTCAGAAATGTCATCTCTGTTCTCCCACTGTTTGTTTCAGAAGTCATCTGCATTTGTGATAATGTCAGCTGACTGCTTCAGCAGGGCTCAAACAACACAGTGCTTGGCTAATTTTGCAATTTACGATGAATTTACAAACTGCCCTTCACCTAGATGCCAGGATGAGGTCGTTACAAAAAGACTCAGTATTTATTTAGCCTTCTAGCAACTATAATGCCATAATGGCACAGGGCCAGCATAGATAAAACTATGGGACTGCAGTTCCCAGCACAAGAGGAAAAACTGGCAGGGGATGGAACAAAGTGTTGCCAGAATGCACTCCTCTCCCATAAAGGGAGCTGGTCAGCAAGTTTTCTTGTAAAATGTCTCTTAAGAGAAAATGTTCTTCTGAAAATGGCTGTAGGAGACAGGCAACATTCATTTTTCTAGAACATTCGGATTTACCACTCTTCACAGGGAAGTGTTTAGTTCCTGTGTTTTTATTTGGGGTCAGCATTGTGGTACATAACAGCAATGGTAGTCTACATCCCCTTCTTCTCTCTTTTTTTCTCAAAAGCACAGTGTTCAAGGATAGCATATCGTCAGGATTGCCTGGTCCACACGGGAAGAAGAGGACGTGAGGAGCCTGCACTACAGTTCCTATGGCACAGCTCAGGTGTGAATACTAAAAAAAAATAAAAATTGACCAAACTCAAAACAACAGTTTAAATACAATTTGTAAATGTTTTGCTGTGAACACTGCCCTTTTAGGATTTTTTTTTCTCCAGAATTTATCACTCTGCTAACATTTTTAAAGGGTATTTTTGCATTTTTCAAAATTTAGAGTTAATTGCTATGTTAAGATATGATAGTTTTCTGCTGTTTTATAGAAACTCTGCTTCTCAGATCTACTGGAAAACCTCAGCTTCCTTATAGCCACTCAAAAGGATCATGTTTTGCTCAGGTCACGGGTTGTATTCCTTCAGTGGCCACCGAAATTAGGAGAATATCTGGGTGAGTTAAAGATATCCTACTAAGGGAACTTCTCGGTACTAAGCAGCACTGAACAGAACTTTAATGTTGAGTATAATGTAAAATGAAAAAAAAATTCTAATGAGTTTTTCTCCCAAATGAAAATATGTGCATATGACAGTGGCACATTTCTCCCAGTCTAGATGTTTTCCAAAAGTCAACAAACTGTTTCACACAGAATCTGCCTTGAATTGCAAAGACGCTGATGGAGAGGACCACACACCACGTGGTTTTGCACAAAGCTGGTTGATCACTCTCACAGAAAAAGAAACCTACATCATAAAGAATTTTTGCCCATGGAAAATGTATACATTTCTGAATTTTATTTCTGTCCCAGACAATTGATAGCCTTAATATGTTGATTTTTGCTGGACAGGTATTTCTCCTGAACACATTTTACCAATGCCACTCTGTATCCTGGCAGTCAAATAAAGCTCTAGAAATAAAATCATAGAGTGAGATAAAGCAACATATCCAGCATCACTTGCTCGTCCTCTTAGTGATGGTTTTGTACCTGAGCAAATATTTTCTTGCAGTCAAGTCATTTAACCTATCAGAAATCAAATTTCCCCTGTCTCCAGAACAGATCATAATGTGGCTAATTCAAAACCATTTTCACTAACCCCATTAACACTTCAATTTGGCTACAGAATAACTTGAGACAGTTACATGTGAGCTTCCAAAAATTACTGTTTGTTACTATCAAACAGTGCTTTAGTGGCATGAGGCAATTACCTTGAATTGAACTAGATACAGTTATCATAGATGGTCGTTAGGAAACTGCAAGTAAGGATGTTAATATGAACTGGGAAAACAAACACCACATTTGACAGCCACTGTGCTATTTAAACTGATATTCTTTTCCGCAACATGGCAATGCCACTAAAGGATTCAAGGTTTTCTCATTGGGGTGTCTTCAGTGTGATGCAGGAGTTCAGGTTCCAGACTTCTCATCACAACCTTTCTGGAGTTATTCATGATCACAGAAAATTCAGAACCTCTGGAGGTCATTTAGCCCAATTTTCTCCTCAAGTAGCGTCCATTATGAATGAAACCAGACCAGGTCACTCAGAGGTATATTGTGTTTTGTTCCACATTGATTACACCCAGTGTGTATAAACTTCAAGGAGATGCCAATTGCCACCACCTTACTGGGAGCAATGACAAGTCCTTGGCTCTCTGGGGCCTGAGGTGAAGATTTTTAACTGTTTTTTCTAGGCTGCCCAGGATCAACCACAGATAAGATGCAGCTCAGTCATGTGTTTCTTGGGAAAACAGCTTGAATGAAGCTTATTAAGAGAATGAAAGGAGAAAATTACGTGAGAATCACAGAATCATGAAGGTTGGAAAAGACCTCAAGGATCATCAAGTCCAAACATCAACCCAACCCCACCCAACCCACTAACCCATGTCCCCAAGCACCACATCGACATGTTTCTTGACGCCTCCAGGGATGGTGACTCCACTACTGAGGAGTGGAGCACCTTGAAGGCTTCTAGCAGCATCAGTTTGGTGTATGGCAGTGCTGATACTGTTCAAGTCCACGCTGATTAGGGATGAACCAGATTCAAAACACAGAATTCCCACCATGCCCATTTTGTAGAGCGTGGGGATCTGAGCTATGGACCTGTGGCAGTCTGGGGCTGAGGGGGGCTCTAGGAGGCACTCTCGTTCCTGCTTTGGCCAGAACTGACCAGAATTGGCCAATCTTGCAAAGTCAACAATAGAAATGTTTAATTTCTGGCACCATGATATGAGAATTTACCAGGCTCAGTTATGGGATTTCAGCAACTTAATTCAAAACCTGAATTTCCACTTCGAGCCCTCATTCGCCCTTCAGCTTTAAAGCCAAAAATCGGTTCAACTCTAATGTAGGTGAAAATTGCAGCTCACTTCTAAACCTTCCAGCATTTTACCCACTCCCGAAATACAAACTGTAGCTTCCTAAACTTGCAGTAACGCCCCTGGTTAAGAGGTGCCTTAGCTGTTTGCCATTCAATCCTTTGGGGTAAGCAGATCCCACAGCACTCACCCTGGGACTTACAAACATAGTCATCTTTTGTCTGCCCTTAATGCAGCCCCACAGCTTTGCACAGCTCCAGCAAGCAGGCAGCATGCGCCAGGGAACAGGTTCCCCTCTCCTCCGTTTCCCTGCCTGTGGGAAATCCCCAAGTCTCGTTACTGAGAGCGCTGTGTTCTGTCCTGTAATGGGCACAGAAACAAGTAAGTCTCACTTCAGCCTGAAGCATTTCTTTCAAGCACAATAACGTACCTAAAAGTCAGGCTTTCAGAGTCAGGCAGAAAGCATCTCTGTGGCTATCCCAGTTCTCTCGAGGAGCCACAGTTAGTGCTGAGTGCCCACGCACCAGGTATTCAAGTGCTGCCCGGTGTGCTGAGGCTTGCCTTGGGGAAACAGTGTGCATCATCCCATCTGGATTGTGCTGGCAAGCCTGACCAGTCTGACCAGTACGAACCACCTGCATTGTCACTGAGACAACACATAAAATCCCATCCTGTCCCCCCCTTTCCCTTGTCCCCAGGGCAGGGAGCCTCCAGACATGGGAAGCTCAGCAGAAGCTCTTGGTAGAGACGGTAGCATCCACGGAGAGCAGCTCTTGGGCCACCCAGCTCTGCACTTTCTGAAGCATTGAGCACTCCTCTGGGAAGTGGTGGGAAGGACAAGAGCCACACTGTTCTCAGCACATCCATATCAGAGAGGAAGGGATTTTTCTGTTAGCTCTCACTTTGCTCTCTTGACAGGCTGCAGCTGTGGCAACGAGTCAATTTCAGGGTGAAGGAGGTGCCTAAGAGCTTTTCGAAAATCCCAGCAAGTGCTTATCTGCACACCCTTAAATATGTGGCCCAAGGTCAGGGGGCCACCAAGCCAGCAGATTTCCTCGGGAGGTCACCTCCAAACCATACTCACCAAGTGCCTTTTCTGGGGAGGTACGTGAAGGAGTGCTGTGCACTGCCAGGATGAAACCACGGCAATCCTGGAAAAAACTCTGTCCTCCAGCAGCCGCCAGCTCCTCCTTTCATTTTGTGTCAGAAAACACATACTCTTCTAGCTCGAGAAAATAGTTAGAAAGTAGCACGGTAGTAGAAATGAGTAATAAATTGTGTGCATTTGTCAAAAAATGGAGCTTTCTGTTTCCTTGGAAACTGAACATTTTGTGGGTTTGTGGTGTTGGACTCAGCAGAGGCTGGCTGAGAGCTGCGTGTGGCCACAAAGGCCAAGCTCTCCCGGCTGGAGGTTTCAGTATCTATCAGACACTTGGTAAAACACAGCCGAAAGGATTTCTCTGACTGAGCAATTCAGAGACTGTAACGGTGGGAAAGCTTTTCTTCAGCAAAATTAAGCACAGCTAAAAGAAGAGAAAATGATCTGAAATCCTGTCTCCATAGTCACCTATGAACTTTGGCTTTTGTTTTATGGTAGAACAGAACTACAGTCAAAATCCAGATGTGGTAGTTTTGGGATCCTCCTCTAAGCAGACAAAATGCCAGCCAAACCTGCTCCTTTCACCTCTGCACAGAAACAAAAACTAGGACTTAGTAATTACAGCATAACTGTACCGCGAGTAGAAGTAAGACAAAAAGTTATTCTCATTATATTTAAGAACCCAGTAAATCACAAAACCCTCCAAGTCAGGAACAGGACCCCAAAGGCTTGCAGCAAGAACATCCTGCCTCCCTTCGGCTCCCCAGACTCCTCGCATTTCCTTATATATCCCCTTCACTTCCAGTTCTCAAACAGGATGGATTTAGCCTAGGGATTAAGCATTTGCTCAGAACTACTTCTCCCTTTAAGGCCATAACACCTAAAAGCTGTCAGCAACACTTGTCACTAAATATTCACTACACTCCGGGCTGGAAATCCATTCAGCTTTAACAAGGGCCAGCAGCAGCTTGGGAACATTTCTCTTGGCACAAGAGCTCTTTTCCCCAGCAGCTGTGCAGCCCATGGTGTCAAATAGTTTTTCCAGGCAACACGTTAAAGCCTGAAAAATATCAATTTGGGTTTGTTTTTTAATTTTTTGTTTTCTATTAGTTTTGGTGCATTGCTCCACCATGCAGTGTCTGCAGGAAGACTGCGAGCTGGAGGTTTCAGTAAAATTAAGATTTAAAGCCTGAGGGGCAAAGCATATAACTAAAGGATGCGACAAGGGAATCATATACTCAATATAAGAGGAAAAAGGCCAAAACAAAATTAATTTCTGTTTTCCTTTTCACTAAGATATGGGTGTCCCAATCCTTACCCTGTTATTTGTCACTGCTCCCCCAGAGGCAGAATGATATCTGTTCACCATAGTCACAACACCAGGGTGCAAAGATTTTAGGGGAATAATGATGAGTGTTCTCTCAGACCCAGTCCCAATGTCACTGACGCCTTTTATACTACATGTAAGGGAGAGAGAGGGACTCCACGTTCCAGCTGCAAAATGGAAGAACAGATGTTTCATCTGCAGTGCAGAGACAGGTGTGAGGACTTAAAACTGGGAAAAAAATAAAGTTTAAAGGGAAGACTTGTCCAAATGAATAGGCAGGATAGCCAACAGGTTTCTGACATCCTGGAAAATTCTTGCAAATGCCACTGTGTCTATCAAGGCTTTAAAATGAGTTACTACATTTTCACAACCAACTTACCACCAGTTTGAGGGCGATGCACTATACCCCCTGACCTAGGAGGACTACAAAATTCACCAACAGCTCTGCCTGTTCAGCTGGAGCGGCCAATGCTTTGGGCCATCACAGTTCCCCTCCTTTGGGCCAGATGTCACCTGAGCCACTTGTCAGGAGCTACCTGCAAGGGAGGACTCAGTGACAGCTCTAACATCTGAGAACAAGAAATCTACAAAGCTTTTCACACCTTCTCCCCTTCCACCAAAAACCAGCCAGACCACAGCTGAGCAGAACTGGGATTTTATTCAAGGGAAAATCAATGGCTTTCAGCTGAGTTTCATTTTTAAGGCTGTTGTCTCAAGGGAGTTAACTAGAAGCATGCTTGGCAATCAAAGTGAAGAATCCTGTGTAGGTCTATCTAATGACAGGGAATGTGATTGTCACCAAGCCCCGGAGGTGAGCAGTGCTTGGAGGTGCTCCTCACATGGGAGAAGCAGTGACGGGCACCAATAGCACCCACGCCAAAGCACACACACTGCTTCTCTAGTCCTTCTCTCACCAGTGAGTGTTGCCAGAGCAAGAAAGTCTCTACAACACCCCACTGCAGCAGAGAAAGAGACTCCCCTGGCCGTTTCACAGTGCTCCAAACTGAAAAAGACGTGGAGAAAATGCAAAAATTCCTACAAAGAGTTTTTAACCAGGGAAAACAACTCAATCAGCATCTAAAGAAAAGAGGGGTTTGCTTTTTTTTTCCTCCAGGAGGGTGTCCAAAAGATTCACTGGGCTGAGTAACAAAATTTGCCTCTCCTCTAAATGCAGCATTTAATTTCATGATATAAAGCTTCACATTTTCCTTTCTTGCGGCTAACCCTGTATGGCATTAAATTGGTTAACAGTCCCTCACAGCGACCCTTGCATTGCAGGTGGCACAGAAACAACAATTTTCATTTAGCATTGTATATGCAATAAAAATTCAAAGCTCATGCATGGGAGGAAATTTGAGAAAAGAATCAGAAAAACTTGTACGTGAAGGGATAGTGTCAAGGTGTGCAACATTGCCCTGAAAATCAGTCTCTACTGCATATGTTTATTATGAATGCATAAATATTACATATGTTTATACATGCATGCACATTTACTTCCATCATTAAGGTCATTACATTACAGACGTGTACACTTCCAAGGCTGATTTAATCCTCTTTATGTTGTTTTTGTCAAGCCAGCTGAACTATGTCATTGGACCCATTTCCAAGATGAATTCAAATGTTCACACAGGAGAGGAAACCTGAGATTCAAATTCAGCTTCTCAATGGCAAGATGACAGATATTTCTTTTCATAAATAGCCTGAACATTACTGCCAGAGGAGAAAACAAAAGGGGATCTGATAATTTATGCTATTTGGACCTTCCCTGATGCCACACTTGGCTGAGAAAAAGAATCAAAATCGTGAGGTAGATTGAGCCAGGTTTCCACTATGTAGGCAGCCTTTTAGCTAAAGCACTGCAAGTCACAAGTTTGCAGGTCAGAAGGTTAGTAGGCGGTTTTAGGGCAACTCAGAGTTGTACTGCAGAGCGCTATGGAAAATCCGTCTCAGCACTTGATCTCAGCAATCCAAGCCTGGTTGACCCTCAGCAGCTCTGGGTGCTACCACAGAGCCCCTGTTCGTTAATGCTGTGATGTACGGAACAGGACGTTTCCCAGCAGTTTAAGTGCTATATTCATGTGCATAAGACATTTTGTCAACCAATGCAGCAAAAACCAATAACAATGAAGAGTGGCAACTGTTGTGTGAGATGATGCAGTTTGGGGCTTGCCTGTCCCCACGTGCTTTACCTGAACCCTGAGCTGCCAGGAGCATCTGTTTCAATTCTGCATTTTCTATTCCTAGTATTTGATTTTCTTTTATCAGCTTTTCTAGAGCAGCAAGTGGATTTCTTCCTCTTTGTGCTGCTCCTTCTTACCTGAGGTCTCCTTCTCTCCTGGCTCAAGGTCCTCCCGTGTGTGCTGACAGCAGTTCCCACGCAAGAGGAATTTTTGTCCCAACTCTTCAGCCTCCTCAGTCTTCATGGGCGCAGTGGGCAGGCTGTGCAGTGGATGCTGTGGACAGTACACTCACAGCATGGGGTTGAACTCCTCCAGATGCACATATTTTCCCTCTTTTGCTGGGGAAACAGGCAGCGTCTCCAGCTCTGCTCTAAGTTTCACATGACTGAATATCACAACCTAGGTGATGGCTTTTGACAGTCTTGCAGATCTCTTCCCTCTCTCCTTCAAGCCATAAATCCAAGATGTTACCGAGGGGTTGCAGCATCAGTGGATACGCGAAGAGCAACTGATGTCATGTACCTGGAGTTGTGCAAGCCATCTGACACTGTGCCACATGACATCCTACTCCTTACATTGAAGGGACACGGATTCGATGGAAGAAAAGGGACTGGAGGGATGGTCACACTCAGAGTTGCAGCCAATGGCTCGATGCCCAGGTGGAGACCGGTGGTGAGTGGCCTTCCACAGGGGTCGGGATTGGTACTTGGGGCAGTTCCAAGCACAAATACAGGCTGGGCAGAGAATGGCTTGAGAGAAACCCTGAGGAGAAGGACTTGGGGGTGTTGGTTGATGAGAAGCTGAACACGAGCCGGCAGTGTGCGCTTGCAGCCCAGAAACCAACCGTGTCCTGGGGGCATCAAAAGCAGCATCAGCAGCAGGTTGAGGGAGGTGATTCTCCCCTTCTGCTCTGCTCTCATGAGACCCCACCTGGAGTGCTGCATCCAGCTCTGGGGCCCCCAACATAAGGACCTGGACCTGTTGGAGCTGGTCCAGGGGAGGGCCACAAAGATGGTCAGAGGGCTGGAGCACCTCCCCTATGAGGACAGGCTGAGAGAGTTGGGGTTGTTCAGCCTGGAGAAGAGAAGGCTCCGGGGAGACCTTAGAGCAGCTTCCAGTACCTGAAGGGGGGCTACAAGAGGGATGGGGAGGGACTCTTTACCAGGGAGTGGAGTGATAGGTCGAGGTGTAATGGTTTTAAGCTGAAAGAGGGGAGATCTAGATTAGATATTAGGAAGAAATGTTTTCCTGTGCGGGGGGTGAGGCAGTGGCCCAGGTTGCCCAGAGAAGCTGTGGATGCCCCATCCCTGGAGGGGTTCAAGGCCAGGCTGGATGAGGCTTTGAGCAACCTGGGCTAGTGGAAGGTGTGCAGCAGATTTCTGGTATTTTTTATTGTTCTTTGCATGCTTCTGTGCCATTCTCTTTACAGGATAAGAGACTTGGTTTGCAAGCAAGATACACATCTGCAAAATTAACATGCTCAGGTGGGAAAATCCCAAATATCAGTCTTGGAACCATTCCTGAAGGTCCCTTTCTGAATACCCTGCTCAGCTTGGAGACCTTCCTAGCATGCCAGTAATGCTAAGTAATGAAGAGCTCATTTATGCCTTGCTGAAGGCATCTCTGCTTTACAATCTGGAAAATGAGGCTGGCAGTATTTATTGAGTCTTTGTGTAAGTGTACTGGTCTCCTGTTTTAGCTTTTCTGTTTGGTTGCTTCCAAATGGGTACAAAAAGTCAGATGGACTAGGCAAGTGGAAAAAAAAATACATCACACACCCTCCTAGAATTTTTAAGCAGAGGCAGTATCTGATAATAAAGATTAGAGCTTAATGAGTTGCATCTAACATGCCCTTATATCTGTGACTACCTGAATTTAGGGTTTGAGTGGGAAACCAATGACTCAAAAATCACGCAAACAAACAGAGACCGTATTTATAAACATGGTTTATAATCCCACTGTGCAAAGTGATTACTGCATTACACGGATGACCAGATGCATTCACGAGTGAGCATCCCTGTCGGGACCGTTGACTCCCCCACGGCACAAGCGGACCTAATTCTGACCTCCTGTTGGCTGACATGGATTTTGTCAGAGCACGTCCCGATTCTCACCAGTGACAGCAGAATGAAGTTCTAGGTTCACTATTTTCCTTCTAATGCTGTTAAAAGATTTCTGTAAAGTGCTTCAGAGCAAGCAGGCAAGACTCTGGGAATCATTAAAAACCTGCACCCCAGTTCTGCATCTCCGGGGGGCTGTGCCTGGACCACCAGATTCACCTTGTTTTGTAACCAGTGGTGAAACAGGACGAGTACACAGCAGGAAGAGGAAGAATAACCAGCTTCCACTGTCAAGTTCACTTTATTTAAAAGAGCAACAAGACCTAGAAGGCCTGCTTGTGAAAAGCCAAAGCAGGCTGCCTGTTGTACAAGCAGTGCATTTCAAAATTGAGAGACTGCACCACTGAACAAATGAACTCTGCAGCAGCCTGAACTCTTTAAAACACATTATTGGGTGCCTGGGGAGAAATGTTCATTCCCTGCTGGTGTAAGTTAGTCTAAACCTAGCAAAGTGGCAAACATGAGAAAGGCCAAACCTTTTTTCTCTCTGAAATGTCAGCCTGAACACCAAACAAAAATCCACTTGGAGGTCAAGCTCTGAGGAAAATGGGCTTTACCTGGACTTGAACAAAAACTCGTCCTGCCCACAACAAAACGAACATCACAAAACTAGCACTAACCATTGCTTTAAAATTTTTACCCTCCTTGCAGACCAAGAAAGTCATCTGGTAAAATTGATATGCTCGAGGAGGACTCCTGCCATCACTTGTGCCTCAGATGACTGTTAACAAAAGCAGCAGCAGATTCAGGTAGATGCACCAAGCAGAATTTTCATGAACAGGAAAGCAAAAATTGCAACTGGCGTGGCATTATATTTATTATTTATGCTTTATATGCTTTATTTTATTATTGCTTTATGTTTTACAAAGAACAGCAGTTATTATAGTACTTCATTATGCTGAGATGCAAAGGCTCAGGAGTGGAGGAAGGACACACCTGCCCCCTGCCCCAGTCCCTGCTCCCCTGCACAGACCCCCCAATCCCTCCTCCCCGCAGA
>WKFP01014394.1:146693-167882 GCA_011057875.1 Pterocles orientalis | reverse complement strand
TCCTAGCAATAACTATAAACGTTCTTCTCTTATCAATTCTCTCCTGAGCAGGAATCCAAAACATAGCTTCTTGATAGCTATTTATGAAGAGAAGGGAAAAGGAAAAAAAAAAAAATTAACTCTGCTTTGCTTAACCCACGACACTCATCAAAGCTGCCCAGGACTAAAATAAAGCTGTATGCCATCAGCATGAAGGGATAAGTACTAAAAAGCGAAAGGAGACAGCTCAGAGGACGGATAGTATTTAAAAAGGGGAGAAGACAAAAGTCATCAGATAGATGCTGATGGAAAACCCCACGGAATCAGCGAGGCAAAGGACGTCTCTGCAGCTACAGGCTGCAGGGCACTGATTTAGAGGAGAGCAGGAATCACTCAAGACACCCGCCGATGGCCTTGGGCCAAGTGCTTGTGGTTCATTTCACAACACAACACAGTTATACTGATGGAATAAGCTAATTAGACATAAACATTTCTGATCTATTAAGGGAATTTACAGCTCTAAAGACCTTTCTCTCCCCCAGACAGACACCACTCACTCTCTCCTTCACACTGGTGATTTACTTCTCTGGACAGAAAACAGCATTTCTGGATATAATTTGAAGGATTAGGGTAGTCTCATTATTGTAACTAGTCAAATGTAATCTCAGATAATATACATTTATATGTGTAATCTGAAATACATATATATACATATATATATGTATATATATAAATATGCTTTTAATGCTGTTTATAACTCTTTATAACAACTGTAAGTGTAGGCTATTTATCAAAAAAATACAGCGGAATATCTTCTTTCCTTTTTCATTTTCACGTGGCAAAAGAACAACAGCAAAACTTAAGTCCAGATAAACTTTTCTTTGGTCAGCCTGCAAGGTTTTTCTCAGGCAAAAGAAAAATCAATGTTTCAGGTACGTTACTCTCTTGTTACCCTTTCTTTTAAACGGAGATCAATTTTACATGAAAACAGTGCTCTCTCGAAATGAAAATAAGAAACTTTTGACCTATAAAATGTCAAACTAAATCGGCTGATTTTTTTGCATTATTATAATGTCTAAATGAATGCTTCTATTTTTCAGTGTTTTCCCCCATTTTTTTCAACGAAAAGTATTAATTCAAGTTCAGAAGCTGTTAGTGGCACTGATACGTGCACTGCTCTTCTCCAGGGTGCACACGAGGCTGGGGGGCTCAAGAGCCCCGGAGCTGAGGCCACCCCTGGCCCATGGGGGGCTGCCCATGCACAAGGAGTCACTTACATCAGGCTTGGGGTGGGAAAAGGCAATGAGAAGGGGAACCACACCATGGCTGCTTTGGAACTATTTATTTATCACAGCAAAGCTGTCAGCAATTGGAAGGAATAGAAAAATCTCTACCTTAACTCCGACTCCAGAGTTGCTAAACCAACTTTCTGTTGGCTAATAAACTGGTTTTAGGGCCAGAATTAATAGTAGATCAGGTCTATGCATTTTTTTTTTCAGTGTCCCTCTCCCACCCATGCCTAACCCTTCATTTCATCTTCCACGACACCCACGGTAACGTTTTCTCTGAGCACCAGAGCAATAGTTCCCCTTCTCCTCATGTCTTGGGGAGCACATAGCACCTTGGGCAGATTGAATCACCTACACTGGATCAGATCTCACAGCCCTTTTTGGACAACGGAATTGCCACCTAAAAAAAAAAAAAGCTTTAAATCATGGACTTGTACAGTAACTGAGCACTGCAGCTGCCTTTAATTCTGACACTCAGTTAACACTGACAAATTAGTGAGTTCTTGAAATTTGCATGAGATTTCATCAGAATATAGTCCGATATTCAATTAGGAACCTTTTTTTTGAGGGGAAGGCACCGTGCAGATCTTTGAACACTGTGATCAATAAATTAAAGAGCAGAGAGGCTTTGAAGTGGAGCTGCTCTAATTAATCTACTTTATTGTGGATTTTGCTTCTCAGAAAAATGTTTTTTTACTTCCAGTCTGTTCCCGGTATTTATAACTGATCCTGCCCCAGCATGGAGGGTCCTGAGATGGCACTGAACCCTCCATGTCTGAGCTACTCGAATGAATGAGCTAACCTCTGAGCAGCAACTTGCAAACAAAACTGGAACATATTTGCCTCTTTTGCAAATTCATCCTGATTATCCTAGGCTTATTCTTCTAGGCATAAGCAATCCCCAGACTTGTCCGCTTTGCTTAAAGCACTTCCTGAGGTTGTACCAGCCAAGCCTTGGTCTACTGCAACACGCCAGGCTGGGAATCCATTACAACACAACCACTCAATATATGCTAGAAGGAGCAGCAGTGCCCAGTGGCTTGGGAAAAGCCCATGTTACGTATAATGATGTGACATAGTTCGAAAGGAAGCAGAAACAAAATCATGTATGCAATTAATGAAGGGCAGGAAACTTTAGTTAGATGTTAAGTATGTAATATGAAGCAACTATTTTGCTCAGATGAGCCAATTTGATGAATTCAAAACATGGCTAAATCTGAACAGTCTGTCTGCATCCTACACTTCATAGTACTTCGATTCAGAGTTCAGATCATCAGGGTCAGAGTGGCTGAAGTCAGATTCAAATATCTGCAGGGTAGGGTACAAATAAACGGTTTAAACTGGCAGCTATCAGTGGTGAAGCTTATCATCCTTTGACCCAAGAGAGAGCAATGACCAGAAGCCCTTGGCCATTATGAAGTGCGGGATGATGTTCCTTTACCACTGCAGGCTTCAGATAACATTAAATACCCCTACGTGGCACTACAGTAATGGGATCCCCAAAGTGGTCTTGCAGCCCTCTGCAAAAAGATGCCAAGGTATGAGAGAAGGAATGCAGGGAGCACACACAGGCCCAGCACCCATGCTCTCTCAAAGCTCACGTCCCCCCTCCTCTTCTCTGGGACGTTAATTAGCTCAGACAGTACATTGAAGAGTGTGGAGTAAGTAAAACTGGGACATCACTGTGGGTGGTGGGTGGTTTGCCCTGGGTGAAACACTCCAGGGGCACGTTGTGCTTAGCGGGGGCTTTAGCATACAAAGGAAACACTACTCCCCAGCCAACCCCCTTGCTGTTTTCCCCAGCCTTCCCTGATTTTCCCTCTTCTGCACATGCTTGAGAGCTGTGCAACTGGATATTGAGCAAAGGGGGTAAAAACTGACTGTTGGATGACTTTGGTCACTGAGCACAGCCAGTTTTGCCCTTGTGCTTTCTAGGTGCTTTGCGAGAAAACCAGGGTGTGATTGTGGACTACAGTCCAATCTCTCAGATGCAAAGTGCAAAGCTTTGGTTGTACAGGCAAACTGACCTTTGACTTTACTTACTATCCAGCGCCGTACCTTGCAGCCCCACCGCTTGTTCAACGGAGGTTTTAATGGAGTCTTATTAAACATGAAAAAGTATTGGCACATGAAGACAGATAGCTCAACAAATGTCAACGAAAGAAAGTAAATAAGGAGAGGTGTTAGTAAGAATAATGTTCTCCAGGACTTCGCCCTTCTTCTGTCTAGGATTTTGGGGGGTCATTACAAAGTCGTTTGCAGCCATGTATTTAACTGCAAGATTTTTGCTTGTAATTGACAACAGGATTCTCTTCCACAATAAAAAATTAATCTGGTGGATTGATAAAATTTATGGAGACTGCAAAGCTTGAACAGAACACAAGCCAGCTTGAACTGATGCAAAATTCCCAGGACAACACAGCAAGCCGTGGTTATTGTGGAATTTTAGCTAGCTCTCACTATATTTTTAAAACATAAAAAGTGAATACTGTATATTCTATGAGAATAAGTTACTTCTAGAGATATCTAACACTAACCAATTGGCCAGGAGCACTGCAATGTACCAGGAATGAATTATCTTTAAGCAGCACTTTGCATCCAAATGATGCCAATGTGCTTCATAGGTTCAATACTTGGCTGTCGTAACTCCCTTGCAGTCTGAGTTATTTCAGAGGATCTACACTTGTATACACAAGTGAAGGATGCAACAACATTTTTTTTTCCTGCACATTAATGTTCAGTCATGAATGAACAGCTGTCTACGAGCTCACAACACTGCTTTGTGTGACTGCAGATAATACTTATCTGATTGAAACCTGGAGGGAAATGCGATAGACCTGAATCACGAACTGAGAGGTTGGAGCCTGTATGAAGCTGCCTGGGACCAATTAGCAGCACTGTTGTTGGTTCACATACTAGAGCACATAAGACAATTATTTGCCTCTCGATTTTTTCCCCATAAAGCTGTCCAAGAACAGGCATTTTTTGTGTGCAGGCTTGTTGCTGTGTCCTTTTGACCCCTCATCATTACCAGTCCCATCACCAAATATTTCATGGTGGCAGTGAGATTCCTCCGACGTAGTTTCTTTGCATGCAGCAGTCCTGATATTCCTCCTACTTGTGGCAGAAATCTCACAAGAGGTCAGGTAAAAAAAACAACCAACCAACCAACCAAACAAAAACCACAGAAAAAAACAAACCAAATAATCACACACAAAAAAAAAGTGTTTCAGAACCTTGTGATTAATCTTCAAGCATTTTGTCTAGGATGGGGCAGCTAGCTTGAGTCAATTATGAATGACTCACATCTGTTTTTGCAATAGGTGAGCCTGCCAGAGCTCTCCAACGCTTGCATCCAGAAGGCAACTTTCCCATGTTCATGGGTGCTTGGCTCTGGTGTTTTGGTTGGTTTTACGCCATCTCCCCTTTCTCTGATGGAATGTTGTTGGATCTAAAAACAGAAAACTCCACTTACTGTATGGGAAACCAAACTGCAGCTAATGCCAATGTATTTATTTCTCTTGTCCCTGCTCAGGGAACAGATTTGCCGTTCAGAAAGCACTGTCACAGACCTGTAACGATCCAGGCAGGCTGTTTGTTCCTCTCCAACTCCTTTCCGCTAAAATGTAGTGACGACAGAAAAAAGCAGTTGGTCCTGCCCTGAGCTCCATGAAGATTATTTCCGTGCAAGCAGAGATTTTCACTTTGAATAGCCAGAATACAGCTCCTACCCCCAGATCATGTGCATACTTTGGTGACTTACTTGTAGTGACCGCTCATTAATTTGTCTCAATATTTTCCATTTCACGTGCTCCCAGCCTCTCCAGCTCCTCTCTCTTGTACACATCTACCCAGACCCCTTCCTGCAGAGGTGGGCATGACACTGCTGTGGGCTGGGGAGGCTGGTGGTGAGGGAAAAGGTGGCTGTGACTGTGTGTCAGAGCAAGACAGCCTCTCCCCTGCCCCAGGCAGGCAGCTGTGTCTGGCACAAGGGGCTAAGGAGCTGGAAGGAAGCGACACGCTGGGATTACCTGGGATGTCGGGTGCATCAGGAAAATGTTGTAGGGGTAATACGCCCCCAATAAATCTGTTAAAAAAAATAAAAAAACCTAGAAGGTTCATTATTATAATACAGAACTACAGAAAGAGCCCACAGCAGTAATGACAGCTGAAACTAAAGAAACCAGTAACTCTAGCCAAGATTAACTGGGAAAAAGACCTTAAGCAAACACAGAACGAAGAGGGAATCTGAAGCTCGCAGCTTATTCTTTTGCTCTGGGGTTTCAGGAACCTATCCCATGCATCTGACATTTGGAACATGCAAAACTGAAGAGATTTCAGATAAGACAGCAAAATACAATCAGTGAATTTTATCCATTTGTCAAAACGTCAAAGTTGCTTTTTAATGAATTCCCAACACTGCAGCACTTCTCTGGACCTCCCAGTGCCTTCGTGTCTCCTCCTGATGTTTTTCTTCTGGTGCAGGGAAGGGATGGGGAAAACTGTGCTTGGGTCACTGTGCTAGGATTGTGAATGTTGTGATCCCAAGTTAAAAAGCATTAATTGTCACTGCATGAGTTGTCTCACTGAGTCCATAAAGGCTGTTCTCATATCTCACACATCTGAAAGCTCTGATTTAATGTCAGAGCACGCAGCCCTTAATCTGATTAAACTCATGACAGGGGTCACAGCATGATGCTCTCGGAGCCCTCCTTGCAACCCAATAGGTCACTGTCCACTCATTACTTTCAAAAGTCAAAACCCAGCTGCAAGACCATGAGATACACTCATAAAACAGATTTTATTTTTCTGGGGCAGTAGCTTGCTCAAATGCCACCCGAGCTGTATTGCTTTTTGTTGGTCACTGTTCCAGAATTCACTGGCAGGAGACAGCATTTGGGGGTTCAGAGTTTTCAAAGATCTATTAAGCCATCTGTAAAAAAGCCAACAGATCTAACTAATAAAAATATTTAAAGTAGATTTCAGAAAAAAAAAAAACAAACACCTGTCCTGCTACAAGAATAGTATCTCCAAACCGTTAATAGACACTAGATCCATCCTCACCAATTAGACTGTGCTTGGTAATTTGGAGAATAAAATTGTTTTTAAGATTAATGTTTTATACACAGATGAACGAGCTGTACTCTCATGTCTGCTCTCACATCAAGCTGTCAGATAAAATGCTAAAGTAGAAATAAAACAAATACCAGATTTCCTTTTTCGTCTGGCTTTAAGAAAAGTATACTGAGTGCCCCAAATAAATCCTCATTATGTTACTTTTCTTAAAATAAGATTAGTGAGAATCCACCATAAATTAGTTGGCAGGCCCTGATAGAGAGACTGGAGACATTCCTTTTATCTGATGGAAAAATCTTTCTTCCTGGACTGAGCCATGGCAGCTTTATTCATTAGTTTTGGGGGTTTTTTTCTACTGAAAAATGCCGGTGGGCGAAGGAAGCAGACTATCTTTGGTAGGACATTATTAACCTAGACTTTGGGAAGCTGCATTTTGCAGCTTCCCACAGGCTGGGAAAATCACTGAAATCCACACTTCTGCTGAAATAAAGCCTCTGAAGGAGCTGGGGACATCATGTCTCTGTGCCACAGTTCACAGTTTGGAAAATAAGGGTTCAATATTTTGTCACTTCAAAGGAGTCATGAAAGAATGACATTAATTGACTTGTCCAGGTAAAATACAGATATTAATTAACGAATTATAAAAATTATTTATGTCTTCCATTCCAGCCTACCTTAGCACCTTCTTCCCTGGGTTTCTGCACTAGCAGTGAGCAATATCCCACATATCCCACCTTCCCACCAACAGCAACACCCTGGCAGATTTTTCCAAAAGTTATTCCATGTGCCTTCTCAACATCTTTTCATCAAAAGAGCCCGAACCTAAGACCGAATCCTGGGCTGGTCACTGGGTCTGTGCTCCCTCCCAGCTTCTCCTGTTTGCAGACAGCCAGAGAAGCTGAAAGACCTTGGCAGCCGCGTAAACATCACTTTTGATCAGCTTTCTTCTGAGCACAAATCCAAACACAGCCTCTTGCTGGCTATTATGGAGAAAGTTAACTCTACCTCAGCTGAACCCAGGACAAGGGATCTTCTCAAGGCGTATAAATACCTGATGGGAGCAAATGAAGATGAAGGAGCCAGACTCTCCTCAGTGGTGACTATTGACAGGACAAAAGGTAATGCTCACACATTAGAGCAGATGGCATGCACACATGAAAGCAGTTTTTTTACCATAAGGGTGGTCAAACAGTGGCACAGGTTGTCCAGAGAAGTTGTGGAGTCTCCATCCATGGAGGTATTCAAAACCAGACTGGACATGGTCCTGGGAAACCTGCTTGAACTGGGGAGCTGTACTAGATGACCTCCACAAGTCCCTTCCAACCTTGACCATTCTGTGATTCTCTGTTTTACTCATAAAGCATCTTACATCAGCCCTGATGGACACTGGAGAGGTTGCTGGGACAATGAGTGGTCCCAAATTGTTCCACTAGGAATCATCACACAACAAAATCTACCTATTCCAGAATATCATACAGCAGCCACAGTCATCTCCTAAACCTCTGGAACAGAAGAGAAAATACAAAGTGCTGTTGCAGACATGGAAGTACAAGTGGTGGATTATGGAAATTGATATTTATTGCAGGTGTTGATGGAAACATTTTCAGTTTATTCCAGGGTTATGGTAGTCGCCCATGGAAATCTAACTCTTGTTGGAAACGCACAAGTAGCATATCAGGAAATTACTCTGATTCTCAGAAAGAATTGTGGGTGCTCATGAGAAATCGGATGACTATGCAAGAGGATGTACCAGAGTCCTGAATGGTCAGGGATGTGACCAGGCTGCAGGTATTCTGATGGGTCATGCTTCACTCATGACTCATGCTAACAGCTAAAAATTGAGACCAAGAGAAAGAAAACATGGATTTTCCTGACGCCCTATTTTATCCTTCATTCCTGAAAATAACTCCATGTTTTCAGCCAAAATTGATGAAGAAGGCTGAATATTCAACACAACTGAGGTAGCTGAGTAACACGTCTAAGGATTTTGGGCTCTGGTCCTGTGAACTCTTCAACTGGTAATTAGTTTTTGTCTAATCGTTTCAGTCCCACTGGTTGTATTAATTATTTGCATGACTGAAAACATAAGTCAAGATACAGTCTATTAGTAAGGTGACCCTGAAGGCCCATAATCACCAAATAGGTGATGGAATGGAGCCCAAGATGGAGTTCGGTAAATGTGATTTCAATCTTCATTATATAATTCCATACAATGAATCATTAATGTATCTTCATTATATACTGCACATTGAAATGTGAAATTACATAGTTCATTTGAAAATTTATGTCCTACCACGCCTGATTCTAGAGTAAGGCTAAGTCAGCACCTTCTTAATGTCCTTTACATCACACCTCAAATCCTCAGATATCCCTTTTCTCGTGTTAAAAAACAACGTGGGTCATATTCTTGGCTGATTTCAGTAATGCAATGTAGAGTTACAGCCACCAATTCTCTGACCTAGAAATGCAGCTCTGCAGAATATATACATTTTATGAGGAAAGTGAAGTGAAATAAAACAGGTTAAATTAAAAAAGAAAAAAACCCCACAAACAGTACTTCTTCACTTGTATTGATTAATTTATTTAATCTACATTAAAGATTTGCAAATGGGAGGTGAAATATGGCATCTGGCTGGGAGCTAAAGAGTGTTTTTAATAGATCTCAGAAACATACCTCTTACAAAGCAAGACATTCAGCGCTCTTGTCTTACACCGAATAATCAGCCTCAGTAGTGATGAACTGCTTCCAAATGAACAAGCTTTTGATAGGAAACTATCAAATTTCAGCAGATACCTTATCATGGGAAAATTGTTCATGGAAAAAAATGGCTCAACACTTGATGCATCCCTTAAAAACCAAGGATTACTTTGTATTATTTAACAAAGACTTTGCAAACAATAAAAGCCCCAAATGTTACTCCTACTAAGCAATTTTGATTACTTGTGGTAATAAGTAATTTTTTTTTCTTTTGCATGAAGCATTTAATAATTTTTTTGTGTTCTTTTGCATGAAGCATCTATATTTTTTTCCCCCCATTATGGAATATATTTCTTCTCCCATCTCAATCATAGCTAGCAATGATGAGCCATTTTTTAAGTAGGCAACCAGCAGAAGTTTCATCATTTTGCAATCCACAGCAGCTACCATTGCTCTTAGTAGGTAAGATTTAGGGCTAAGCACTTTTGCAGCTCTGGTCATTTCCTTTAGTTGTCTAATTGGCAAAGGAACTCTTTCGAAAGGCATGCACTTCTCGACTGATTGGAAAAGGAATTATTGATTAAATGCTAGGAGTATTGATGGGATGCATGGGACTGGAAAGAAATCATTTATCTATTAAGGATTTCAAATTGCCAAGCTACGAGGAATCCCTTCCACATCCTCCCCCTGCCTTCTTCAGTGCCTATCTTCCCTCACATAAAAACTTCTCATATTAAATTACAAGCTTAATAGGTCAAAATCCCCTGAACATTTCTAAAAATCATAGGAAAAAATCCTGACTATATTTCACACTTAATCTGAAAGAGATGAGATTGCCCTTGTTGCACGACCTCCTTCCCTTCTCACCTCCAGAAGCCAGCCCCTTGCACTATGAGAAACCCTGAGGCTCTTGGTCTAGGCTGCCAGGCTCTGGGCTCAGCAGCTGCCTTTTAGAAAGGCTGGAGGGAGCACATCAGATGGGAAGGAAAACAGAAAATAGCCCTGGGAAAATTGCCTTGTTTCTGCTGAACTGAACTATAAACTGTCATGATTCTACAGGATGTTTTGATTTCTTCCATATTGGCTTTTCCTGATAGAAAAAAAAAAAAAGAAAAAAGAAAGAAGAAGCAAGAAAGTTTCCTCTGAAAGTTTCCATGTGACCGTATTCCAGACCTTATGCAGCAGCATGTTTCTCGTCAAATCTTAAGAGTTCAAGGGAAGAGATCTAAACAGCCTGGTGATCGCTCGTTTCTGTTTGGCGGATGTTCCACTGGTCTCTTGACAGTTTTGCTCAAAGCATGCAATGAATTGCTATAAATATCCTGACATCAGGCAATGTTGTTCCAGCGTGGGGACTCAAAGCAAACCCTCCGTCCTTAGACAGCTCACCCTTGAACCACCAGCACCAGGGGCAGCTGCCACGTCACCAGCCTCCCCATAGGGAGGGCAAGCGCTGGCCTGCGAGCACAGGTTAGCTGCACATGCCGTTTGTCTGGAGCCAAGCAGATGAAAAAAGAGTTCACCCAGGAATTAAATAATTCAACAAACTAGTTTTTTTCTTCAGGCTGCTGCCTGAAGGTACATGAATTTGGGGTTTGAGCACAGCACTGTTTGTTTGGGTTCATTAAGTTCCTACTGTTCAATTGACCTTGGTGTGTTTTTTAGGGGAGGGGATTAAGCATTTTTTTTTTTATATAAGCAGCATGATGAATTATTTTTCCTGCAATTAATATAAAGAAAGTCTCAAATGTTTACATACAGGCCTGCTCCATCAAGACTGCTTTGAGGAAATAAGCTGTTATTTGATTTCCTGGTGGGATTAGTTCTTGTCAAATACATTTTTAATGCACTTCTGGTATCTAATGAATTATGTAGCAGGCCCCTTTTTTTTCTGTCAAATGAGGTTTGGAAGAAATCAGGTCAGGTCCAATGGCAGAAAGCGACATAGTATTCTGAAATAACCTCTAGCCTGAGTGAAAGAATTGTTCTAATGGAAACTAAATCCTGATAGAATAAAGGAAAATATTCCAAAATATTTGGTGGCTGCCACCACCAGAAGTTCTTCCAAGTACAATTTTTACAGGCCTTAAAAGAAGCTACAGAAAGCCAGGTGTGAAACTATCAAAAGGTTATTCATCCTCAGTGTGTAGCAGGTCTGTGGCGAGCCTAGGCAGGGGATGGTGAGGAGGTGGGAAGCTTATCCAGGTATAGAGCCTGGATACAAACTCTGAAGAGACAGCCATTGCCAGTCACCAAATAGAAAAATCACAGAATAAAAGAAAAATTGCCAACGTTACGTGTGTGATCTGGTCAAAAGTCCAAACTCAAACCAACTCTTCTTTTTAAGGAAGGGTTGACTCGTATTTCTGTGGAATAGCACCCTTGGTGCAGGGGAGTATGTGTTGTTCAACCTGAGACACGGGGGTGACTTCCAGCACCGCCCTCCCTTTAGGTTTGCTGTTGACACACTGATTCACTCCAGGATGAGTGACAGATGCTCTGGCTAGAACTGAGATTAAATATTACACATTAAATACGTGTATTCAGGAAAGCCATCCTACTTATGTCAAATTTTCTGAGGCTTATCAGTTTTTATTTTATTTTATTTTATTTTATTTTATTTTGTTTTGTTTTGTTTTGTTTTGTTTTGTTTTGTTTTGTTTTGTTTTTATTTTTATTTTACAGCAGTATAACATTTTTGTTATTGCCATTAAATCTGAGCAGGTACATAATTTCCAATTAAACTTTGTTCACTACCACATTTGTTCCATTTTTAAAAATTGCTCATTTGTCATTTTCCTGACAAGAATCAAATTAACAGTTTGAATTGCCTTCAGCTACTAGCATTCACAAAGTCCTGTGTACCAACATGCTCTATCTTGGTTGGGATAACTGGCCTTTCTAGATCAGACTTGGAAGACTATTTGTCACGAGGGTTTTACAATTAATCAAGTATCAGCTGCATTTCTTTTTGACTGAAGCAATTTGAGCTCAAATATTCTCTAGGGGATTCTGGAGAAGAAAATTGTTCTTCTATCTCCCGCTTCCAATATATTGATTTTTTTTTTCCAAAATTTCGTTTCCTAAGACAACCAGAGATGTCAAACAGCCCTTAAAGGAAGAAAAAAGGACAAGTTCTTTCAAACACAGGACTTTTTTTTTTTTTCTGCCAACACTACTGCTTTTCCATTTTATTTTTCCTGAAGACTTAATCACTGATCAATGCAAAAGGCTTTAGTTAATTGAAACCTACCTTGACACAATGTCTGAAATGTACCTGTTAATATATTATCTCCTACAGTTACTTTGACTTCTCCCCATCCAGTCACGCTCATCCATTCAAGTCCCCTCTGCGTGACTCAGAACATGAACTTGGCTTGTCCGCTTCTCAGGGCAGTGGCCTCGTCAGCGGTTTAGACAGCCTTCAAACAGGTTTGTCTGAATTTCTTCTTTTGGAGCTCTTCCCTTGGATACATTCAATTAAATATTAATTGTCTTCAGAGAAAAAAATGAGGAGAGGGTGACTTCTACTGGGTGAAAGTGGTAAAGTCACGTTCCAGTCTCTGATGAGTGTATAATAACAGCAGTTTTTTTACAGGGAAAAGCAGCTCTTCTGCAGCACCCCTAGGTACAAGAAGTCAGTTTTCACCAGCTTGTCTCTCACCGGAAATGTTTTCTCTAATGAAAGAACTGGAAGGTATAGCAGCAGCATTAATAGCGTGTCTCCCTGGGCTTTTTCTGCAGGACTAAGTATGTTCTGAGATTGTTTATCTTTAGAAAAGCCTTGTATAGAAGATGTGGGAGCAGAGGTGTGGGGCTAAGCCACAGGCTGTCAGAACGGGAATAGTTTATTACACGGATAGAATTTGTGAGCAGCCCATTCAGGGTCCCAGTCATGTATGGATTGATTACCCTGTGCCACCCCACAGGACCCCCACTGCCCACATGGAGACTGTACAGGGAGCTTCACGTGTGACAGGTGAGATGGGGGTTTCCTCACCAGCACGACAAGCAAAGCCACGGATGTCTTTACCAGACCTGAGGCTGTCAGAAGAGGGAAGGAGAATTGCATGACATCTGGACAGCAGATGTGAAATGCAGCTCACCCTTGTCTATTGCATTTGTGCTGTTATAAATTGAGCAAAGCCCAAGGGCACAAACCATTGTTGCAGATGACTACAGAAAGTGAGGGATAAGCGGGATGCAGGCAATCCACCTCCAGATGGGCAAGGAGACGTACAGGGTCAGACAAACATGAGGAGGTAGAAGTGAATCTGAAAATTAACGTACGAGAATGAAAAATTTGCTACTGTAATAAGTAATCCCAATTTTTTATTATTATTATTATTATTATTGCTATCTATTTTAGTAGCGTTGGACAAATCATGCAAACGTAGTAACTATCCATATTGTTTGTACTTTTTCGTGTTTCTTGGCTTCTTGCTTCCCCTGGTGGCACAGGTGCAAAACCCTTGTGACATGAGCTTGCTTTGGGGGTGCTCAGAAATTCCCCCAGGGACTTACGTGTGTGGGAGGAAGAACTGCCTCTCACATGGGGGTGGCTGGGAGTGAGGAGGAACTGTAACGATTTAGCAAGCTAAACTTAGCACAGAGTAAAATTTAGAAGCATTTCTAACCTCAATGAGCTGGAAATCCTGGCCTTCTGCTTCTTTTAGGTAGCAGACAAGCCACAGAAAGAGAACTGCCATCTTTCTAGCTGCTGTCCAACCATGCACAGAGGGCTCTGCTTCAGAGAGATAACAGTGGAAACCGGAGATAAATGATGGAGAACAGAAAACGCACTGATGAGCTCCAACTGACTCAAATTTTCCACAGAGAACTTCTTCACACTGAAAAGTGTATGGACAAACTGATACGGAATACTTTTATTTTGAATTTATCAGATTGGCTTGGCTGCCCAAGAACTGAAACAGCACTTTAAAACAAGCGAAAATGTTTCAGTTTGACATTTTGGAATGTTCCCTTTTTTTTTTCTTTTTTCATTCTGAAATATTTTGTTTAAAATTTATTTTTTCTTTTTCTTAGAATTGTGTAGACATGAAGATAATTTCAGGAAACACAAGCCCTTGTCATCCCTGTCTTCCTAAAAGAACCTGAAAGCCTTTTTCAGACAGAAACTGCTTGGTGAGGACACTTAAAAAGCTTTGGTTTCAGTTAACCTTTTTTTTTTTTTTTAAAAAAAAAGTAAGTTAAGCTATGGAACTGAAAATTCAATTAGCTACAAACTAAGACTCCCATGATTTAGTATCTCACAAATCAGCAGTAGCAGCCCATCAGTGTTGATCACTTTGCAGGCATCACAGAATAAATTAGCTTTCAGGAGAGCTTCGATGGAGAGCAACGCAGTGACTACAGTGATTTTGGCATAGGAAAGCATGAGGGAACTGGGTGAGTGTTTGATGGAAGGCAGGACCATCACGAAAGGGAAGAAAAGGCTGATAATTTTCACTCCGCACAAAGAACTGCCATGGACTTGCCAAGGTGCCCAGTGGGCAGGCGCCCCAGAGTGTCCTTTTTTTTTCTGGCTCACCTATGCATGAATGAAATCTGCCATATGGAGCAGCGGGCCATGGATGCTTCTCCTCTCCCCTCCCCTCCCCTCCCCTCCCATGATAGGCACATGTTTCCTATCTGGGGCCATCTTTGTGCATCACAGAAATATTTCATGTGGTTAGAGTAGTGCTCCAAGTGTGGAAAGATGAACAGCAGAGCCTGTTACACACCTGGGCGCCTTGTTCTCAGCCTTTTTGGATTTTTTCCGGTCCCTGAAAGCTCTTTTTTCTCTCTCCCTCCTTTTCTTGTCTGGCTGGCTTTCACTCCCCTCTTCACAGCTCTGTTTTCTCTTTCTGTTTCTTTGGGTTTTGTTTCCCTGAGAAGGGCCTGCAAACCTTTCTGTACAACAGTATTATTAGTTAGGTAAAGCCATGACCAACTCAAATCAATTTCAAACATCATTGCACAAACCTGCACCAGCCTCACTCTGAAATGAAGTCAGACTAATTCATTCAACCCGCCTGGAAATTCCGGAGCCCCTTTCTCTCATGAAACTTGGAGAAGTCACTGCTGAAATGACACTTGACAAAAAAAGTCTTTCAGTTTTTCCTTATGATGGATCACTCAGTGAAAGGAGTTTGCATTTAGCACCTCAGCCAAAGGATAAGGATCAAATCAGTGGGCTACTGGTCAGCAGGTTTAATTCACCATATTCAAAAAAGAAAAGTTATATGAGAAAGGCGTATTCTAGCTTGCCCACTACAATGTATATTTTAGGAGGTGGAAAGATAAATAATCTTTTAAAATCTTTTAAATTTTTAAAATTTCCTGCCCCCCCCTAAGAAAAAAAAAAGATAAAAAGAGAGCAAAGAGAGCATCTCTTCTCTGCATATTCCAGTCTGATCTCTGCACCAGGTTTCTTATCTCATCTGCGCCCAGTGCCTCCTTCTCGTCTTCTCATCTCAGACTCAGTTTTCTCAGCCAGGCTCAGCCGCAACTGGCTGCCAGCTCCCATACACCCCTTCCAGGCTGATCGATGTTGCTGTTGCTTCTGGAGATGGAGCCTTTGTTAACATAGCCAAGCTAGTTTTAAACTAATTAACACAGGTGGCATTAAGAGTGGAAAAACCTGCTAAGACACTGGGTAAACAATTACTGCCACCTTCAGCTGAACCCCATGTCTCCATGTTCAACACCGATACGGCACTGCGGTGCCCGGGTATCACCTCTCCCATGCCAACGCTAGCTGCTCCCAGCCTCTCTCTCCATGTCTATTTTCTCTTCCAATGATCAAATTAGCTTCCTCTGCATGCAAACTGGAGATTTCTTTTTCCTCAGTGCTGTTAGGATGTCATCCTGGGAGGTCCTGAGACCTAGACAGCATCAGAAAGAGCAATGAGTTTACTATTCATCTCTGTGTCTCCAGCTCCCTTCATGGCAGGGTTTCCGTTCCGTCTCAAGAGCAGAACATTGACTTGTTTATTCAACAGGCAATATTCACACATGCTGGGCCCCAGAGAGCAGCTAAAATTCAAAACACAAGCTGTTGTGTCACCTTGCCTTTGCCTTTTGTGGGATGCCAACGCAGAAAGCAGATGCACGGACGAGCCCATCCCGCAGAGGAGAGCTGGGCTCTTTCAGACTGGTTCCAAGCCTGCATCTCAGAGTGTTGCTCAGCTAACAGCATTTGCAAAGGCTTTCTGCAAAAATGCAGTGTAAATGGGAAAAGCTTGGTGCAAATGAACACAAGATAATCAGCATCCCTGCAGGAAATGCTTATATGCAGCATGACATAAGCCCATTTTACATTTGCTTACTCAGGATTTACTGTGTCAAAAATAATACCAAGTATAAAAGATTTTCTTCAGCTTTTTCACGAAGTTCAATTTCAGTCCCCAGCTTTTATCACTTAGCAATTAGTCATGCGTGTTGCTTTCATTAAAGCCATATCCAGGGAGAAAAACTCACTAAATAATCCCTAATTTAGTCCCTCGGAAGGAACTTGGCAGCACCTCAGATGATTAAATAGTAATTAAGTAGCTGCCTAAAGCCGAGCAGGAAGATGCTGCTCTGCAGCCTCCAGAGCGTTCTCGCACAGAGCTGAGACTTGTGTCACCCCTGGTACCCAGGGAGGAGTCAGGCCCCTGCACAGTGCATGATGGAAGTAAGGCTCCACACTTCCCTTATCTTCCTGTCTCGCAAATGTGAAGTGTGCTTGGCTCCACGTCTTATTGCTTTCACTCTCACACTGTAAGAAGCCCTCCGGCCTTACGCCTCTTCCCTGCCATGTGTCACTGTGCAGCTGGGGCCAGGGCGGTGGAAGGAGAAGCTGCTCCCCTGGTGGGTTGCTGAGCCCAGTCCCACCAGGAGACTTACTCGAAAAGTTTCCATCAATCTGCTTATCAGCTTTGGGATTCAATTACCATTTTCGTTTGAAGTATCGGCTTCACTCAAAACCAGGTTTTGTTTGTTTATGTTTTCCTTGTGGTTAGTAAAGTTTTTGGCAGGTTTCAGCCAAGCTTGGGGGAAATTTTGTCAGAAGCTTCTAGCCAGAGATACCTACACGTGTCTAAACCTGATGTTTGGTTTTGGGCTTTTTTCTTTTTCAGGAGAAAACTGGTAACAACTGGCAACACCCCCTTCCTCATGAAACCAAGTTTCTTCCTTTATGAATTTTGGGGGACCAGGTAACAAAAAGAACTCCCACCAGACACCAAGAGAGGAGAAAAGTAACTCAGAGACAGCTGCATGCACACAGTCATGGCATCCCAGAGAGGCTGGGAACTATCTGTAAGGGGCTTCTTTAGTTACCGTGTGGTTAGCATTGATGTTACATCAGCCCTGTGATACATATTAGGAAGTTTTAACTTACTCCTGAAAGTGTATTGAATGCTGTGATATAATAGTTACTTAATAACTGCGTGATGTGAGAGGTTAATGATGGTCTCAGGCACAAGGCAGAACAGACAGAAATCTACACATAGCCAGAAAAGGAACTCTCCTAACAGTTCAATGCTCAAGCATCTGTTCATAATTTTCAGAGTTCTATTTACTGGCAATTAGATTTTGAATTGCTAACCAGCAGCCAGCTGTTTTCACCCTGCAAACTCCCTCTGCAGGGACAGAAAGGTGTCATAGACAATAGGACAGAGAACCTAAACACAATGTATAACAAGGACACCATCCATTTATCGTGATCTCAGACTAATTTTCTTTAATTCCCTATGCACGAACTTTCTTTATGCAGTTTGCTCCTGTCTTGAAGCAAGCAAAACATTGACCTGAAGGAAGCAATAAAAGAAGAAGTAATCACACTTCAATGGCGTGGAACATGCAATATTTACATCCGCTCTGTAATCGGACATCAACCACCTAAATGCCAAATAAAGCAGCTTCCCACACCATTTTGGCTGACTGGTCTGTTTTTAATCTTGATAGACTTCACGAGGAAAATCCTCATGGCCTCGGTGTCTCTGCTGAAGTCAGGAATGAAGTGGCTGTACGGAAGCCAGTTAAAATTGTGACTTTTCCCACAGCTACCAAACCTATCAGGCCACCTGACACAAGTCAGCAACATCTACAAGATAGCACGTGAGCGTGATTGATAGGAAAATATCCTCAGACACATCCAGGGGGAGGCTGGGGTCAGGGCCACGGCCAGGGACTGTGGCCTCAAACCCAGCCCCTGGAGACTGGGAACCTTTTGTCCCATCCCTTCACAGAAGTGGTGCAGTTCTACCTCAAAGTTCTGCCTGATGCAGGATCCCTCGCAAACACTTTTTGTATAATGTGAAGGAAGGATATTGAGGCAATGGGGGTGGTGGTAAAATTTTCCTTAGGGTTGTGGTATGACGAGAGCAGAATTCATTTCAACTGATATAAGCTATATAAGAGCTCGCTTGTCCTCTGGGTCGCCTATATAGTCAATAGAGAAAAACAGGTTGCTGCTCGAGAGAACAATTCACTTTATCTTATGAGCAGACAAAGCAATCCTGAGGTTTCACTCCACTTCCACCGACTATAGATGGAGCCTAATCACTGAGAATTACAAAGGTAGGTGAGATGAATCCTGCTCAAGCTGTCTCAACTTGAAGAACATCCATGGATTCGATGCAGCTCTCCAAGATATAAGGTGCATCATGAAATGAGGCCACAGAGTGGTGAAGGCAGGTATGTTACGGCGTTTTTTAAAAATACGCAGTCATGCTACCTGGATAACTGAGTGCAAGATCATTGCCCGTGATTAAATGTGTGTGCTCAACTGCCTCTGCAACATATGATGCTCTCAGTCCTGTCTGTCTCACTATCTACAAAATGCTTGGCTTTAGGATACACAGAATAAGTGCCATTTGTCTCTGGAATAGGCTTCATCCCTGCAAAGCTGTGATGGCCCTTGGAATCAGTGCTAGGCACTTTGGGAGATGTGCAAAAGGGAGCAAAGAGAAACACTCCTTACAGCTGCAACCAGACACAATGCTTTCAGCCCAGCTCTTCCCATCCCCTCATCATATCCACCCGGATACCACTACACCCTCCTGCTGCACGCTTTTATCATCCCCTGGCACCCCCCCCGAAGTTTTCATCTGCTGTTAGTGGCCGTGCTGGCAAAAGCCCTCTGCTGGACAACTCCCTCTCGGCATGGGGGACTCTCCTCCCAGTGCTCTGCTCCCCACGGCATCCAACTCAGTTTCCAAATCCAGACTCTGTTCTGACTGAAGGTGGCATAAATCTGAAGCAATTCCATTGCTATCATTATTCTAGGTTCAAGTCAGTGAAACAGGGAACTAAATATATTCCAGCAAGCGCTGCTAGTCCTCACATTTTAATTTTGTGGAGAACTTTAACTAATGCAATTTAAAGAAGAAGATGGAAGTAGAATGTGGAAACAAATTGCTTTCAAATGAATGCATATATAATGGCTCCCCATGAAGCAGCGTGCAAGCAACGCAGTTGCTCATCCAGAACAAGGTTATTTTTTAAAATTTTAGCCAACGTTGATTTAAATACCATTTTAGTGACTGTGAAAGAAATTTAACACTTGATTCATTTTTATTGTGATTAATTATTCCAATATTTCTTAAGCTTGTTGTGTCAGATTCTGATTTCACTTACATTTTGTTTTCCACTATTTTAATCTCATTAGCCTCAAATAAATTATTCCAGACTTTTGTCAGGATAACTTGGAAATAAAATAGGCTTCATATAATTAAAAAAATATTAAAAAGTGCATAATACAACTGTTATTCACACCCCCTTTTATTTATTCTGAAAACAGGAAAAACCTAGCAACTCCAAGGAGCTGAACAGCATGCAAAGAATTATTTAAACCCTGCTGAAATGCAGATCTAAATAGATGAATTTGATGGGATTCATTTCCTCCTTTATTAGGTAAACTGTTGAACAGCCAGCCCAAGAAAAGGCAGCAGGACAAGTCCATTCAAAAGAGGCTTCCAGGAGGCTGGGTTAAAGCTTTACCTTCAACCCTGGAATCACATCATTCCATTAGAATCTTTAAAAAAATAAAAGGTTAAATCATAACAAAATGTAAACAAAGACTGAGCGCTATGAGATGTGTCTGATGCTGCAGCTCTCAGACATATCAGCTACCAAGCTGGGGACCTCCTCCGCCTCAGTGAAGATGCTGAGCTGAGCCCCCACGGCTTGTTTTCTCTGGAGTGAATAACTCTTATCTCGGGAGTCAGTGTCTCCCAAACGACCAGGTGGCAATGTTCCCTAAGTAACATTCTAGAGTGATGCTAAATTCAGAGGTGCCCACGGCAAGGGACAGGCAGAGAGACATCTGTGTCTCAGTGATACTTCACATACAGTTAGAATTACCAGCGATAACAAAATGGGGAAAATAATGCTCCCTCACGGATATAGGTTATCACACCTCTCCCTGATAATACATTGCCATTCACTAGATGAATATTCTACATCCCTATACCTCCCACAAATTAGTGACGTCCTCTAAGGGCTCAGGAAACGAAGCATGATTAAGTCAGCTGGGAAATGCAAAGAGTTCAGTTAGGATCACAAAGGTGCCGTGGCTGATTTCAGACCCGTGACACACACCTGACAGATGAGAACACAGTAAGAACTTGGGCTGCACCACAGAAGGAGAATTTCCCAAAGAGCCAGAAACGTCCAGCCACACTTGAACGTGCTCCATAAAGCGTACAACAGAAGTTCTGAGCTCCCGGTCTCTATGCTAGCAGTTCAGAGCTCTGTGATTTTTCAGTGGATTGGTTAACAGCCAGGTAACATCCTGGATTTGTAAACCTCTAAGGGCTTTGCTGCCATATTATTTCTTAATACATCTATTTATCTATATATACGCAGAGGTATTTCTCTGACTCAGAGCATACAAAACAAGACTGAAATGATACATTACTGTAGGACAGGTGAAGAACTGTTTGTACCTTTTAGGTATAACGACCAGAAACTAACATCTCATCCTTGCTAGCAAGTGAACTGTCCAAATACGACCAGCTGTTAACAGATGCTATTTAAAACATGTATTTCTGCAGCTAGAAGCTCTACCATGCATACTCTACAGCTTGCAAAGTGTCTGTACCTGCTAATGGGCGTAGCTGGGGGAAAAAAAAAAAAAAAAAAAAAAAGGAAGACACC
>WKFP01014394.1:135550-146673 GCA_011057875.1 Pterocles orientalis | reverse complement strand
GATATTTGCTTTAAACACTTTCTGGACAAATCCACCTCTGCTGAGCTCCATCACCAGGATGTTAAAGAGCTTGTTGAGATTGCATGTAGCCCTCTGGTGATTGCGTTGACAGCTGATAGCTTTCTCCTGTGGAAAGAGATGGAGTGCCTAGGGCTGATTCTTTCACCTGTGTTAGCTTTTTCTTTTCACCATGAAGTTTCGTTCATATGCCAGTATCCTAGCAACAGCAGACAGTCTGATTCAGGTAAGTTCACTGTTTCCTCCCTGGGAAATTAATACAATTATGACAACCCAGCTTAATCTATTCCACTGCCTTTTGGGGTATAGAAGATCAATTTATTTAGTGCTGTGCACTACCAAGCTGCAGCTCCAGGAGCAATCAGCCCAGAAAGGGTCTGAATGATGTCGCTGTGATAGGGTAAGCAATCATGAAACCAGAAATACTGCATCAGTAACACATAGCTCTTTGGCAGACCTGTAAGTTTGCAACCTAGGGGTTTTAATGTCCTAAAATTAGGGACTAACACTAACAAAGTAACCTGCAATTCGATGGAATACAGCCCAACATCTTAAAGTGCATCTGCAAGAAACTAAAAGTTCATGGAAATGACAAATTACTTAGGCTACAGTGGAAAAGAAATAAACTCTGGGGGAGATCATACCTGTCACATTTGGCAAAGTACTACATGAATTGTTTGAAAGACAGCATTCATATATATAAATATATATCTCTACGGATTTTGTGCTGAAACAAAGACTAGAAATGAAGCAGAAGGTTTCAGTTCCTCCTGGGTTCAGCTGAGACAGAGTTAATTATCTCCATAATAGTTAGCAAGAGGCTGTGTTTGGGTTTGTGCTCAGAAGAAAGCTGATCAAAAGTGATGTTTACATGGCTGCCAAGGTCTTTCAGCTTCTCTGGCTGTCTGCAAACAGGAGAAGCTGGGAGGGAGCACAGCCCCAGTGACCAGCCCAGGATTTGATCTTAGGGTCGGGATTGAGACCCAGAGTGGCCAATAATCTATCCCATACCATACCCGTCATGCCCAGGATAGAGGTGAGGACCCTCCGGAAGATCAGCCCTTTTGGTTCCGGATCTCTTTTGCTCCGGGTCATCTCGCTCCAGGTGGTCGCTCTCCCAAGGCCTTTCCCCCCCACCCCGGTCAGCTCTGGGTCTGGGACGCTCGGACTGTTCTCTCCGTTCCGTGAGTGCGGGTTCAGGACTCTCCCTGCTCCGGGATTGTTAGCCGTGAACAGGCTGAGCCTTGGTCACGGGGTGGGGGGCAGTGTCACTGTGTATCACTCATTTGTATATTTGTATATAGGATTATTTTCAATATTATTGTAGTTTAGTGATTAAATTGTCCTTACCTCAACCCACAAATCCTTTTTTCCCTTCACCCCTTTAATTCTCTCCTTGTCCTCGGGGGATTGGGTGAGTGGGTGTGTGGTTTGGCCCCCAGCCAAGGGCAAACCCATCACACTGGCTCTTGCACTGAAGCATATCTCTTACCGTATGGGAAGGCACTGCTAAAGTTAAATGGAAGAATAACATGATGTATTTTAAATGCTTGTTCCTAGATGTCAGTCTGAATGTCTAGTATTAAAAAAAAAAAAAAAGAGAGTTGAGTGGTATAGCTAGATAAGCTTGTCTTTAGAGTCCAACTTTTTTAAAAAAATTTTTTCCCTACCTCTTTGTCATCAATAGACAAAAGTTCAAGGTTATGCTGTAAGGTATGCGTTGAGAAACCCGTTCTGCAGCCCCTGTTTACAGGAGCAGTCCTGAGGAAGAAAGCTGAGCACCACCTGTGAGTGGCACTGGTCTCGTCTACACAAGACACAGAAAAAAACCCAAGTATTGATTCCAGGCTGATATGCTGCTTTCCAGCCTGCCGGGATCGGGACGGCGTGCTGAAACATACCAAACGCACTCTGGTTTGCTGAAGGGGGAGCGTTGCCCAGAGCAAATGCCACCATCCTGTGTGCAAGCTCCCAATTTATTACCAAGGATTATATAATCTCAGCTTTGCTTTTACATTCTACTGACCTTCAGGTTTTGTCTGTTTTCCACTACACGGTGCTTTGAACTTTCTGCTTCTCACACTCACTGTAGGGCTTTCTGCAACATTGCCTCACTTGTCCACCATCATTCTCGAACCTGAAGGTCAGTTGACACTTTCGCCAACCAGCTGTTCTTTATTCCCACACTGATAGGTTCTTGTTCAGGCAAGAATACAGTGTACAACGTGCTTTTAATATCTGAACAGCACTGTCAGTCCATCTCCATCTCCTCTTGTTCAGATTTTCTAGAGTTTAGAGCCACATACTCGGTTGTATTTCTTTTCTAATGCACCCTAACATTTCCGTGCAAGTTTCAACAACACTACAGGTCTCTGATGTTAATGCAAGAACCCAGCTGGTAGGAGACTTGCTGGGTATATGCCAACCGAGCACAGCAAGCTTGCACAGGAGCCAGAGCAACATCAGCCACATGAAAACTAGTCTTCCTCCTTCTGAAACGCTGACACACATTTCACAGCTCCTTGGCTGTTAATCTGCTTCAAAACTCAACATTTGCATGCCGTGGTTGAAGAGCAATCCCAAGGGGCTTTCCTAGTGCACCGGTAACATTGTATAATTGGAAATTTGACAAATTAAATGTGTTCTTCATCATGAGCCCACACAGTGAAGAAAGGATTAGCATGAGATGCAAAGTATTTTACCAGAGGTGGTTGTATAAAGATTTTAACTTTCAGAGAAGTCTCTTGCTCTCCAAGAAACATGAACTTACAAGAAAAAAGGAGGCAATAGGTGGCTTTGCGGGGGTGAGGGGAATCATTGCTGCAGTGGGTTCAATGCGCTTGAGGTCTTGGCTCTCTAAGTGCCTTGGAAGAGTTTCCATTTACTCTAGAGAAACAATCTTCAATTCACACCAAAACCAACGGGCAATGACAGAGCTACGGAGACATGCTGTGTAACCAGGCCTTGTGCAGGGACCCTGGGCAGGTATTTCTGCTATGGCACTGCAAAGAGAGTCAAAGACATTCACTGCATGACAGTCACATATTACCACCTAAAGCCCCATCAACCGTCCATGGAAACAGAGTGAAATCCAAACCCTCTGGATACTGAGCTGCTGGACATCTATATACACAGCAGCTCTTCCAGTTCCTAAGTGAGGTAAGTCCTGTGGGCCATCTGCATGGGAAATCCTGCTTACTATAGAAGATCCCAGCCTGCATCAGCAACAGTGTGACCAGCAGGACTGGGGAAATGATCGTGTCCCTGGACTCCGCACTGGTGGGGCCATACCTTGAATCCTGGGGTCAGTTTTGGGCCCCTCACCACAAGAAGGACATTGAGGGGCTGGAGCAGGTCCAGAGAAGGGCAACGGAGCTGGGGAAGGGTCTGGAGCACAGGGCTGACGAGGAGCGGCTGAGAGAGCTGGGGGGGTTCAGTCTGGAGGAGAGGAGGCTGAGAGGAGACCTCATCACTCTCTACAACTGCCTGAAAGGAGGGGGCAGTGAGGGGGGTGCTGGGCTCTGCTCTAAAGGAACAAGTGATGGGACAAGAGGAAATGGCCTCAAGTTGCACCAGGGGAAGTTTAGGCTGGAGATTAGAAAAAAGTTCTTCACTGACAGAGTGCTCAGGCATTGGAACAGGCTGCCCAGGGCAGTGGTGGAGTCACCATCCCTGGAGGGGGTCAAGAAACATGTCGATGTAGTGCTTGGGGACATGGGTTAGTGGGTTGGGTGGTGATGGGTTGGACTTGATGATCCTTGAGGTCTTTTCCAACCTTAATGATTCTATGGTTCTATGATCTGGGGTTCTATGATTTTTCCCTGAATTCTGTTATGTTATGCCTTCATAAAAAGTTCCTAGGCAACGTTTGCTGGTAGGCTTTCGGACAGTATCCTCTCCCCTTCTCTGCAGAGGAGCATCCACAACCAGGAGGCACTGGCCACTCGGGTGTTTCTCATCAAGCACAAAGCACGAGTATCCTGAAACCAGATGTTAATTTTGAGGGCTGAGGCCAGGAGTGCGGAACTAGCCTAGCCTTCCAGACTGCCTTCTTCAAATGGACTAACTGTGGGAAGACTCAGGTTTTATTACTTCCTTTTGAGGTAATCATTCTCAGGTGTTCAAAGAGCACAGATGCTTTTATTAAGGCTATTCGCACCTTCTCATAAAGGTATTTTGGAGCTGCAATAGGAAGCCCAGGAGGCAGTTTCCCAACACAGGACTTCAGAGACAATACTTAAAGTGTTCTTGACCTCCCTCCAGCCCATGGTATGACATCAGTTCCTCAGGGCACAGCAACTTCAATCAGGAAAAAAAATCAATCTTGCCATCCAGAAGAGCAGTGCAACACTGGATCTCCATGCTATGCCCAGTGCTTTCTGTTTGCTTTGCTGGCTTAGTTGTCAGAGGGATGCGTTCCCTGGCCCAGCACTAGTGGAAACACACAGCTGGGGACAGCTGGCTGCGGGGACAGCAGGTGGGCTTGGGCTTGCACCAAGTTAAAGAGCTCAGGGGGGCAGTGCCACACAGAGACATAAAACCGCTTTAATTCTGGCTCAGTTCACTGTCCCAGTTTGCAGGAGAGCTCTGTGAATAGCTGTGCTGGTACAACTGGGGGAAGAAGAGCGTGGGACCAGAAATGAACAGCCGTGGGTGGGAACTGAGGAGTAAAGATGACCTTCAGCTGCTATTGCCACCAAATTACTGAGTAATTGATGACATTCAGTGTCATTTCTGAAGCTCTGGGCAGGGCTGGAAGCAAGAGAATGTGCTATCTTGTGTTGGGTGGACAGGAGATCTGTGAATAAACGTGACAGCTCTGAGAGGTGCCTCTGTACACCAGCGTGGTGTTAAAATGAAGTTCTGCCCAGCTGAGCAGGTTTTACCACCACAACCCTTTCTGGAAGAGTCTGTTAGAATCCATCAGCAATGAAACCTCTCAGGCAATACATAACAGACTTTTAAGGGAGACAAAGCTGTGAAATATGGTATTTCACTACCTACTTACATAGTAATCTCTTCCTTTATAAATTTATTGGGTATTTCACTCTAATGGATATTTTGAATTCATATGTAAATGCTATTCTACTTTGATAGCATTTTTACTCACTTTACAGACTTGAAGATTTTGCATTTGACACCAGAAATGACTATCAGGTCATTTAATATCATCTCTTTATCTCAGACCCCCAAACTTTGCTCCATGCTGAGTAACGTATTTGATCAAAATGCAGGTTGTGCTTGACAGCTGCCACAAACTCCCATCGTTTTAGCATTGTCACAGCAGTTTCCTTACTAACACCAGAAGATTTTGCTGCTTTTCCTGGTTTTTGCAACACTCTCCACCCAGCTCTGAAATGCCCATGCACCGTGGTTCAGATTCTCCACAGCGCAGTTACCATTGAGATCACATTTAACTCTCAAGCTGTTTACAATCCAAACAAAAGAATTTCTTTGCACAGCATCCAAAACCAACAAAGTTACAAGTGCTTCAGCTTTTTGCACCAAGATCAAACACACAAAAAAAAAATAAATCTCCCTCCTCACATTCCCTGTGGTTGCAGCCTTCTGCACACCATACAGCTCAGGCTGTATCCACAGAGCCTCTTTCTATGTATCACATAAGCTTTTACAGATAAGCTCACCCTCTTAATCCTCTAAGGATTCCATACAAATTCAGCCTTTTCCCTTCTAAACTTCTTAATTTCTTACTTATTCAGAAGATATTTCTACACTTGACCTCTTAAAGATTTTTCAATTTCCTTGGAGATACAACAGGTTTTTTGCAGAATAGCTGTTTAGCTCTGTACCTAACGGGTCTATTAACAAATTTGTGACTCAACAAGGTAGGAAAATTCTACCCTTTCCCATTATCCTAAACCAGTCTTGACTGTACCGGCAAGATGGCATAAAGTCTTGAGGGAGCACACGAAAACTTTCGCAGTCAGATGAGTGCTGTCCCTTAAAATTTGTTCCAACCATTTTAGCACCCAGTTTTGTATCAGATCAAGCAGCAGGTGCCTCTATCAGAATTCCCCAGACCACCCACAGGTCCTTTCAGGCCTCTTCTCATCCCCTTAACTCCCAAACTCTCGGCACCCGACTGCAGCTGCTCTTCTGCAAACGTAGGCTTGGACTGTGCTCTTTCTTCTTGGCGCCTCACCATAGTCATCTCTCTCTCTCGGTCACACTTTGCATGCTGCTTTGCATCTGTCTTTCACCTTGGATGCCCTCTCTTGGACTGGGCTCCTCTGCTTTCCCTCAGGCCTTTCCCTTTATCGCAGGTATTGCATTTAATAATCTTGGCATTGCCGCTGAGCCAGAACTGAGCCCTAGCGTGGAGCCAGACTTGCTGTAAGCAGCATTCCCTGGGTGCAGCTCAGTGCACTGAGATGCTCACGGGACCGAGCAGGCAGGAGGGCAAAGCAATCTCTCCTGGCAATCAGGCAGCGAGGAGCTTCGCTGCATCGCTGCTGGCTGAACATCCCAGGATCAGTGCTAAGCAGACCTGGAGCAATACAGGAGACAGACCAGGGGACCATGAATGGCCGTGACAGATCTGGTTCTGGCGGCGTGACCTGCTGCAGGTTCCAGGAGCTGGATCCTATCCTGGTGAGGAATGCAGATCTAATTCTCACATGCAGCGCAGATCATGACACCTTCCTGTATTTGAATTTGGATCCATTTCTTCTCTACCAAGGAAAAGGAAGCATCCATAGCCAAGGAGCACACTGCTATAGGGAGGAAACCTTTGAGAAAACCTGGGCTACAGGTACCTGGGGACTCTTCAGTTCCTACAGGATGCCAAGAGATTCAGGATCAAGACCAGTTAAGAAATTCACTCTGTGGGACCTTTCCTAACATAGCTGTTTTCCCTTCTTTTCTGGGGACGCAGCCAGGCCTTAGGCATTTAACCAACAGAGTGATCTAGCACAACCACCAGGATCTCCAGCAGTGCCCAGGCCCCTTGTCTTCACCATGCTCCAGACCCATCCTCCAGCTCACCCCATGCTTTTGCCAACTGTCCCACATACACTTTGGTATGGGTTCTGCTAGTTGACATTCTTTTGCCAGCTCTGAAACTCAGCTCCAGCGCCCACAGACAGAGGTGAAGGTGTAGCCTGTCTGTTCCATGGGAAGTGGATTTCCATGTCTTGCCAGTGGTGGGTTGTTCTATGACAGCCATGGGAAGTCGTGTGGCATGTACGCAATTTTTGGTTCTTACAAAGAAACAGAAAGTTGGTCTGGGAAGGTGAATAGATCATAGAAACACAGAATGGTTTCAGTTGGAAGGGACCTTAAAGGTCATCAAGTTTCCACCAGAAGTCATCTAACCAAGGTCCTGCAGCAGCCATGGAGTCCTTCTGCACATATCCTATTACTTCACTGTCATCTTCTACACGTGCAGCCTCTACAGCTGGAGCTTTACACGCCACTCCCATACAAACCTCCCAGCACTGCCTTCATGCTCTGGTTGAGGTAGAGGGGGTAGTAAAAAGCATGGTAGCAACCTTAGTCCATCCATATTTGGGATACACTCTAAAACAGAAAAATCTTCTTTGCCTGTTTAGTCCATCTTCATGCTTCACACATCTTTAGTATTTTGCTTTTACTTTACATACTAATTTAAATAAAGCCCTTTTAAAATAACCTCAGGTTTAATACATCTCTGCACAACCCTCCCAAGGCTCTCAGCCCTGCAGAGCCAGTCAGGATGTAAGAAGGAGCTACCTATAACTGGGACTGCTGCTTGGTGGAGGTGGTGTTACAACAAGCAAAATTACCAGGCAAGAACAGGATATGTGAGAAGGAAGAAGGAAAGAAGGAAGAACCCAATTATATAAACCCCCTGACAAGTATTCAGAGCTGCCCATACACACACTGCACCAACCAAATACTCATCGTAAGGGAAAGTCACTCCGCACTACAAAGAACTTTACACCCCATAGTAAGCACAGGCCTCCCCCGTGGACTACCTTCCCAGCTCGGACAGGCAAGTGAAGTGGCTGCAGCTGGTGCTGGCGCTTGCACAGCAGATTCCCCTCGGGTACTTTGGTCCCATCTGCTCTTTCTTGGCCTCTCAGGAGCACAGGCACAGCAGATCTTTTTCATGCACTGCAGACCAAACTCAGCGCTGACCCTGAGGGACTCCCTGTCTTTTCCACAGACACGCTGCAGCCACTGACACAAAAACCGAACCCTAGGGGAGGTTGCCCGTAAGTGACTTCATAAACCATCGGGGTTAGGCAGCAATCACAGAGAAACAACCAGCATCACAGCACTGAGAGCTGCTGGCAGACCCCGTTAACCTGCTGGCATGGCTGGAGCCATGGAGATATGGGCATCACTTGCCTTTACCCACGAGTCGGCACCGATGCTGGCAAAGCAGCTTTGGTGATATACTACGTAGCAGAGTACCACCGATAAAAAGCTACCTGTCTGGACAAGGATGGGAGCTCACAAGTTTATCCATTCTTGCCACAGACACCAAACTCCCCGTGTCCTGCCCACACAGCCACAGCATAGACTGGGGCTTTCTGTGTGGCCATGGCTCTCTCCTCTCCAGCACTGACTCCCCGGGCAATGGTCAGAGGTTACCAGTACCGACAGTCTTCCTCACCGTGCTCCCTGGGGATCACCATCCTGTGCTCAGGACATCTCTGTCAATGCCCTTTAATTACCAGCAAGTGGCCCTTTCATTTGTCAACCCCTCAAACTCAAAGTACAACCCTTCTGCAAAGGCACCACCACTCACCCCATGAACGTCGTGGGGTCCTCAAGGTCATGGCTACCTTCAAATGAAGCCAATTCCCAAGAGGGCAGTTGATACAGTTCGCGTAGGGATGTATATAACATCAGATCTGCATCCTCAGCTTCCACCAGGTTGGATGTAATCACCTTTTTTTTTTTTTCCCCCCCACTCATTTAAGGAACAATTCAGAATTAGAGATAGATGTAATTTTCCCGTCAAAAACATAAATATGTTTAAAAACTTGGTTTGATTCAGGCAAAACTATTTTTTTTTCAAATGTGTCAGATCATTTGGCCCACAATTAAAGTGCCCAAAAGAACGATTTTATATTTTCAAAAGGAACTTTTCCATTAATTTTTTACCTCCTCATGTAAAGGGATAAATCTACTTTTGCTAGGAATGAACCAAGTCAACTTCTTTTTATTTTTCCCCAAGTTTGTTTACATTTTCTGCCTACCTCATGGTCTCTGGAAATCCACCTTATAGGCTGAAGCCATAAGTGCTCCCTTTATACCAGGAGCACTTCTCCAAGATCTCTGAGGTGTTCTGGAGCTCAGCTGAAGTCAACAGCACCCTAGATAAACATGAGGAACCCAACCTGGGGATCCTGGGAAAACAGGATCGGTATTTACAGAATAATTATCTGTAACTACAGAATAAGATTGTTATGGAGAAAAAGGATGCCAGCATGCTGTCTATTGGTTATGTGACTGCATTCAGTCATAAACACTGTTTATTCTGAAATCTGGCACACCCGGTACACACAGTATCACTGAAATAAAGAGCTCTCTGTGCACTGTCCTCTAGGCAGTTTACATTACTGTTAATATTTACTGTCTATATTTACTGCAGGCGTAGAAATGTTAGCAGCAAGCAAGAAATCCATCATTTTTCTATGCCTCTGTAAGGTCTTTGCATGCTTCAGCAGGATAAAAAGCCTAGTATTTTACTTTCTTTCCATTAAGTAAAAAAAACAGTTCAGAAAGTTTCAGGTTTTCTTCCTTCTCCTGGGTTTCCTCCACCAGTAGTTTAAAATTCCAGTTCACTGAACACACATAACTGGTACTGATAGCATCGGGCAGCACAGCTGTTGACTACTTTGCCTGACATTTTTTAAAATGGGACACTTTACAAGAATGTCTGGTTTTTAGTCTTATGTTCATTGCTCATTACAGACACATTGCAGTTCACTCTTTTTCCAACACCAACCCTGTGTTGCTGCACAGTTTATTCCCACTCATTATTACTATATGAAATGCTGAATCATGAAAGCTATATCAAGGAAAATGAACAGTGTCATCTTTCAAGCCTCCTTTCTGCCAGAGAAGCAACTGCATAGAAAAAACAAAACAAAACAAAACAAAACAAAACAAAACAAAACACCTTGTAACTTAAAAAGAACAGGAAGCTGGAAAACATGAATATTCTAGTTGTTGCCTAATAGAATATGAAGCTAAATTCCAGCATAGCTAGGAGTAAAATCCAACTCTTTTGAATCCTGTTTCAAATGCAGTGCTTTCTCTTCCTACAGCTCTTCATTTTCAGTCCCTGCACAGAGAGGGTGTGATCCTGCAGGACATGTAATTGTTGTAACCATGCAATTGAAGATGCCATTAAAATGGAAACGCGGAGATGATATGGCAACTTCAGTTTGCAAGGCCAATCTTAATTTTGGTCTTTCCTAGTTTTCACATTCTTGATGACATAAATTCGACACGAAAGCCTAGGAAAACACTGATATTGTGCAATCCCTAGAAATTCCTTCTTCCCAGAGTTACTACCAAGGTCTGTTTCTATAACCTGTATGCCAACAGACAGGAATGGTGCTTGAGTAAAAGAACATGTAATTAATTCAAACAATGCTGAATTAATTTAATTCTCTTGTTCCGGACACAACTTGCTGAAAACTACTAGAGAGAATTAGAAAAAAGAATGGAAAAAGCAGAGACTGTTCCTTGGTTTCCACCCCAGATGTCCATCCCGGTCATAAACACGCAGCATCACGCTCCCTGAAGTGCAAGGAAAAAAAACTATAAATGAAGACTGATAAGGTTTTAGCACTTCGCTTCTTTGATAAAACGGCTGGATTTGCCCCATTTTACCGAATGAAAGGAAACCTGAACTTTCCTGCAGCACGAGGGGGTTGGGGCTCAGAGTCCGTGAAAAACGAGAGATGCTCAGAACCAAACCAGCAAATCTTCAGAAATTAACCGGCAATTTACAGCGATTTCCAACAGAAGGCTCCATTCCGGCTCCGCGCTGGCAGGACAGGCAGGGGACAGGCAGGGGACAGGCAGGGGACAGGCAGGGGACAGGCAGGGGACAGGCAGGGGACAGCCCTGCCCCACCCGCC
>WKFP01014394.1:123005-135530 GCA_011057875.1 Pterocles orientalis | reverse complement strand
GGCGCCAGGGCGGTGCGCGGCGGGACATGCTCAGTGCGAGCGCCGCGCCCCGCCTCCGCCTGACCCGGATACAGACGGCGCTGCCTGCCCGCCGGGGAGCGGGGAGCCGGGCCGGACCGGACCCGCCGCGGCAGAGGGAAGCGGTGCGTCCTGCCGGCGCCATGGGGCTGTGGTGAGCGCCCGGCCCCGCTGCCCGCCCGCCCCGTCGTGCCTCCCTCCCTCCCCTGCGGCCATGGCCCCCATGGGGATCCGCCTTTCGCCGCTGGGCATGGCCGTGTTCTGCCTGCTGGGGCTGGGCGTCCTCTACCACCTCTACTCCGGCTTCCTGGCCGGCCGCTTCGCTTTCTTCATGCTGGGCGAGCCGGCGGCCGGTGGGCCCGAGACCCCCCGCGGCTCCGCGGCGGCCGGCACCGTGGACCTGCGGGAGCTGCTGGCCGTGTCTGTCCTGGCCGCCGCCAGGGGCGGGGAGGAGGTGAAGCGGGTCCGCGAGGGCAACGTCCTGAACGCCAAGGCGAAGGGGAAGACGCGGGAGGGGGCCGAGGAGCAGCTGACGAGCGGCGACCTCCTCTCCAACCGCAGGATGTTCTACCTACTGAAGGCCGCCTTCCCCGCCGTGCAGGTGGGTGCCGGGCTCCCTCCTGTGGGGCAGGGGCGGGCTGCTGCGGGACCCCCCCCTTCCCCCGGTGCGGAGCCGCGGCCCCGGGCTGCCCGTGACCGGCCCGAGGCGCCCCGCGGGCTCGGCCATTGGCGGGGAGACACGTGTCGCCCGGTAGCCGCCGAGGGGAAGCGCTGCCGTCGGGTTGCGCTTTTCCTTCCCCTCGGGCTGGTTTGGTGGCGGTGCCGCCTCATCCTTGCTGCTGGGGGTGCTGGGTTGCGGGGGAAGGAGGTGGATGGGGTATGAGCCGTGCGGGAGGGAACGGACGTTAGAAATAACACGGGCGTGAGGGGGAAAAGAACACCCGGAGTCTGAATTACGCTTTCTCTGGTTAAGGATAACTTCATAGCGCCAGTCTGTGATGCTGAGATTAGCAGTACTCTCGTTTTCTTAAATTGTCCTTCCTGCCTTACATTATAGGGAGGCCAGGAATGGGGAGAGGGGATGGAGAATTTGAGCGTTAGGATGTCGGAGGATTTAGCTCTCCTGGGACACTTTGGGACAGCGGATAAGCTGGCAACTGTGTCGCGTTATAGATCATTGCCTACATGGACAGAATGAATTTTATTTCGGAGGTGTACACCTCCCTCTGTCCTCATTCACCTCCGAAAGGTGGCTCTAACACCGGAGGCTGCACCCAAACCAGAACCATGCTTCAGGGCTTTTGGGTTGTCATCAGTTTTGTTTCCACTTTTGCTTTAGTAAATGGGATCTTCAGTCATTTGGATCTGATGGAAAACCCCAAGTTTGGATTAGTTACTACTCAGTGACTTTTCAGTGGCTGTTTTGGAAGTTCCTCGAGTGGTTTGTTGTGGTTCCCGGCCCCCAAGTTTTGCAGGGAACACATGAAGTATGCAGCCTGAAGGAGATGTCACTTCTTCAGCATTGGAAATAAACTTGGTGTGTGCTTACAGGAAGATTACGAAGGCTGTGTTTTGAAGGTTGCTGGCTTTTCTGTCAGTAATTAATAAGCCACTTTCTCAAACCCTACATTAAGGGAGGAAAAAGTCCCCTGTTCTCTCTTGCTATTCAGTGACCTCGTGGAGCTTGCCGTTACAGTGTACCCTGCACGCTTCCCCTGCTTCCACAGGAGGAAGCATGTTGTGAGTTCAGATATCCGCGTTCCCCGTGCTTCTAGGGGAGGTTGGGAGTTTGGTTTGGGCTGGAAGAGCTCGGTGAACTGTGTAGCTTGTTCTGTGTCTGTGGGCACCTGCGTAAACTCGGCTCCAGTGCCTGGGATGCCAGTGACAGTCTGGCTTGTGTGTCTTCCTCTCAGAGGGCATTAATTTGGAACAACTCCTTTTTAGGAACTTTGTGACTCCTTTTTGTTTTCCGAATAGTTGACTCCTACTGCTGGCCTTTCAAAGGAGGTGGTACTTTCTGAAGTGCAGATATGTTCTCAAACACAGTGTGAAGACCAAAATGTGTACATCCGTGGAACCACAAAATAAATCGGGTGTATATATATTATTTTTTTTTTCCTTTCACCTCTCTCACCCCCGTTAGATTGACTGGGCTTGAGCATTGAGGATAACTATGAAGAGTTTGTTTGATTAATCTTTTGTCTGATCTTGAGTTATTACATCTGACAGATCAGCTCTGGGGTATTTAGTATTCTGAGTACGTTATCTGGTTAATAACAGCTTATCCCATGAGACATTTAAAAAATATCCATTAAGCTGTATATACTGATAAGACATGCTGCCTCTTAGAGTTTATTCTGTGCAGAAGATGTATTCATAAACATTTGTCTGAACCAAAATAAAAACTTTGCTTTACTTAATTCACCTGGCACTATACCCTTCTCAGATGTGAAGGAAATGTCTCATCTCGGTCTGGAAATCCTTCATGTGTACCTTCAGCATCATGCATCTAAAACTGCTATGATTTCATAGGACAGACTTGCTGCAGGGTGGATATGAGGATTAAAGAGAATTTCCTGAGACACCGTTCATGTCAGGCATTAGAAGTCTGCATCTTGCAAGAAGCATCAGACTTTATACTGATCGCCTTGTCCCAGAGTACAGAGGGACACTCTAGAATAAAAGACATTGTTGAAGTCAAATGAAACCCTTCTTCTCTTTTTGCTAGAGAAGATGCTGCTAACAAAAGTTGTCAAACAAAAACTGAAAGAATTCCAGGAGTAAACTTACACAAAATGCTGTTTTACTCACATTGTTGAGTCCTTGAGCCTGATGGGGTACCTCAGTATTTGAATTGGTGCCAAATGCTGCAGCCAGGAAAATACCAAAACAGCACAAAAACTGAGTGCCAGAATATGCCTATAATGCAAAGGGAATGATCTGTTAATTATCCTCCAAGAATAGCTATGGCCTTCCAATGTTTAAAAATAACCAGGGGAAGAAGTCATTTGACTGAAATAAACTGAAGTCAGTGAACAGCTTTGGATTCCCTGTGTCGTGCTGCTTGACACAATAAGGGAAAGCGTGCAAGCGGTCTGTCTGAAGCGCATCTTCTCTTAAGATGTGATTATTAAGAGGATGGAAGAGTTGGGCTTCTTGCTTGCAGAAGCTCAGAAGCTGAAATAAATCTGGAAAGAGTCTTACAGTTCTGACAGTTCAGAGTTATAGAAAAAGCATGTGAAATCTGAGGGGAGGAAGAGAGGAAGAAAAAAAAACACATGGAAAATGTTTTGCCTTTGTCTTTTCTATTAAGTAAAGGTATTGTATCTACAGAGGAAGAACTCCCTGCTTACATCACCTGCTCTAGGTGATATAAATAGATGCATTTGCATCAGTTCAAGACTTCTGACGGCTAGGTAAGGTAAGACTGAAGAGGAACAGATCAATTTATTTTATCACTGTGTAGTAAATTGAACATGTTGAGTATTGTTATTATCTCCCTCAGAAATAGGCAGGAGAAGGTAGAAATACCTGACTTGCCCTTTCCTCCCCTAACTCGGGTACTACTCAGTGTTGTCTGATCACGCTCAACATCCAGCAGTGAATATTTGCACACATCTTCTATGAAGTATGTTTGTGCATTTGATTTTAAAATGCATTTCATACTAAAATACATGTAGTGGTTTCTCTTGATAAAGTTTTCAGCTGCAGTTACAGGCTTGAAGCGTTTACTTCTGCACTACCAGTACGTTGTCCTCCTCTATTTGTTTTCATGCTGAGAAAGAGTAAAAGCTCTGATCCAGCTATAATATCCCCTCTGTTTCTTTTATTTTTTTTTTAATTTATCTTATTTATCTTTTCTCGGTTATTTCACTGCTTTCTGGTTGGTTCTCTGTGCAGCCCCATTTATTCCTTGTGCTAACAAAGCCATGGTGCAGTAAGGACTGGGATGTGAATCGGGTGAGGAGGGTAAGGAGATGCTGGAGCTGGCCCTGCTGCTGGGGGTGGAGGCAACTGGGGAAGTGGCATTTCCAAATCCAGTTAGAGACTGGCCAGAAACACTGGTATGTTCTACCCAGAAGGGCAGCTCTGTTTGAAGAGATGATCTCGTGATACCGGAGCTTCAGGTGTATTACCAAGTAAAAGAGCTTCTCTCTGAGCGCCGTGCATCAGGGTCTTCCATTTAACAGCGCTTGTCCAGGGGTCGGTCGGGAGCTTGTTATCTGAATGTATCCAAGGTAAAAATGTAAAACAAACATTATACCCAGGTTTGTTTCATCTTGTGGCCCTGCCAACAGCCTGCGTTAGCCCATCTGAAGGAGCAGCCCTACTTTCTCACAAAGGCAGGAGTGACTGACAGGAAGATGTGTTCCTTGAACCAGCACTTTGGCCAAAATCCCTCCGTCCTCTGACTATGAAAAAGCCAATTTTTAAAGTGACCCACACAATTTGCTATTTTACTTCTGCACTATACTAACGTTATTTTCACAGGATGCAGACTTTGATCTTATTTGCTAGAAATAATCCTGCCCTATGCTCTCATTTTTAGCTGTTGGGGCTTATTTTTGACCAGTGCATTGATTTATGTTCTGTAGTTGTACCAGCTATATGTCTTGTTTTCTAGTGAAAATACTGAAGAGAGAAATATCTCAAGAAAATAGTCGTCTTCTGTCCCAGTGTTTCTCTTAAAGCATCTTTCTGTTGGTTTTGCCACTGCCCCAAGCCCAAAGGTTCTTATTTCTCTTTTCCAGTTAAGACAGCTGGTAAATACCTTATTTCAGGTTTGTGCATCATCATGCTGGAACTGGGTCTCAGTGGAAATTTAAGAATGTGTCAATTTTACTCCTAATGAGACTTTGTTTTAAATTTATTCCACTTTCTGAAGATGTATGTCTCCGAGCACTCTCATTTTTTCATCAAGCGACCTGAAGATCTTTGTAGGTTTAAACCTGCTCTTTACAGGCTTCTGACGACAGTGCCAACTGTCATACTTGGAAAACTGGAATTTAATCCAAGATGGCAAAGCTCTGCATCTGGTACTGATTCTGTTTGAAAAATGGATCGATATGTGTGAAAGATATTAAAGAAGTAGGTTTAAGAATCAAAATGGTGCTTACACTTCAGGAGGATTTCAGTGCTTTGCTAAGTTCAGTAATTTGTTTGTTTCTTCGTGTTGGGAGAATCTGCATCATCAGGTCTTAGGGTTTTTAATAAAATTAACGTTCTTCTGACCTGGATTATTTTAGCAGCTGCCCACAGGGTTCTAAGTAAAGCAAGAAGTGTGAATGTTAATCGGAAATCTCAGTAATAGGTGTTGTCTGGCTCTCTCTACCTAAAATGCAATTAAAGCCTGTAAAGTTATGGTAATGAGGTCTGTGATTTTCTTTTCAGATGTAATTACAAGTAGTTCATTTGGCTTGTGTGTATACCAGGGATGTTTAATCTGTCATAAAGTATTTGTTTTTTTCATTTCAAATAAATGACCATGTGAGATCAGTGGGGGTTTTTTATACTTTTTATTAGTTTATATAATAGGATTTTTTAACCTTATTTCTATAAAAATATACTTTACATTTTTGTTATACTTTATTTCATTTTTAACAAATTATTTATATAGAAGACCTTGTGATTCAGCAAGGTCCTCGCTGTCCATTCCTAACAAAATCTACCCTGCTAAAAGTCTTTGTAAGTAGGACCCTGCCAAGAGGAACCTTTTTGAAAGGCATGAAGAAGATCACCTGTAAAAGCTCATTTTCCCTTTCTAATATGTTGCAGTAGTCTAAGGAGGAAAAGAACCCTTTCAAAAGGAAGCAGCTGGTTTTAAAAATGTCAGCGCATTGAATAAAACCAGAATTTTTAACTATGCTGGCAAGGCTACTATGCAAACTTTAAACTTAAAAAAGGAAGTGGTATGTTGATGTCCAAGTTTGCTTTCTTTTCGGTGTCATATTTATGCCTCCTGACTTGTTGAGTGTGTGTTTACATTCAGAGGTTTTGGCACTTGATTCCTTCACACGACTTGTGAACACACAGATGCTGTGAGAAGGTGAGACAGCTTTCATCTCTGATACATGGGAGGGAGAAAACAGAGAGAGGCTGAGCAAGTGAAGGTAAAACAGTCTGACTTGTAGTGTAGGGCATGTAAGGGCACGGCACTTTTTGGAGCAGTGTGATGGCAGTGGCTGGGAGGGTGTCGTGGTTTATAAAGCCACAGGGACAGTCCTCTGTTAACCACCTGGGGGGCTGAGGCAGGGCCAGGGAGGGTCTCACTCACCACTTAGGGTCACGGGCAAGAAACCAACTTGTGAAGAACAAAAAAAAACCCAATTAAATTTATTAACTGTTTACAACAAGAAGCAAGATACTGAGAAACCACAGCTTAGAAAGGCACTTCTCCCCCACCCCTCCCTTCTTCCCAAGGCCCAAAGGCTTTGTCCTGTGTCTCCTCCCTCCTCCCTGGGATCATGGCATCGTGGCCACTGCTACTAAATTTGAACTCGTAGGTGGTCTTTCTCTGAAACAGTACCTTTCAAATACTGTCTTTTAATTTTTGTGTACTGTAGCAACAGATTTAACAAGGTATTCTTCCTTTTAAAGATTGGTTCCAACCCTCTTAACTTTTTGGAGGCTTTTCCTTCTGTTGAGGAAATTATTTTGGGTTTGTTTTTTTTTTTTTGGTGGCACATAATACACTGTAGCAGAATTCCAACTGCCCCGGGGCTGTGCTGGGGCTGCCAGGTCTGTGGGACTAGTCATCTTGACTTTGCAGGAGTTTTCCCTAAGGAAAAACACAATCATCAGGTTTATTGTATAGTGACAGATGTTTAATTTGTAAATGTCACAGGAACTTCAAGGGCTCTGTGTTTGGCATACAGCGTTTCAAATACTGGTTTTACGTGAGGAGACAGCTATGATGTATGGCTAGAGTTGTGGCAGTTCTTGCTTTCTGGTTGTGAATTCTCTTGGAGAAGATAGCCCTTAACCCTTTGCTAGACATCTGTTCCAGTTGAGGTGATACAGTTTCTTGTCACAGTGTGAATTATGTAAAAAAACTTGGTGATACAAAGTTTGTAACTTTCAAATGTGTAGACACATTGCGTCCCGTGAGTACCTTGGCTAGACATCAGAGCTAGTCATTTGACATGCCTTTAGAATTATGTAGAGGAAGTCACTGTTAAAGTTAGCAAGAATAAAAAAGCTTCTGTTCCTAATGTTCTGAAATGTCCTGAAAGTCCAGATTGGGTGCGTTCAACTTCAGACATATAACAGACACATCTAAGCCATAAACATCGTTGTCAGACTGAGTAGTTAGTGGAGTGATGCGTTTCTGAAGGGTTCACACAGGCTGAAGCTTGTAAGGCCCAACAGCAATGATTTCTTTTTTATTGGCAGTAGAAAGAGCATAGAAATACTGGTCTCCTAATGTAACTGAGGTGCTAAAAGTAAATGGGACAGAGTTATTTAAGTTCTTCAGTTGCTTTACAGCTCTCCTGTCAGCCATGTTTGCAGTGGTAGTAAGCTGGTATGGATGGGTTAAGGTAAGTTCATCCATATTTCCCCAGTAGTTCCAGGTTATGAGATGTTTTGTAACGTGAGATGCCATTCCGTAGTGTTTTGTGCTACCTGCGTCTTTTGTGATCCAGAAATATCTTGTTACTGCAGTCACGATGACGTTGTATTAGGTTTTGCAGAATGCTCTTCCATTCAACAGGTTGGGACTCTGTGCTCTGCTACAGGACCAAACTCTGTTCGGCATACTGAAATGCCCTCTAATCCAGAATAAAATTCATTTAAGTTAGGCAGCGAGCGACAATAGGATTAAATGCAACCCTTGGCTGCTGTTTATGGATGTTCTTCATGGGCCTTCTTAGGTCCTTAGCCCAACCTACCCTAAAGAAATGTTATTAATATGTTTATGGAAGAACATTCATCTGGCAGTTGTGTAACGGTTGGATCCTGTTGAGCTGCTTGAATTGCTAGTTGTAGCTCAACGCCAGAAGCAGGAATACATGGTGGGATTCCTACTCCCCCAAGTCGTACCACAGTCTGCAAGATATTTGTTGATAAAATATCTGTATGCTTCCATCTGCATCTGCTGGTCTGTACAAATGAGAAGTTAGACCCCTGCTACATGTGTGTACTGCGTGATTCTCCAATGCCAAGTGTTCTCCTTGTGGTCTTTGAAGCAGCTGCGTTTAGCTTTTGATTTTAAAAAGCTGTGATTCATACTGTGGTGTTCAGTAGGAGCTCCAGCCAAAGAAACAGTGTCCAGCTGTGGTGTGGTTTGCAGTAAAGTTCTGGATTGTGGCTTCCCATTGCTTGTCACATGACGGTAATAGCTTGTGAATTGCTGAAAAATGACATTCATGCACTTTTATCTGGAGGTGAAGAGAGAAAGAAAAGGAATGAGCAAACCTGTAATTTTCCTGAGTGTCACAGTTACTGTATCTTATAAGCTAATGCAACTCCTTTTCTTGTCTTATCGCAGATAAATTCTGAAGAGCGTGTTGATACAGCCGATCAGGAGACGGTCTCTTGGGACCGCAGTATTCCTGAAGACATAAAACAAAAAATACAGCCTAAAGAGGTTCCAGCAGAAAGCGTTACTGTTTGGATTGATCCGCTAGATGCTACACAAGAATACACAGGTAGTTGATTCTTGTTGACAAATCATGTGTGTAATTCTGATGTCTGCGTTTTATACTGGAGACATAATAGTAAGTATTTAAAATGGCATCTCTCGTTAAAGTGTGTTACAGCAAAGCTAGTGGGATTTACTTGAGCAGATTGTATAATGAACTCACTATAGTTATCAGACCAGAGCATAGCAGGCTTGCTCTGGACCATGCTACCCCACGCACCCTTCTTCCACATGCTGTGCCCATCTTAAATCTGTTATCACAGGTGCATCCACTGCTGCTCAGCATTTGCCAGAGTCGGGTGCCACTTACAGTCAGGGAAGCTTCTAGGAGCCACCACTGTAGCCCCTTCCCCTGCTACCAAAACCCTGCCACACAAACCCAGTGCACCAACTCTGATGTGACGTTGCTATTCCTTGCCACTAAGTAATTGCCAAAATTAGTGGCAACTGTCATTTATGGATTCTGCTGGAATTATGCATTTCTTTATTTCAGCTATTAGTGTGGCAAACTAAATATCTCAGAATATTTTTGTTTGTTTATTTAAAGGGAATACTAAATAAATATTCTATTTAACTTGATATAAAAATTTTTTTTTTTTTTTTTTCAAAAAGCATGTGTAATTCAGTCTTCCCCTCTTTCAAATATTTTAAGATGTTGCATAAGCAGTTCGAGGCAATCCAACTGGCATTCCTGCTGATAAGTACTGCAGGACAAACAGAACCATGGGGATTTTTTTGGTGAATATTCCACTGATACAGTCACCTTTTTGGGTGAATGCTCTTTGGTATTTGAATTATCAGCTTTGAACCAGTAGAGGTCAGGAGGTTGGGCAGAGAAAGGACAATATAGGGGCACAGACTTCCGTGCGAATAGATGGTGCAGACGACACAACTGTTAGCGTTAGGTCTGGTAGGAGTATAGGTTACATCTACTGAACAGGAAAAATTGCTGGAAACCTGAAAAATCTTTAAAGTTTTTTGAAAACTGCAAGGTTGTTTGAAGGTACAAGGAAGTTACATAGTTGTAAGAGGCAGAATGTAGACAGCATTTCTATAATGTCAAATCTGCTTTCTTTTTGTGTTCTTGCTGTCTGGCTGTAAGCTTGTTTGCTTTCTCGTTTTGCCTGCAGAGGATCTTCGGCAGTATGTCACGACAATGGTTTGCGTTGCTGTAGAAGGTAAACCAGTAATAGGAGTGATACACAAGCCCTTCTCGGCATATACAGGTACCTTTATGCCTTCACTTATTTCCAGCGTCTTCAGTCATAGTGTTAATTAAAATTCGACGTTTGAGAGCACATCTGTGGGTATAAATGAGAAAATAGTACCTGGAGCAAAAGAGCACTGCTGCAGACGTTGGAATTAGAGCTGCAGGTGTGTTCTGTGCTATAAAACCACAAAACAAAATGCTGCCCTCGTTTAACATAAAAATGATGCATTTGAAACAAACTAACTGAAAATATGTTTAAGAATTAAGATGCTTTCAGTCAGAGTGCTTACAGCAAACTGAAGAAAGTGAAACCTACGCATAGTGACTCATCTTATGTGCTGTTGGTCTTTCGCAGAAGAGTGTTTTGCTCATTCAGCAGAAGCACTTAGCGCTGTGGTGTTACACCCAGGAGCTGGTGTTTATTCAGTGTGAGTAGCAAAGATTAAAGATCTTAGTGGAAACTGGTTGTATGTAACAGGCAAGACTGTGTAGTCTTAGTGATTATCCAACATGCTTTTGATGCCACAACACTGAACTGGTTAATTCTTTAGCAGTAATGATGTATCGGTGAGGATGGCTGCAGGTTTGGCAACGTGTATGCATTTCTGAAAGCTTCAAAGGACTTTTCGTATTTGTGGCTTACTTGCTCTATGTTTGAAACAAGAATTTCTCATTTTCCCTTAGGCAATGCTGACCTCTAGAGTTTGGAAGTTATGCAGTAGCTCTGGCGCAGAAACTGAGACTGAATATATGTATTTTTTTTTTAATTTGTTCTCTTTTATTGCCCACTGAACACTCAATATTTAGTGCTAAATGTGTTACTGTCTTTAAATATGAATTTAATTTCCATTCACTTAAGTATGTTCTATATTCCAATACGCTTTAAGAATCTTGGGGGTTTTTTTGGAACATATTTTTCGAAGTATCAACATCTATCTGAAGAAATGCTTTTTTAGCACTATGATTTTGAGAATTTATCTACTTTAATAATAGCAAAGTGTGAAATATTCAGCATGGCATCAGATGAGATGCAATGAATTCTGTCATTCTACGTGAAGAGTAATAATTTCCCAAGCTGGAAATACCAACATGTTGTGAGTAGAATTGTTCCTAATAGTACCACATAAATACAGAGCAATAAAGGGCAGTCAGCATCGCTACTACATATAACTCACTCTGTTGCCATACAATCTGGCCCTCTGCTGAGATGAAATTGCTGGTTAGTCCTTTACATAAATGTCAAATTAATGGTTAGGGGATGCCACCTACCAAGCTTGGCTTTGAACTTTATGATAAAACGAGTGGGAGGCTGTGTATTCTAAATCCAGTCCTCCAACACACACCATTGAGTGTTTTCCTTAGTATCACTGTCCTCCTGAGCTGTTTCCTTCCTCAGCGTTACTATCTTTCTGAACAAAATGACTCAGTAACATTTTTACTTTCTGCTTTGAAGGCTAACAGGGCTTTTTGTTCTTGTAAAAAGATTTTTTTTGAAAATATTGGATCTATTTCTGACTCAGAGCCATCCTTTTAACTTCAGTGGCTTTCCAATTGCAAGTTCTAAGTATTACTAATTGGGATTCTTCCCTCTTACTCTGTTTTTCGGAAGTATCACATAATAGTCAGGCATGGGATAATGCCATAGGCACAAAAAGGACGCAGGGAGCAACTTTCTTTTCCACACGTGGGTGTACACCCCTTCCTTTTGTCAGCCCTAATTTTCTCTTTTACAGTAGGGAGGGAAGTCAAGTCAGAGGCATCAATTCCCTTTTCTCAAAGCAGTATCCTTTTATCTTTACACTTAACTGAGATTGCCTTTTGTACATCTTAGCAAAATTTGTGTTTCTCTTGTAGCCTGGGCGATGGTGGATGGTGGATCAAATGTGAAAGCTCGTTCCTCCTACAATGAAAAAACTCCGAGGATTATTGTATCCCGCTCCCATGCAGGAAAAGTTGAGCAGGTGGCACGGCAGACGTTTGGGAATAAGACTGTGATAATCCCCGCTGGTGGAGCAGGTTTGGTTCCTTAAGCATCCTATCTGTAGGATTGCTGTTATTAGACAGAAGGATATAACGGTGGCATCTCCTCTTTTTTCTCTTACCTTTTGTTCTTTGCATCCCTACAAACAAGCACTTAACCATAGTTTCTCTTGCATATAGAAACCTACATGCAAACTTAGGTTGGGCTTCAGGCTGTTCACAAGTTGGTATGTTAGTGAATCAAAGCCTGGCTCAGCAAAGTTACTGTGATGCCTCTGTGAAGGAAAAAGGGTTGTGTGACCAAATACAGAAGCGTGGAAGAGAATCTGTTGTTAGGTAACTACTAGTATGTTTAATTAAACAGTGTTTTAAGAAAAAGTCATTTAAGTTTGGTAGTATTTCTTACATTTATGTCAAAGGAGAAAACTACTGTCACTGAAGTCCATTTTTATCTGCCTCATATTCAGTCCAAAGAGGTGTTAGCTGACTTTTTGTAATATCCTTGTGCGCGTTACTGGCAGAATGCAAATGTGTGAGCCACTAGTGTGAAGCAGTAGTGGTTTTGAAGTCTCAAAAAGCCATGTAAAATTTGAATTTTACAGAAATGTATCTTTCAGTGTCTTTAATATGGAAAGCCAGAGCTCCCTTACAGATTTACTTTTTTTTTTTTTTTTTT
>WKFP01014394.1:22756-121163 GCA_011057875.1 Pterocles orientalis | reverse complement strand
ACAGAGCAATAAAGGGCAGTCAGCATCGCTACTACATATAACTCACTCTGTTGCCATACAATCTGGCCCTCTGCTGAGATGAAATTGCTGGTTAGTCCTTTACATAAATGTCAAATTAATGGTTAGAGGATGCCACCTACCAAGCTTGGCTTTGAACTTTATGATAAAACGAGTGGGAGGCTGTGTATTCTAAATCCAGTCCTCCAACACACACCATTGAGTGTTTTCCTTAGTATCACTGTCCTCCTGAGCTGTTTCCTTCCTCAGCGTTACTATCTTTCTGAACAAAATGACTCAATAACATTTTTACTTTCTGCTTTGAAGGCTAACAGGGCTTTTTGTTCTTGTAAAAAGGTTTTTTTAGAAAATATTGGATCTATTTCTGAATGTCGTGGGTCAAGCAGAGCAGAGTTAATTTTTTTTCCTTTTCCCTTCTCTTCATAAACATAAACCCATCACACTGACTCAGAGCCATCCTTATAACTTCAGTGGCTTTCCAATTGCAAGTTCTAAGTATTACTAATTGGGATTCTTCCCTCTTACTCTGTTTTTTGGAAGTATCACATAATAGTCAGGCATGGGATAATGCCATAGGCACAAAAGGGACGCAGGGAGCAACTTTCTTTTCCACATGTGGGTGTACACCCCTTCCTTTTGTCAGCCCTAATTTTCTCTTTTACAGTAGGGAGGGAAGTCAAGTCAGAGGCATCAATTCCCTTTTCTCAAAGCAGTATCCTTTTATCTTTACACTTAACTGAGATTGCCTTTTGTACATCTTAGCAAAATTTGTGTTTCTCTTGTAGCCTGGGCGATGGTGGATGGTGGATCAAATGTGAAAGCTCGTTCCTCCTACAATGAGAAAACTCCGAGGATTATTGTATCCCGCTCCCATGCAGGAAAAGTTGAGCAGGTGGCACGGCAGACGTTTGGGAATAAGACTGTGATAATCCCCGCTGGTGGAGCAGGTTTGGTTCCTTAAGCATCCTATCTGTAGGATTGCTGTTATTAGACAGAAGGATATAACGGTGGCATCTCCTCTTTTTTCTCTTACCTTTTGTTCTTTGCATCCCTACAAACAAGCACTTAACCATAGTTTCTCTTGCATATAGAAACCTACATGCAAACTTAGGTTGGGCTTCAGGCTGTTCACAAGTTGGTATGTTAGTGAATCAAAGCCTGGCTCAGCAAAGTTACTGTGATGCCTCTGTGAAGGAAAAAGGGTTGTGTGACCAAATACAGAAGCGTGGAAGAGAATCTGTTGTTAGGTAACTACTAGTATGTTTAATTAAACAGTGTTTTAAGAAAAAGTCATTTAAGTTTGGTAGTATTTCTTACATTTATGTCAAAGGAGAAAACTACTGTCACTGAAGTCCATTTTTATCTGCCTCATATTCAGTCCAAAGAGGTGTTAGCTGACTTTTTGTAATATCCTTGTGCGCGTTACTGGCAGAATGCAAATGTGTGAGCCACTAGTGTGAAGCAGTAGTGGTTTTGAAGTCTCAAAAAGCCATGTAAAATTTGAATTTTACAGAAATGTATCTTTCAGTGTCTTTAATATGGAAAGCCAGAGCTCCCTTACAGATTTCCTTTTTTTTTTTTTTTTTTTTTTTTTTTTTACTCAAGAAGATCTTGCATAGGTTCTTGACAATGAATCTAAACGAGTTTCCTTATGATAAAGGAAGCGAAAGTGTAACTGATTATAACAGATCTTCTCCAGGGCTTGACTCTGTATGAGAAGATAAAGAAAGGAACAGTTTAATGAAACAAGGATATTGGTTGAACAGTTGAAAAACTGAAAAAAAATCTATAAAAGAATAGTATTTTGAGCAATAACTTTGTAGTGCATAATGTATGATAAAGGGCAATGCCTTGGGCTGGGTTGCTTTATTAAGGAGCAGTATATGCATTTTCCTTCTGTTGTAATCAAAAGCAGGGGAAGAAAGGCAGACTTTAGCGTAATACAGAGACTGAGAAATAAGTGAGTGAACGTAAGAGCAAAAGGATGTGCAGGTTTCTGGTATTGTTCTTTTACTGTGTCTCTATATCAGTGTCTGCAGCACATTGGTAAAGGATGTCTAAAAATAGTGTGTCCCAAATACTGAAGGCTTTAACTGGGGTGCAGTGGAAAAATCTTGGGGGTGGAAGTGTTCCGGTCAGAGAGCAGACAAAGTTTATGGTGCCTTTGGATGGCATGACATCATTAATGACATCACTTTCCTAAATCTTGCATGTGCACATTATTAACATTTACTAGTAGATTTATCCTTTGTCGTGAATAGGAAAGCTTGGTTTAAGTTTTTGAGGTTTTTTTGAACTTCTCCTTTCTTCTAGGTTATAAAGTGCTGGCCCTCCTTGACGTGGCTGAAAAGAATCAAGAAGCAGCAGATGTGTATATCCATGTCACTTACATTAAGAAGTGGGACATATGTGCTGGAAACGCAGTGTTGAGAGCATTGGGTGGCCATATGACTACACTGACTGGTGAAGAAATTAGTTACACTGGCTCAGACGGCAACGAGGGAGGACTTATAGCCAGTATCAACATAAACCATAAAGCACTAATTGAAAAACTTCCAGATCTGGAAAAAACATCACACAAATAAACTTGACTGATGGAGAAGTACAAGTCATGCTTTTGTAGCCTCCAAATGCTCTGTCTGAAGAAGCAGGTGTGAAAACCTGCTGGGAAAGATGCACAGCAAAGCAGAGCAGTTTGGTGTGGGTTTGGGGACTGGATCACGCATTGGGTTTCTTGAGTGGTGGTATTTAAAAAAAGAATAAATAATAATCATAAGTAGGAAGGGGACTGACTGCCTCACACTTCAGTTTCCATGGGGTTTTTTTTTCCAGACTGTTTTCATGCAGTTCTTGTACTCAAGGTGCATATACAGTGTATATTTGTGAACATAGGTGAACTGAAGAAAAATACATGTCGATTCATAAAATAACCTAAGTGGTTCTCACAGGAACTTCTTGGAACCTTTTTACATCTTGTTACTGTAGTTGTAGCAACTCCATAATGAATTAGATAGGAAAAAAAGTTGATTTGTATAGGCATCTGATAACTCTGTAAACAGTTTAGCAGGAAACATGACCCTGTGTTCTGTATCCCCTGAAGAGAAAGCACAAGGTTGACACAAATTTATATACAGCAACTGTTTATCTTTGCAAGTGTGGCACTCCTTCTGCTTTTTAAGAGGAAAAAAAGAAGTTCTGTACTTTTTTCCTGAAGATGTGAACCAGTTTAGTTCAGATAGGTTGTGCAATCAATGTTTTGTTAATTAGTGTAATTATTTCCCATATACCTTTTTAAAAGAAGGCGTTTCCTTGTATAGTTTTTAACACTTACTAATTGTTCTTGATTTCTGCCTACAGATGCATGCTAGATTTTTCTCTAATGTAGGATTTGTTCATCATTTGGTGTTTGTGCCTATAGAAGCAGCCTGTTCCTTCAGTACCTGCTTTTGGTTGGTTTTGTGGTTTGTTTTTTGGTTGTTTTATTTTTTTTCCATTGGACGGAGTCGTATGGATTGAGTTTAACAGAAATAATAAGTTGATTGGTTGTTTCCATGTACAACATGAAATATAAACCAGCAATTTTTCTACAGAAATAACTTTCTGTCAGTTTAGATGGAGGTGTGCTGTTTCCTGCAGAAAGCTCTCAAGCCATCCCAAACAACTTGGGGTCTGTGGAAATTTACGTAGAGGAGAGATCATTCAAACTTGAATCTGCTTAAGCAAATTTGAAGCACATGTGGCGCTTGAAAAGTCTGTCAGGGTCTGCAAAATTTTACTGAAAGATGTGCTTTGTCAATCCAGGATACACAGAACAGAACATGGGCTCTTTGAGATCAAATGGCAATTTCGTGCACCTCTAAAATATAGTGACTTCTATCTGCAAAAATGTAACCATCTGTGTTGTTCTGAAGGGTTTCAGAAGGTTAAAATGTACCTGTTATTTGCATGATCAGTAGACAAGCTTCCCATATCCTCAAGAAAGCTAAAATTCTTAGTTAATACAGATGTTTTCTGTTCAAAGTTTATTCAGTATAAGCTTAGGCTGTTTAAACCAAATTCTTAATTACTTTCATTTTAACTTCTTTCAGCATGCTGCTGTCCTGATTAAAAAGAGGTTTTTCTACTTACATCAGCAGTGGAGCGTGTCTAGATACCTCTTTTGACTTCTAATTAATGTTCACATTTTGAAAAGACCTCCTCGGATGTTGCATAGCTACAGATAGAGACTTATTTTGTAAACTTACTGGCCAAGTAGACTGAAACTTAGTCCTACTAGCCTTTTGGTACGGGTAGTTTGGTTTTTTTTTTTTTTAGATAACTGTTTGTCCAAAATTGACACTATTGCTGCTGTTTGAAAATAGCTTTTACACATGTAGATAATACACAAGGCAACTTAACTTCCAGTTTTTAAATTTAATAAACTACTATATGCTGTGATGAATGAGTGAATATACCCTTTTTGAAAAGGGGTCAGTCTATTTTGAAAAGCTTGTTGAGCTTCCAAACCTCATTGAAGAATAAAAATCCAGATATTTATTAAGGCTTTAATAGTATTTTACAAGGTGACTGTAGCTTTTTTCCTTCACGCTGATTTAAATGACTTAAAGCCTAATAAATAAAGCAGCTCTTTTGTTTATTAAAGATCATGAATTAAAATTTAAATATGAGAAATAGCCATAATTAGCCTAGTGTAAAAATCTAATTGTGTCACAGAGGTTGAATGCACAATATTTAAATAGGCAATTTAAGACAAAGTCTGTGGCAGGTTGTGATTTTGGCTTCCGATTGAGATCATGTGTAAGCTTACCTTGTGACTGCTTCTGTTCTGGATACAATTCTGTAATTTCCTTGCGTAAGCTGTGATCAGACTTAGCTTCTGTATGTGAAATGAAAAATAAGATGTTACACATTGTACCAGGGCTGGCTTGCATCTGAATTGAAGGTATAGAGCACTAAACAGAAGTATTTGCCTAAATTATTTTTCCTTAGGAAGATAAGGCACAAAGAAGAGCTTCAGCCCTCCTTTCCTTCCTCCTGTATGCTGGCTAAGACACCGAGTCTTCCCTTGGGAAGACATTTTAGACCCATTTATATCCTAAACTGCTTTGTTGCAATGGGTCTCGGTGATCAATACCTTTCACTGTGGACCCTTATTGGCCCAATCTTACTTCTCGTGAAAATGAAGAAAAGGTGAGAGTGAGGTTCCCAGTGAATGACTGCTGGTATGGCCTGTACTCGTACTGGTGAATATCCGTTTCTGGTGCCGTTTAACGATCAATGCAACTCTCACGCAGACCAGCAGGTGTTCAGAAGTGCTTGCTTAGTGCACACGTGCCTGTGCAGTTCGTATTTGTTTGTAATACACTCAGTCTATCCCATTTCTTTGACTATGTTTACACTCCATTCTAAAATGTTCTAAAAGCTATTCTGGCTCGAGTACTTGTTTGATCTCAGCTGCATGGATGTGATTTAAGCTTATGCCCAGAGTGGTAGGACACAAACTGCTGGGCTAGAACGTTGTTCTTTACATTTTAGCCTTTTCCAAATAAAACTGTCATACAGTTTTTAGGGATGCTACTTAAAACAATTGCACGGTGTGGGTGGGTCCTATAAAGGTATATCTTTTCTAAAAAAATTAATTAAAAAATGCATTATCATTCTCACTCAAAACAAGGGAAGAAAGAGAATGTATTGTTTTAGCATTGGTTCTCCAACAGTGGATGTTTTTTTGTTGGGGTGTTATGATTAAGGTAATTGCAAGTGAAATTATTCTAAAGCTGTATGTATTTCCTCTTTTTCATTCTTCTAAAAGAGTGGATGGTAGCGTAGATGATACCTCTTAATGTACCAAGAGTCCTAACTTGCATTCCTTGAATGAATGTTTTCTAAATAAATGGACACAAATAAAAAGGGTTGAATATTGTTACTGGTTTTGTGTTTAACCTGTTTGCCAGACATTTACAGATGGATTTATAGAAGTGTTGGTTGTTCTGATCTACAGACCATGGAATAATAATCAAAATGGCCAAGATAGCTTGCTCGGATGGTAAGTTAACCATAAAGGTGAAGCTGAGAGGTCATCCAGTGATGTTGTCTCATAGGCTTGGTTTTCCAGTCATTAGAGTGGACAGATTTTCTATTTAGCTTCAGATGCGAGAAGATGGTTTTTTCAATGCTTTGTTGTAGAGATTTAGGCCTTTTCACACTAAAAATTGGGAATTTCACTTTGCCAAAATGTCATTCCTAGTCTGTTTCCTGACCTGCTATCCTCAATGGTGATTCTGTGCTCTGTCCAATCCACTGTAAGTGGAACTTGCTGAGACAAAACTATAATAGCTCGGAGTACACAAGGGCTGCTTGACTTTTGAACCACACCTCCTGTCTGGTAGCTCTTCTAGCTTGTAGGTCATACCGAGGAGCTGCTGAAGCCTTGCACTTCATGGTTTTCAGATGCCACACCAGCTCTTTCAGCTCCTCAGAGAGGTTCAGAAGTGCTCATCCAGTTTTCCTCTGATGCTCCCTCTGGAGCCAGTGTTAGCAGCCACTTTTCCTCATCTTTCTGTTCCTTCCTGGTCCTTGCTCCTTAGTCCATGTGGGCAAAATGATGAGAGATGGGAAGAGGAGACAGTCCCAGAAGGAGAAGGCCACAGCAGCAAACTGTCCAGTTTATCTGGAAGGTGTCAATGTTTAGGACCAAGGTCTAAGGTCCCAAATATGATCCTGGGTAAGGATAAAATGTCAAGTTCTGACTTTCATGGAGCAGTTAAAAGATGCATGCAGTGGGTTGCAGTTCTAGAGGTGCACATTCCTGCCTGTACTTTGTGACTTTTGGCAAGTTTGCTCCCCTGTACAACCAACAGTAGTTTCCCCGTCGCCTCTCCCAACTCTGCCACACTCAGGGTGTCAGAATATTTTCTCCATTTTACTGTTGCTGGTGTCTTCAAATCCTCATCCCTCTATCCTGTGACAGTCAAGTGCTAGTTTGAAATCCATACGGATACTGTCAGAGTTCAGAGTGCTCTCCTGACTGAATCCTTATACACAGATCAGTCCAAAACAGACCTTTACCATGGGACAGTGAGCCAGGAATATCATGAAAACAGAGTATTTCTGCTGTCCCTGGTTTGTTCATTTCTGCTTAGGGTATGCAAAGATGTCCACTGGATTTTCTCAGTCTCGTGTCCCACCACACAGTGTTAAAGATCCAGCCTCTTCTCCTCCCCTTTCGCTGGGTACCGATTACTTTGGCCAGGAGTGACAGCTGCCTCGCTGCCTTGCAGTGGCAATGCAAATCCCCCATGGGCCCAAGCTGGGTTCCGGGGATGTCGTTCCCCCTGTTTAGGATCAGTAGCTGAGCCACGTTCTCCTCCGTCTGCCTCAGATCTGTGCCCATGCTGGGGCTTAAGCAAGAAAAGAAGATTGTGAGCGACGACAGCTGGAACAGCACCTCTTATTTGGTAAATACTGTGTCCAGTGCAGATAAGACAAAAATACCCATGTCAAAGTGGAAGATGTAGAAGAGTACGACATTAAGAAATGCTCTACAGAGCAACAAAACTGTTCTATAAGTCACTGCAATAAAAGCAATAAAATGTTAGAGAGTCATTGGTTGATAGTTTTAAAACTGATGCAGTTCCATTTTTATTAATGTATTTACTTACACTGTTAAAAATACCAATATATTGTTTCCTGAGATACAGTAATAATTAACTTTTAGGCTATGGTCTTATGCAGTGTCTGGAAACATAAAATACTTTCATATTAATAAGAGAAATTTGATTTAATAAATTATAGAGAATTTGCCCCCCCCCCCAAGGATTGAGTCAGAATCAGAAAAGAGCAATAAAATTAAGATACCATTTTTTTACTTGTAAAATAAATAAATAGAGATCATACAGATGAATCTTTGAATTACCTAAAATTTAACACTGTCTTCTAGCAATAGCATAAAATAAACAGACAGTGGTTGCCACTGTGTTTGTTTAGAGTCTTGTTTAATGAAAGTATTTGCAGTTGTCAGGTTTTATTCTGCCTTCTGTCTGTGGGCTGTTGGAGTTCTCCCCACGGAAAAGAGTCAGTCTGAATGATTTATCTGTGACTCTCTGCCTCTGGAAAACATTGACTTGTAATCCTGGGGTCTGGTTTCCTTACATGAAAAGGAAATTGCACACCTGGATGGACCTGCAATTAAACACTTCACCATACACCTGGAAAAGGCTCTCTGGGGCTGACTCCCTTTTTTTTCTACTTACAGCTCCAACACAGAGCTGGGCCAAGGAGAGTATCTGCTGCACCTAGCGGCACCAGAACAGAGAGCCCTGAGCGGCTGTCCCACCACGCTGGTCCAGCTCTCCCACCAAGCCAGTTCAGCTGTCCCACGACACTGGTCCAGCTCTCCCACCATACTGGTCCAGCTGTCCCACCACACTGATTCAGCCACCCCACCAAGCTGTCACAGCAACATACCACAGTGGGATGTCACATGGATGTACTGGACAGGGCTCTGCAGCAGCAGCACGCAGGTACGGAGGTGCCCAAGGCAAGCAGCCCCACAACGGCAGCGATGCCCTTTTCAGACCCACGTGTGCCTGGGTGCAAGGCGGGGGGTGCTGAAGACTCCCACTTGCAGTGTAAACCCTCCTCCCCACCATTCTTCTTCTTCCACACAGCTGCAAGCCTGAAATCTGGAAGTACGATGGGAAGATTTGTTAAAAACCTGCCTGGAAGTGCAACAGAAATAGTTTTGAAACAGGTGGAAGATGGGAATAAAAATTAATGGCTGTGATGAAATGCTGAATACCATTGAAACTGTTCTTGACAATAATTCCTAATTTTTTTCGCATTAAAATTCTTTAATAGGCGGAAGTACAAACCTTCTCCGTTCCTGGTGGTATTGCTGCAAGACTGGTGAGCTATCCAACTCTGCCACAGAGGGGAAGTAGAGTATCGTTGAAAATCCATGTCAGCGCAGACAACAGCTCCTGCTTTCCCATGGAGTTAAAGCCTTGTCAGTAAAAGCTGAAGTACTGAATATTTTCATACACCAAGCTTTTTTGTCATTTAAAGAAAGAAAAAGCTGACTTTTCTGTATTGAAAACCTTAAATTTTGCAGCATTTCTCTTTCCTTAGCATTTGTTATCAATGAGGGCAACCTACCTGGAAACAGGATGCTCACAGGTTGGTTCTCCCTTTGGACCATCGTGTACTGCCTGGCTTCAGAAGAATTTCCCTAGCCTTCTGCTGGGATGTTGAGATCATGACTTAAAATTAAGAACGTTATTTTAGAAGGTACAGTTTCACTGTTAAGCCGGTGCTTTTTCACTGAAATGGCTGGTGAGGAATGCCGAAGTTTAACGTCGGTGGACCAGGAGCATCATTAATATCTAAGGAACATTTCTTCGTATAAGTCACTCAGGCCCGCGAATGCGTCTGCGTTATTGCATGATGTTTCTTACAGTCAGAGCTTTGGGTAAATATTTTCTAGCACAGACATGCTCTGGATGTGACCCTGACCAAGCTCTCTCTGTACAGAACTTGTGTCAAAGAAAACCTTGAGGTCTTGGGAGAACGTGTGGCTTGGGCTACGTGCAAAGGGGATGGAGCAGCATTGGGTATGAGATACATGCAAGCTTGTTGCTTTTCCTTCCTGATGTTTGTGTGTGCATGCTTCAGAGAGACTGAAAATCATCTGGGATGTTAACAGCATGGAGGTCTGCAAAGTGCTTGCAGGGATCTGTTTTGCCTTTTGTGATGGAGGAGAGATAAATGCACATATGGCAAGAGGGGTGAATGGTAAAGATAAAAATTGCAGAAGTTATTTCAAGCAGTCTCTGCTGCGAAGAACCTTAATTTGGAAACTAGGTCCCATTAAAGCCATCAGATTAACTGACGCCATCAGGTTAATATTCTTTTTCTTTTAGAATTACAAGCGTATGGACACAGCAAGCTAATAATAGCCCTGGTGCCTCCGTAGGGACCGTAATGTGCTCTCAGATAAACACAACAAAATCAGTGCTGCAGCCCAAAGAAAATCTCCTGTGGAAAGCTGTCCCTGCTGAAATGAGTGGGAGGGATTGGTTTTTGCACAGATGTTAACGTGGCAGGACACTGTCCTCTGACTCAGGCGTGCTGCTTTGGGGTTTGCTAACAGGCAGCAAAAGCTTTCTTTGAAACTTCTGTTTGATAATTTGTCTGGTGAAGCAAAAAGCCCGATTGTCGATCTGGGTAAGGCATTAACTACTTTGTTGCTTCTTCCTGCCTCACAACAAACTGGGGAGAGCTTTGGGAGCCCCAGGAGCAAGAGGTTTGTCTGAAAAGAAAGGAGTTAGAACACAGCACCTGCAATAGTTACCCAGCAGATGGACTGCACTCCAGCCCGGGAGCCTCCTGGGGATGTACCACCCTCGTGCCTGGTTTAATCTGGATTCTCCTCCCAGCCAGGATACATGACTGGGTCTGACGGTAGATATGAGCACCTGGTCAGGATTAGAATCAGAGAATCACAGAATGGTTTGGGTTGGGAAGGACCTTAAAGATCATCGAGTTCCAACTGCCCTGCCATGGGCAGGGGCAAGGGGTGATGGGTATAAGCTGAAAGAGGGTAAATTTAGACTAGACATTAGGAAGAAATTTTTCACTGTGAGGGGGGTGAGGCAGTGGCCGAGGTTGCCCAGAGAAGCTGTGGATGCCCCATCCCTGGAGGGATTCAAGGCCGGGTTGGATGAGGTTTTCCATTTTAAATGCAAGAGCAGGGTCTGTTCCTGTAGTCCCCATAGCAGTTCAACTCTTGTAAGGAGTACATTTCCCCCCCCCACATGCACACCTCTCTCCAGGGTATTTCCCAGGATGATGTGTGTTTCTTCTGCAGCCTGCACTGTAGCACTGATGTTGCTGCTCCCGTTGAGTGTGGATATTGGTCATATGTGGCAAGGCAAAGCTTGTCAAAAATGCGTTTCCCTGCCCGGATAGGATGCTTGGCACCGTCACCTTGTTAAAAAGTGAAAAGAGCACGGGGTCCTGTGCCCCTGGCATCACCGCTGCGTGCGTCTGCACTTGCACCCTGGCAAAGCCCGTCCTGCCTCTGCCGGCTCTCTGCCAGTTACTTGCAGGAATTTCTCTGAGTCCATTTCATCCCCCTTGTGACCTTGTAAGCGAACCAGAGTGAACTGTCCTTACAGCTTGCCTGCTGCTGACAGCTGCGTATTGCCTGTTTCCCCATATTTCAGAAAAATGCTGTAGAGTAAGGACTGCCTGCTGAAGAGAAAGGGAAAAACTTTCATCATCCATATTCCTCAGCGAAGAATCGTAGGAACCTTTGTGCCAGGAGATATCCCCTATTCAGCGAGAGAAACTTACGTTCCGTTCGTTTTCCTGGAGGAAATGGGTTAAGACAAGGAATCTCCATTCCAAAACTTCTTTTCCTTTCCTACAGAAGAAAACTCCTGAAACTACAGGTAGGTACTATTGGAGAGACTCCCAGGGGCACACCTAAAGAAATGTTATATGCTTTCATAATGAATATTTGTAACTGAAAGACAACCTCAGCCTTCTGTAGTGATCAGTACCCACTTGATTCTTTATTTCGAAACCTAATTGTAGCAGTATAGCAGGTGCCTGTTCCACCTGGAAGCCCACCTGTGACTATTAGTTCTTTGCTTTGGCACCAGGCTCAAAAGACGGAGGAGATATTAAGGTTCCTTTTGTTCTCTATGACTTTGTTTTATTGTCTGACATATATCCTGCAGCAAACCTGGAAATGACTTCATAACCACAAGTCCAGAGACCAGTCTGTTGCAAGAAGAAAGCCCTGTCTTGTTGACGTCCTGCAACCAGTCCTTGCTCTAAGCTCTTTCCGTGTGTTTTCATCCAACAGACGCCCACTTGGTGTGTGTGCGAGGGTGTGTGGCCTCATGGCACACTCAGGGATAGCCGTCCCCTTTTCACTTCCATTCCCTTTCTGTTCTAGTTTTCAAGGTGCTGTGAATGGTCCCCTTGGATGACTTTCCCCTCTCCCCACTTTTTGTGAAGTCAGAGGTACATCAGTGGATTCGGAATTAACATTTTGGGTTTGTGATGTCTTCCTCGTTCTTGCCGCTTGCCCAAGCTCTCATCTTTTTCTTCAATTAGGAAAGATTGCTCTGCTGATGCAATTGTCCACTCAGCTGGAGAGAGGCCAATCTCTCATCACTTCAGCACTCGTTGTTTGTTTCCTGCCCAAACTCTAACACAGAAGTTTGTACAAGAATCTGGAAAGTGATTGCAAACTCCCACAAACCTTCCGAAAGAGAAACCTGGGTTTGGTTTTCGCCCAGAAAACTCTGACAGTGAAGTTTATTTTAATATAAAAATTAAGTCATTGGGTGGTACAGGTTTTTGTTCATTTTGTGGGTTTGGGGAGGTGGTTGTTTTAAAATGAGAGCTTTTATTCAAGGGTCCCAAATACTTTAATGTCACTACTTGAGTCAGATTGTTCTAATTTTTCTTAATGCCTCTGTCTAGGCAGCTGTAAGCAGAACATCTGCGTCAAAATAGAATGTGAAATCAACTCTGCACAGCACTGGAAATCTCCTGCACTTCCTAAAGTAACATTGCTGCAAAGACAGGAGCTTAAAATAGCTGTGATTCCAACAAATGGCATATATCAGTGTTTATTAAGTATTTCATTAACATGCTGAAATACAGATGATAATATTTGTTTTCACTCTTTGTAATGTCCTTATGATTCTAATTCAAAGTAGGGAAAACTTTGTATTCCCATGTGTCACACTTTCTGTTTCTCTTCCCCATTACCCATTTCTGAGTATCCAGGTCTGATGTGGATCTGTTCCTAGTCAGGGGTGACAAGCGTGCCCTGCAACAGACCGACGCCGAAATGCCGTGTGAGATGGTGGGATCCTGTCTGGAAAACAAAACCCTTGACATCTAATCTCCCTGCCATAAACAATGTTATTATCCCTCTTCAAGCTAGACACAGCAGAAAGGTGACTTCACTGTTGTTACATGGCAAAAGAATGGTTCCGGGGCTGGAAAAATAATGTTTTATACCTATTTGTTTACTGCATAGAAGTTTTACTAATTAGTAGGGGTGTTTGTTTCAGTATTACCTGGCACCTTTGCCCAGAGGCTGGATTAATGCAGTGATTTTAAACAGACAAATTTGTGTGTATGATGGGTCAAGGTGTCAAAATATTTGGAAGCTTGCTGGTACACTCCAACAGTGATCCAACACTGTACCTGCTCATGCTACATCTCACAGAACTTCAACCCTCCAACGCTTACTTTTCATTTATGAAACCATTTCAGAAAGCTGAGCAATAATTAATAGTTTCTGCTCCTTTGGTTAGCACAGGGTTTGGTTCAATGTTAAGCAAAACCTATCTAGCAATAGCGCTGTTTCCCAGAAGGACAGACATGCTGGCTGGCTGTAAGAATAACCTTTTTCTTTTTTCCACATGTAGAGAGGAAAACCCTTGGACTCAGAAAAAATTGCAGTGAATTGTCCGGTTTGGGATACGTAACTGAGAACGCTCCTGACAACTGCTTCACTGAATATGCTCTTAGCTCCCCACAGCCCTTCCTCAAACAGTGGCAGGAGCGACCGCAGGGTCTGACAAAACACACGTTTGTCTGCCCATGGTGCCGGATATTCTGTTTCACAACCAGCATTTCAGCTGGTAATGATCCTTCCTCTGACACCTGGAGTCACCAATGAAGAGCAGCGCTGAGAGAACAACAGAGGTGTGTTCAGTAAAATCCTACATTTATTTCTTTTGGAAAAACAGTGCAAAATTATCGTTTTCATTGCTGCTATACATTTCCAGGGAGAACTAGTGCTGTTTCTTTTTCAGACCTTGGCTGTCGCCTTTTGCTTGGTTGGGAGGATTTTGGCACCAGCTCCAAGTCCATAGATGACAGAGATTTACCAGAGCGACCCCAGAGCTGTGCAGCTCCCTATTCCCTACAATTTCGCTTCTCTTTTCTCACTTCTGCCCTTGTTTTAATGAACATTTCCATTTCTGAAGTATTGCTATTTTTTATTTGCTTATCTTTCTGTATTTTTGGGGTATTTTTAAAAGAGGAAAAGAACTATGAGGTCTTATGTGTAGCACTCAGCATTATTGGAGAAATGTAGTCATTTTTGTACTCCTGGAGGAAAATATGAACTGAAAAGTAATGAGAGGTAGTCAGGGAGGACAGGTATGGTTTAGGTGAAGCTGCTCTTTAAAGGGACTTTCCCCTGGTGACCTGCAGGCAAACAGATGCTGCTTCAGGGCTGGAGAAATTCCTGCTCCCTCTGTGCTGCAGCCTGGATGCCCAGAGGCAGATCCCAGCTTTCCTGGGGAGACTGCTGCTGTGTCAATCACAACAGGTGGGACCTGAACAGTTGTGAGGATGGACACAAGGGGGGATTTCCAACACCACAGGTTGGAATATGCACTTAAGGATGAAATAACACCCCTCTGTCTCAGGCGGGTAAGGCTAGAAGAATAACCCATGGCAAGCTCCAGTCCTCAGATATAAAATATCAGTTCAGTGATTTTTAAAATAAAGACCAAAGCAAAACAAAATGAAAGTGTGCCTGAAAAACCACCCCTCTAGCCTTTACCAGATCAGATGCAATTATAAGCCCAGTCCGAAATTAATCCTGACGTGCAGTTAAACCATTGTTGAGTCACTTAAAAATTGAATTAAAGACAATGTGCATGAGTCAGAACATCATTATTATTAATAATATTAATATTTTATTATTTTTCTCCCTGAGGCAATAACAGGATTTGAGAAGTATTTCAGACAGACATTTGAAATCCTGCTCTTTAAACATTCACCAGCATTGTCATTTGCCTGGAAGCACCAATGTCAAAAAAGTTACTATGGGAACGATATGTGATTCTGTCATGCCCTTAACCTCCCTAATCCCAGGGACAGAAGACTGAACCAGAGTCTTGAACTGCGGTAATTACACTTTTACTAATGGTTTTCAGTCCAGAGGGGAACATATTCAGCGGGGGGGAAGGTGATTCAGATGTGTTAGCAATAAGAACTCTACGTCATTAAGAGCACCACCCTCTTCCACCAAAAATAGCCAAGTAGCCCCAGTACGCAGATCAAGAAGCCATTTGTAAAAAAAAAAAATAAATAAAAAAAAATCCCCTAGAATAATTCTGTCTTGTGTTCCCAACCTGACCCACTGCAATTATTCTTCATCTTGATTAATTAGTGATTAATTACTCTCAATTAACATTAAGAAAGAACGTTTCCATCCCCTCATTTCTTGTGTTTTATTTAGATCTGGAGCTTGAAGGAAAGTTTCTGTTTAAGTCCACAGTACTTTGGATATTTATTGCAGGAAATATATCCCATGCAATAAATACTCCTGGCCTAATTTTGCTATTTAGCAAGAATGTGTGAAACCACAAGGCAGAAAAAACTCAGTTTGAAGCTGAAAGCCTCGGCATCAGACTCTGTGTCTGATACGAGAGGCACAGAAATTTTTGTTTTAATAGCTGTAAGGAGATTTAATGCATTATTAAACCTCAGTCACTGCAATCATCTCTCGTATTTTCTACAGAAATCTTGAAAGAAAACATGGTAACAAATGGGCAAAGACAGATTTTCATCCTTAATTTGTAAATGTCTCGACTACACTACACATGCAGTTTATTTTCAATTACTCTGGCAAAGGGAAAGCTTCAGTAGGAGGAAGAAAGCCATTGCAGCGTCTTGTAACGACTCTGGTAAAGCGCCATGTCACTGAATAACATAATTAAAAAAACTTGTGGCCATTGCAAAGCCAAAATGAACATTTGGAAATCTCACTCTGTTTCAATCTCAGTAACCCTTGCAAACTATGTTCTGTGCTCTCTGGCTATTTTTGGGATGTCCAAGTTACTTATTGTTTTCTTTCCTCTGAAAGGATGCCAAATACGTACACTCTGTGCTGGAAGGAGCTAATCAGGCTGTGTTTAGTCTGTCCTGGGTGAAAGAACAGCTCAGAAGTGTGGAAAGATGTATATCTCAAAACAGTGGGGGGAAAAAAAAGAGAATTTTCAAGTGGACCACAGTCTTTTTTTTTGTTCTTTCTACACCTCTAGTCAATTATTAAGTCAATATTTTTTTGTGATTTAAATACTACAGCAAATGTCCAGTCTTTCTGCTGTCTTAACACTATTCTTCTATAGAACTAAAATTATTTTGTACCCAATTATTCCCAGCCAGCTTGCAGGGGAGTGCCCTGGCAGGACATACATATTAAGACACGCGGGGAAAAGAATTGCTGGGGCCCAGACACAAAAGGTGTCACAGAGCACGGAGCCTGCCGAAAAAGTGGCTTGAGCACAAAAGATGACATGGATAAAGTAGACCAAAGCAGGTCGATTTTAGCTGAAGAAACGCAGAACAGTCTGTGACTCAGGCTCAGCCAGGTCAGTAGAGACTGCAGAAATAATCAGATCTGAATGAATTCTTGACTCATAGATGCTCCGAAGAATTGCTTGGCCATGGAGGTTAAGATTAGGCCAGTAATACTTCTCCTGCATCACCTTTAGCTGAATTACAGCCCTGCTTCAGCAGCCTGCCCTGCTACTACTTTTTAGCTTCCGTCATGTTCATCAATGGTGCAGAAAGGTCCCTCCTGTCCCCTTGATCACCTGGCGCATTTCTGGCGTGTCAGGATGCCATCCCATGCTCCCATACCACCCACATTCTTGGCATGACTGGAGCTATTTTGCATCCCACCCCCTTAGGTGTCAGAGCTATTGCAGCACTGAGCTTCCTCACAGCTGCAGCCTTCTCCAAGTCTTGCCAAAGTAACTGCTCCATCATTTCCATAGGGATCCTGGGGGCCGGGGGTATTCCTGCGGACACACAGCTTTCATGACATTTATTAGAAGCAGCATAATTCTCATTATTTGGGAACTGGAAAATAAAACACTGCTCTCTCCTATTATTTTACGCAGCAGATTTTGAAACTCTGTAATCAGAAAAATGCAAAACAAATCTAAAAATTGCATTTTTTTTCTTGATCTTCTTTTGCACTAAGTGTATGCATATCATTTGGAGAAGGAATGGGTGAATTTTCTTGGAGTGTTGATTATATTTCCTACAAATGTCTCCAGTAGAGAAAATAACGAGCAGAAGCAAATAAACACCAATGTAATGCACAATAGCTCCTCTTATGATCAAAGAATAAAGTGAAGGCAAAATTTGTCTGAGAGCAATCGTCATGATGACACCCACTGAACAGCAAGTTTGCTGGGACCGCCTTCTAAAAGTTGCCACACTCATTCACATGTAACAGCTCCTGTAAATTGCTTTCGTTCTGTTTTACTTTGTTCCTTCCATGCTCCAGAAGTCATTTTGAAAATTAAAGAGATTTCAGCCTGCTGTATTACCAACCCTGGCATGTTTTAATGGCTTGTCTCATTTGGCCCTCTGAATATGTATCCTTGCCCAAACAATCCTAAAATATGATTAGTTAAGAACAACAAGCTTATTAGTCTCTATTAATTACATTCTGTGTTTCCACTCCTTGTCACTGCTTTTATTAAATCTTTGTGGAGAATCATGAGCAGCAGCAAACCCTCTGACCGAAACAGCCTGGGAAAGTGGGAGGACAAGGGGGTCTGCTTGGTGTCAGGCCTTTTACTGCAGCGAAACCCCACCACTGAAATTGGTGACCTCCTGCGTGGGCTGGTTTTTAGGTCCATTCTGCTCTCCATTGTAAGCACCATTGGAAGGGAACGCTTGTGAGATTGATGGTAAGCAAGCATCAGGCAAGATTCAGACATTGTATTAGGCTTCCCTAAATTATGCTGATGATCACTCTGAGCATAAATTTTTAATGTTCGTTTCCTTCCTTTTTCCGCAACAGAACTGGGCAATAAATGGTCTCATCTCGGAGCTTGTGATTTTTCTCGAAATTGTAAGAGTATTTTGAAAACAAGTTTTATCCCTTCCCTTTGAGAAATAGCTGTCAAGAGACAATGGGATGTTTACAAACATTGTTTTAGACTTCGAGTAGATTTATGGAACAGTTTCAATGCAGAGTAGATGTTCCTCTGTTCTGTGTATGGAGGTTGATCACTTCTCTCTACAATGTTTGTGGCTCGTATGCAAATCCGAGTGATATAATACTCTGCACTACACTGCAAATTGCAATCATTTCCGGGTGAACATGGGGATACCTTTCCAAAGAAATGGGCAGGAGGTTGACATGAGGAATAGAATTGAATAAAGTTTTTGAGCTCAACCTTGGTATTCAAATCTACTTGCTTTCATAGAATCATAGAATCACAGAATGGTTTGGGTTGGAAAGGACCTTAAAGATCATCAAGTTCCAACGCCCCTGCCATGGGCAGGGACACCTCCCACTAGCCCAGGTTGCCCAAAGCCTCATCCAGCCTGGCCTTGAACCCCTCCAGGGATGGGGCATCCACAACCTCCCTGTTGTTATGTTTCAGAAATATGCAATGCAAATATGAGCAAAATATGGTAAGAAGGGAAATTTGCTGTAATTTTGAAAGCACCAGCCAAGGGATAAGAATAACTGAGAAATGTCTTCCTGTGTTCTTGATCTGTCTTTTCCATTTGAGTCAAGAGGTTGGTGTATCTTTAGAGAAGTAGGACACAATACAAATTCCATTATATGACTTGTAAACCATCACAATATTGTATCGCAGTTAGTAGCTTCCAAAGAGTATTCATATCTGAGTTCAAAATGGATTCTTGCATCCCAGTTGCACTTTCTGCAGACGTTTATCTGCATAGACATTTGCTTCTCATGAAAAATGTATGATCTGTATTGTGAGAATAAATTAAGAAAAGTGAAGCAAAGAAGTTCCATTTTCAGCTAATTACTGTCAGACAGCACACTATTTCAGCTCTCAATTGTCCTTTGGTCTTTGTCAGTGCTAATATCCATATTTTTTCAGATATCCGAAGCTTCAGTGTGCAGATTCAGCCTGTCTCAGATGAACTGCGCTATGAGCCTTGTCCGCAAAAGTTTTGCTGATGTCAACAGGACTTTTTACAGCTAAGGAAGCAGTGCTGAGTGATGCTATTGTAGCTTTTTGAGTATTATGTGGATTAAACTGGGCCAGGTGACGGGGTAAATTATTCAACCTGCCCATCCAGCCCCATTCTGATAGGTGCCACCCTGACGCTCTCACGGCTCAACAGGAGGTCTAGCAGCTCCAGAGGTTTCCCGTGTCACAGTCAGGAAGCAAAACAAACCAACATCATTGCCAGTTTACTTGAGACAGCCTCTTACAGGAGCAGCTGGTGTCACCAGCCACCTCAGAGGAGAAATAGAAGTCGTGGAGGTGAACCACTTCAGTCTTCCAGCTTCCACATGTGAGCCTACATCCGCAGATGCTGCTACGAGTTAACTTTGCAACAAGGACTTCAAGCTTGAGCAAAAGAAAACTTAATGTCTCACTACAGGATAAGTTTATATCGAATTTGCTTGTTTTCTTTTTAGCTTGAATAGGACATGGGCTCATTCATTTTACATCATAATACGTGGAGCATTCCCTGTTGATACAGATGTTGGGTAATGTATGTGAAGACATATATCTATCTAAATCATAGGTGAAACCACCTCCACTTCCTATGTTTTCCATTCTTGTGTGAAACACTGGTGATTTTGTTGACCAGACATCCATCTGTGACCAACGTGTGCCATCGTACAGCAGCTCGTGATGTACACTTTACGATACAAACACAGCCATGATACCGGTCGGCATCTGAATACCCACACCTTGCAGCTGTTCCTCGATGGAATAAGGAAGGACAACGTGCCAGGACGTGCCCAGGGACTGGCAAGGGCTGTCCGGGTGGTGGAGAGAGAGTACTCTCGTTGGCAGGTTACTGACACACGGTTCGGTTGAAGACTCAGCCAGAAGCCTTTCCCTAAGGTGATTTTTTTTACCTTCAGCCCACAGATTTATTTCTTTTATTACCTAGTATTGTTTGAGGAATGAATAGTTTCACATGTCAGGTATTATGTTCACAGACTTAAACAGCTCTTTGTTTAAAAAGACGATCCAGGCACCCTGCCCTAGACTTTAATTGCTGTTCAAAGGAGGGAGTGCCTCTTCGTCTCTTCTTCCATCTAAGAAAAGGCCATGAGATTTTTGGAAAATTACGTCCTGCTGCCTTCAAAATGGGCCCGAAGACTTTCCCGTTAGCTCAGGACACTTGGGAATAGTCACTTTGCATATAGTTTTCGTAATATGTTCCTAAGAAATTGTTTTGGTGCTATGCAGTAGGTTGTGCAGAAAATCTTTTTGCATTAAGACTGTCTTCATCATTTTCAAATGTTTTAACATAAAGAGTTCAACATAATGACATTCCTCCTAGGACATTCAACCAAGAGTTATTTAAAAAGCCCAATTTCTTCACAAAGAAAATATCATCCTCTTGGTTTAAAATCTCTCTGTAGTTCCCAACCTAAATATTCTTCACTGAGAGGAGAGAAATGAGAAGATTGCTGGGTTATAGGACCTGTGTTATACAAAGCGTTCTGAGTTCCCCCAGCTGCTGACACTTTCTTGCGTGGCAATCACATAAAAGAAGTCATGGTTTTGACAATCATTTCTGCTTATCTATCTTACTCACTGTCTCACAAGTAGGTTTTTCATGTAGCTGCAGAAATATGCACAGCATCCTGCTGTAAGAGGTGTATAAAGATCTATCATCTTTATTACCAGTCCTTATAAAGTTATCTAGCCTACCTTTTACGTGGCTCCTGGAATGCTAAAAATTCACCTGAAATCTCCTAATGGAGCTTTAATATTGCTTTACCTGATACAAGATTTGTAAAATTAAATCCTCACCCGTGAGGCTTTAAGGATTATCCCTGAAGTGTCTTGTAAAATATTTTGTTCATGTAGTATTAACGAATCTCTCCTTTGTGAACCGTTAACCCATTGGTGCTGGGCAAGTGGTTTTAGTTGTGTTTTTCTTGTTGAACTAGATATTAAAATATGTCACGCAAAGGATATATTAAAAAAATAACGTGCCACAAAGGTCTGTTTTGACACAGAAGTGATCTGTGAAGGTCTGAATTCTCAGGACTTCTCTAAGAAGGAACAGTCTGTTTGTCTGAAAGGATGGATATGCGATCTGTGTCAAACCATGTTAGACTTCTGCTCAGAAAATTTCGCTCAGGATGAAATGGTTTGGATTGTTCAGGAGCAAATTAAATTTCCATAAATGAAAGCTGTTTCTGAGCAGTACCACACAGAGGTTGGATGCAAGCGGCTCTGTGTGCTTTAAATTAAAATCTTTAGGTAATTCAGTTTAGCTTTCTTGAGTGCCTTTGTGGAAACAGGGTATTAATGGAGCAACACTGATTTTCTTGCTTCATGATTAAAGATAAAACAGGAGAAATACAGTTTTCTCTGGTTTGATCTCTTACAAGATTAATTGACTTAAAAACTGGACTTTCACAGTTAATAGTATCCATTTTGCTTTCAAATTCTTTTTTTTTTTTTTCCTTGCAAAGCTTGCACTGACCACTTCACAAAATCTAGACCTCATTTTCCTTCTTAAGGTATGGCTTCCCAATGGTCCTTGCTGCTAGGCAAAATTGTCAGTTTAGGAGCATCAGTAAATCACTTTGGTCACACCGAGTCTTCAGTCCTCTTCCTGATAGCTGCTTAGTCCTGCACACAATTTACCCCCTCCCTTTTTTCTCTGGTCTTTGTTTGTTCCAGAGGATAAGGACACATCTGGGTACCAAAGCTGCCTCCTGCATGGCTCCATTTCAACACCCTGGTCACAGCATATAACAAGACATCGTTGACAGTTTTTGGTGGAGGAAATTCCTTCACTTGGCACATCATACCTATACCACTGCTTTCATTTCAAACAATGTATTTATTGAATTTCCCAGGCACAGACAGGGAGGTGCCATAGCTAGAAAACTGGCACGTCACACTTAGCACGTGTTGCTGCTCTATGCAGTGGCATAGCGCTGGCTATGAATTTCGAGGAGTTACCAGTTCCTATATGTGCATAAATATCTGATGACACAGAGGAGTGAATCCATACTATGGTATATCTTTTTCCTCCTGTAGTATAACTGTAGTATATTGGGATGGAGCTTCGCTCACCCTCAACATCTTTCTGCTCAGTCAGGCATTCCCTCGTGGAAGCTGTCATCAGTAATATTTCAGGAAATATTCAGTCTTCACTAGTGCTCTCCAATTTCCTCTCTAAGGAGGAATGTCAATAGCCCCCGTCCCCCTCTCAGCCTCTCCACAGTAGCAGCCAGGACACATAACAACTTTTGCTGGGAGCCAGTGTGGACTATGGGAAGCTTGGCATGCTGCTGAATGACAGTCCACAAAATCCACCTGATTTCACAGCTGCAATAATCTAAACGACCACAGAGAAATTATACTGTGCTGCTCAGGAGAACTTAGTCCTGATGGAAGAGTGGGAGGCATGTTTGGACATGGTGTAGTTCCAACTAAACAATTAAAAAAAAAAAAAAGGAAAAAAAAAGTCTTCTTGGTTTAGTTGTAAGTGCAGGTTATATTCTGCACAATGTGCTGTTTGCTCCAGTGTGGACTCAGGAATAATCCTGTGTTGGCAGCTCTTGGAAAGCTGACGATCTGCTGTTTTCACTGGGGACAGAAGAAGAAAGAAATGAAGAAATCCATGAAGATATTTTCTTCTGGACAAATTTTATCCTTCTTATTACAATGTCATGGAGATGATTTATGATGCAGTAGCCTTCATTTGTATCTGCTTGCCAGATGGGAAAGTCGGAAATATCTCTCCCAGATTATTAGTAGCAAATAAACGGGAGAAGACTTACTGGGTTGATCTCTGTTCAGTATCCAGAAATTTGGATGGTTGAATCTGTTTGGGCTAGAAGTCAGCATAGAAAGATTCCAGTGTAGTTTTATTAAACCAGCTAGCTTGGCGGTAAAGGAAATTAGTAGAGTTTAATGGAAACGTTTCAAACTATCAAAAATGGTTACCTTTTATCTAGTTGCACTATAATCCTATTACTTAATATAATATTTTGTATAATGTTAGTCTGTGAGGTATATGATCTTCTCTATACAGACTTACTGAATGTTCCCCAGAAACATTATTACCTAATTTGAAGAAGCTATTTCTAATATTTTAAGTGAATATAAGGTATATTTGCAAATTAATTTTATGATAGTCTGAGTTAAGCAAAATTGCTTAAAACAGCATATACTCCAGGATAAATTTAATTTTTAACAATGTTACACATAATATCATCACTTGTCACAAATGGCATAAATAGGAATAAAGTCCATCTGAGACAGTCTGTATTTACTCTTCAGAAACGACTCATGAGGTTCAGGGTACTGACAGGATGTGTCATTAGGGAATTTATTCTGGAAAATATTTGATTTTTGATATTTTGCTGAATATTGCATGTAGGATAGCCTGACTGGAGATGTTAACTGGTATTATGTTGTAATTGTACCAATCCAATACTCATTTTGGTGATTCCTGAATGACAGCTGGAACCAAGAAAGTTATTCTGATGAAAAAAACCCAAAACCCTCCAAACACAGCGTGCTACACCATTAAGAAGAAAGCATTTTAAAAACATTTCAGAACTTTTAAAAATACCATGTGTACATTCTTCTCCGACATTATTTTGCTCCCTCTCTGTAGCACATTTTTTTGTTAAAATCATTTGGAAATTTGATAAATATCCATGAGTACTTCTGATCATCCAAAAACATACTTTCTGGTGAATAAACTTAGTGAACAAAATAAATCAGCTGTAATAGAAAACCTCTTCCCATACTGATCTGAATTCTGCTCTCTGGGTTCCTCATTCTGCAGGAGTTACGGCATAGAGACAGAAGCCAGTCCTGTGGCTAGGAAAGGTGTAATACATACCCAAACTGTTTGCAGTGTGTACACGATCAGCATTTTTCAGAAGTGAAATCATCTTAACAGTATGGTTTTGGTGTCGACTTTTTATTTGAACACTAATCACTTAATGTTTCCATGGCAGCAAAGTGATGGTGAATCTCTGCACAGTGTTGTTTAAAATGCCCATGCCTGGAAAAATAAATTCTTCCTACTCAGAGATATCTCATTGCTATCTCTAGTTCTGCCTGAGTTTTCACCTTTTTTCCCATCTGTCGTTACTCAGGTAGGGTTTTACAAGCCTTCTTGGTTCATGAGTTCTGCCAGGTTGATAGGCACGTGGCAATCAGTGCAAGTTCCACTTGGACCTCCCAGCATGCTGGTGCTCACTTCTACTATCACTGTCTATTTTATCCTAGAGATATGACATGATCAGGAGGTTGCTGGAGTTGTTAGTCATCTACAACAATTTCAGTGGACTTCTGAGAAGTCACATAATGAAAAGCCTCTGTTTTTTTTTTTTTTAATTACTTAAAGACTTTAAAAAAAAAAAAAGTGAATGCATATTTTAAGGTATTTTTAAATGGCTTTTAAAACCAAAATACCAGCATTTAAAATGAGAAAGGGATCTAAAGCACAGAAATCATAGTAAAGCCGTAAGTAATGAACTAGGCTGTCCCCCACACTCTATTCAGCTCACGTGTGGTGTGGACACTCGGTGATGCTGCCGGTAATTGCTTTGCTGGTTGTGAAGGAAAGCAGTCTTCAGGATTTCCTGTCAAAAACAAATATACAGCATTAAAAGAGAGAATAATGCACAAAAATAAGATGTTAAATTAATTTGTCTCCAAGTCAAGTCAACTTAAAAAACGTGTGATTGCAACGTGGAGGAGGACAAAGCCTGAGGTAGTTAATATGGCTTTGATGTGAAAATTGATTAGCTGTAGTGTGAATGCTGAAGATGAAACAAGAAAAAAAATATCCTCTTGAACAAGAGTTTGAGATTATAAAGCACTAGTAGAACAAGAACAGATTCTGAGGCTGAAGCTTTGGGGTTTTAAAATTATTAACCAAATAAAAAGTTTTTCACTTTTATTCCTCGCCCCTCTTATGTTCATAGAAGTTGCTGAACAGAAGCACTTAAATGACTGTTTCGGAAGACTAAAGATCTGTGCAAACAAATTACCGAAATCTTTGAGTAAACTCATCCTGCTCAGCCATTTAGCTCCAGGAATTGTAAGTTCTCTTGAAAATCCTAATAGCCCAATGCATCTCTTTCTGTCGCTGACTCCAAAATCCTATCAGCCACCAGGATTTGTCCCTAACAGTAATAAGGGTCCATGACCCTTCTTTTTTTCCCCCTAAATTCTTTTCCTAATTTCATTCTTCTTATTGTTCCGTTATCTTTTAGTTTGAGTATATAAAGTAGAAAAGCTCCTGCAGAGATTGATGCTCACATCAGAACCTCAGCTGTGCTGACTGATGCTGCCTGGACCCCTACCCATCCCCTCCCGGGTGATCCATGTTTATGTCTCAAACAACGGGCAGAGCATTTTCTACAGAAGAGGCTCCACCAGGAATGCTTGGGCAGAGCCCTCGGACAGAACATTTCTAAAGAAGAGATCCACCCTGTCTACCAGAGCATGTTGGAAGAAAAGCTCTTTTGTGAATGGACATTAGCGAGTCATTCATGTCTTGAGTGAGGGCACATCTGTTGAGGTTATTTAGTGCTTGCTTAATGGATAAGTGATATCTAGTGATAACTGATAAATCTGATCTGGTGCTTGACTCGGAGAAGTTGAGTTGTGATGTTTTTGCAGTTGCTGAGGCCAATAAACTTGTGTTGGACTGTTTCTTCCAGTCATTGTCTGACTCCACTTAGCCAGTGCTCCTTTTCGGGGAATCACGAAAAACATCTCGCGATTGTCCACTGGAGTGGGGCGAGACAGTGTCTAGGAAAACACCTTCTAGGACAGAATTTCCCTAGGTTTTTCCCCTGGGTGATGTCCTTTTTCTGTCACCTCTCTCAAGCAACGGTTCAACATTAGGGGGCATTCATCAAGGACATTTGGAAGCAACCTTGGAGCTTGATTCAAGATCTGAAGAAATCCTCAGAGTCCTCACAATGATCTCAAAATAATTCCACTTTTTGGATATTTTCTCACGGAAGACGTCTCCCGTTTTAGCTGACATTGTTCTGTTTTTTTCTTACAGTTTTTTCTCCTAGAGAACATTTTAAAAGGATGTAAGGGCACTGATAAAAGTACACACAAGAGCAAGGACATTCGACATTAGAGGCAAATATTCAGCCTGACACTCCGTTATTAGCATTTGCCTTTTTGTCCTCTGCTTAATGCTGTCAGGAGTAATGAGGGACTGATGGAGGGATTACAACCCTGACTGGGTTTATTTGTGCTTCTGACATTCAAGTATGTTTTCATTTGGTAAAAAGTAAATATATGCAAAAGAGTTCATGGGGAAAGTATTTTAAAATAAAAATGGCAGCTGAAATTTTACTTTTAAATGCTATCAAGACACAAGTCATTAATATGAAAGGCTTAATCAAGACTTTAGTTTTTCCTCAATGTGGTGGTCTGAAAAACAATGGAGCAAAGCAGGCTGAGTTTCACATTGTTGCATTGCAAAATCTGCTAGACTGAAAGAACGTGACGCCAACTTTCCTACGTATTTCCCAATTTAGTCAGTCTCTTGAACTTCTTATTAAGTCCCAGTGATGGCAAGTTGTGACCATTTGTCTGTTAAGTAGGATTTTTATCTCTTGAGATAAACCAGTTGCTGCTATAAAAATTAATATTAATTTATTTTTGAGAGAAAGAAAGAAAGAAGATGAAAATATGGGGTTTTCTTCTAAGATTTTCAGCTACTCAAATTGATACTTGAGCAGCACAAACTACTTGGCTAGTATCTAGGTTTAAACACATTGATACATCCAATATTTTCCTTGCTCTGCTGTCCTTGTTTTTCCACTCCATACCTCCATCTATCTCCTAGTATACTGAAAGTCCCATTCATTTAAATAAATGAAATAAATGGATCTCAGAGAGCCCCCCAAGAGTGGAGATGCAGATATCAACTCTGAAACTTGAAAACTGAACTGAATCATATGTTCATAAATGAAAGATGTTTTCAATGTTTTAAACAGTAACTGGGGTTCAAAAGTGTGAAAATTGTAGTATTTCAAATACCAACACTTTCAAAATGAAGATGAGCTGGCTGTGATTAGGGAAAAGCTTTTTTTAGAACAAGAACCCCACGGAGAAGCATCTTCTGTTTGCTATATTTGAGAGAGGCGGTGAACAAGCTTCCCTGGATGGTAAATGATATCTGGTTTTATCATGTTCACCTTTGCTCTTCAACAAACTTAAATAAAAGCCATCAGTAAATAAAAAGATCATGAGTGTCTTGCAGAGGCTTCCTCCTGCAGTTTGGAAAAAAGTCACCGTGTCTGTGCCATGATCTCTGCTCTTGAGCTGATGCTCCCCTGCCCCATAGAGCTGGACACTGACCTCACTCGCAAGGTCATCTACTGAATGATGCAGTTTCTACATCCAAAGTGATTAAAAATTCCCTTATTTGCTGCATTTGACTACTCAGTATCTTTACAGTTTTTTTAATTTGGTCTACTTTCACCAGGTTGTTCATCAACAGATAGGATTTTGATGCATGGAACTAGTGGAAGGAATTTATATATGAATGCATTTTTTTTTTTTTTTAGTTTGCTGGCAAATGTGTAGCTCAGGTAAAAAGACACCTTCATGAGACAAGGTAAAGAGCCAATTTTTGTTTCAAAAGTTGGAGATTTAATTGGACAACAGTGTAGCAAAGAGTATGAGCTGATAAAGAAATCAGATGAAATATGTGGAAGGAAAAAATTATTTTAATGTAACAGAAAAATTAAATTTGCCTGTTACATTGCTATTAAACTGTTGTATACCCACTGGAGCATGAAATTCAACCGCATAAATCTTGTCTTTTACAGGCAATCAATGCTCCAGTGAAAATAAACTGTTCAGGGAGATTTATAGTCACAGCAGACGTTAGTGTAATTCTGACTGCAGCTGAAAGATAACCACCAGCCTGATGGTGCTTTGTGTATATCATTCTCTCATTAAGAATTTTTGGAGATTCTGGATGAAATCATTGCACAAAGAAAACACAGTGGAACCCTGTGAAATTGTTTGTATGCCCACAACTACACACACAAACCCACTGCATGCAGGAGATTTTAACTACTAGATGCATGGATTGATGTATTTTATTCACTAGATGGGGAAGCTCGTTACCTGGTGAGAAACTTTGAAATGTCAGGAGAAGAGTTTCCTTGCAAGCCTCACAACTGCCTGAGTCGATTTTTCGACTCCCAAGCCATTCTCATGTTCTCGAGTGTGTTTTGTAACAGATCTGGTTGCATTCTCAGGAATCGTGCGTTAAGAACAGGATGCAAGTCAAAAGCATCCAGGTATGACGTTTGCTACTTTGCTCTTCACCCAATGTGATTAGAAAGGTTTCTTCACTAGTAAATATACAACATACTGTCTGGTACAAATTCCCTCCTTATTATGAAGTTTTCCTTGCTTGCATGTTAATACAAGCATTATGAGAAGGCTTTTAACATCAATGTTCTTGCAAGAAAACAATTGATTTTGCAGGACTGGTTTTGTTTTTACTTTATTTTCTCACTGCAGGGGAGTGGACGTTGCCCATGTGGATGGTGTCTCTGCTGAGGTGGACCTTCACTAGAATCCTGCTAAGTCTACCCAGCTCCAGAAAAAAAGCATTTCTCAGCACACAAAAAAATAATTTATTAAATTGGCTTTGCTTTACCAGGAAATTTTTAAACATCTTTTGCATTTAATGGTGAAATTACTGCATCTGAGTATTCATACTTCAGCCAGAATAAACATTTCCATTCCACTTAGGTGTTTGCATGTCACATTACAGATATTTGCTGACTCAAAACTGGGGCTGAATTAAACCAACAATTCTTTCTTTATCGTTACACGATTAACTGCAGACTGTTGTGGCAATGGATTATAGCTCGATCTTTCTTTATGGAAATTTCCACGAAAATTTCATGCCACAGCGTGCAGCTGAGCACATGATATATGTGGCTCCTCAATAATTAAGACATGGTAAAGAACCTGCAAAAAAACCAGTTCTGTCTTTGAGGATGTCTTCGTGAACACTAACAGACCCCTAAAGGATAGGATCTGATGGCGATAGCGGATTTTAACCATTTTGACATCAAGAGAGAATCAACACAATGGATTGTAAACAAACACACAGGTCTGTGAAAACTAGTGAGAACAGTATTTTTTTTCTGAAGACACGGGCCAATTTACTTAATTCTGTCTAGAAGATGAATGAAAGGTGATTTGCTTGACAGAAGACTCGTGTGGAAGGGCATGTATATCAGAGTGAACATGTGCTGTAGTACACTTACCTGATCCACCTTCGTCGCACTTTTTAAAAATGGATATTTGTTTCTGAAGTATGAGCAACAGCAACATGGCTAATTTTGATTATTTGCCTTTTAAAAGTGTTGGTTTAGGCAGGGAAGGAATGATGGCTTATGGAAAAGGCGAGCAGAAGAACTCGATTGTTCCTATGCTCAGGATAAGTCTTTCAGCCACAGCAGGTTACTCTCTACCGCACGTGCAGGGCATTTGTCCCTCGCTTTGCAGCTTCTCCATAGAGCGCGTGTCAGCCACTCCTGCCCTGCTATGGGAGTGCTCTGCACAGGTGAAAAGAAACAGAGTCAAAGAGTTGTCTGGCTTTCTGTCTCTTTGGGACAGCCATGCATCATCCCCCTCTCCCATGGAAGCAGGCTGTGAGGGACACCCATGCTCAGAAAACATAAATTCAGACAAATCCAAGCAGATGAGTGTTGGTAGGATGACTGGCCATGCAGAAAGTTTGAACATCAAAGCTCAGTGATATGAAGGGAAGAGACAGCTCTCTAAACACATTCCAGGGAAACAATCATCACAGAAAAAAAAAAAAAAGAATTATTTAAATTAATGGGCAGTTTTTCTGCAACATCACATGAGTATGTGCCAAGCATGAGTGAATTTAGACTGGTATCAGCAGGCTCAAACTGTCAGAGTAGCGAAGGCTCTGGAGCAGGCTTTTAATTGGAGCAGTGTCAAGAAACCTTTTTGTTTCAAGACAGAGCTCAGTGAAGGTAATAACACCTTTTGACTAGTTCAGCTGGCTGAATAAAGTCTGCCATCAGGTCTTTGTCATGCTGCCAAAACAGATAATTACTGTGTATAATTAATTCCATACTTCAGTGCTTTGCTGCTCATCTGCAAGGCTTGGGAAGACTCTTTTCCACCTTTAGGGAAAAGCAAAGCTCCTGAGTTTTATTCACTTGCCCTTCTCTGAAGCAGCGGGGATGTACCACTGTGTGGGTCAGTCACTGGTACTGGAAAAGTGGGACTTGGGTTCCTGCCTCTTGCTCGTGACCAAACCAGTGACCAGACATGGGGACTGGAAGGGGTTTTCCCTCAGGATTGCCTGGGGGAAATCCTCAGGATTTCACACTTTTCTGCAGAACAAATCATATGCTGCTTCCTAGGACCAGTTGAGCATTTTATCTAACAAATCCCTGCGACATCCAGTTGGGACCAACTTACTCTGTCTTTTGCTGTCCTCTCTTGGCACACTGAAGATTTGTTGGTTCTGGTCTTTTGCTCTAAACACCCTAAGATTTTCAGAAGCTATAGGAAGGCATTTGGTACTCTGAGATTTAGAGGACTGCCCAACCTGCTGTACTAACCCATCAAAGGCTGTCACTTGGGATAGAGGAAACGGGCTCAAGAACCAGGTCCATCATAGCACCCATGCCTCGTACCACTCCACGCATCCTGGCTCTTGCTGCGCTGCCTGGTTTGTCTGTACTTCTCCACGGCGTGTCTGCCCTTGGGTTTTGTACAGGCAGTATCCCTGGCAGCTCCAGCCCAGCTGATTTTTGGGCAGTTTGTTGTGGCTGTGCTGAAGTCAGAGCAAGCGACAAAACCTGCTGCAGGTGTATGGGTTTCAATGGATTGCTCTGAGTTCTGTGCCATGCTATTTTACACAGTCAGAGATCACCAAAGGCTGGGAGGCAATATTGCAGGGGAATATCACTAAAAGCTTAACCTCTTTCTGCAGACATCTAGACATCTACTGCTGTCCTCTGCTGAGGCCAGGACATTGGGGCACTGCTGTGCACACTGTAGCCACTGGAACATCTGGACCAGTCTGGGCTCTGCTGGGTCAGGGATCTTGGTGCTTCCCCTAGTGATGAGTCTGCTTCTTCAGCAAAGAGCAGTGAGTGTAGCTCGGGCTTCACCCAGCCTTTCAGTCCTAACCCTAGCAACTGCACTCTACCTTCCACACTCTGACATTTCTCTTCTTCCATTAGGAAGCAGACTAGCAGCAAAAGAATAAGCATTGGACCTTCTCTTGGTTTGGTGTGCATAGTTTCCCTTCTACCAAAGCTCTGGTCACCAAGCCTCCTGTGCTATTACAACTCCACCAAAGTGTTTGGGGAAACAGTGTATTTTGATGTCAGGTTGCCTTTTGTCTGAAGATGTAGTTTTGGGCCTTATGAAGCTCTCATCAAGCGTCTGGACAGAACCCAAGTGGACGGGAGAAGTCTGTATGTCTGACCACACTGGGGATGGGTCTGCATGTAAAAGCTGGGGTAGAGACCCCATCCTGCAAAATGGGGAATTGGATCTTCTGCTTTCTTGAAAGTCAAGAGTTCACAATGAACATTGGGTGCAAACCTCATCCAACCCACACGAGTGTTTTGTACCCTTTCTCTTGGCTCCTCTAGCTCACACGCTTAAGAACTTACTACCTCTATACTGCCACATGCCTTCCATCTGAGAAGGACATTATGATGGGGCAGAAATTAAAGCACCAGGAAGCAGTGAATCGCACTTGAAATGTGATTAACTAATGCAATACTTTGATCACAATAGTATCTCCAAACACCATACAATAATTGAAGATAACACTGGTCATGGCCAACAGGGCAATACACTAAAAAAAAACAGATTTAGAAACTCTAACAGTGCTGTGGCACTATTCAACACAAATACTAGCAGAATATGATCCTAAATGAGACTCCAGGAATGTAAGTGCCTGTCCTATAGCACATATCATCCTGAACATACTATTATTTCTTTAAAATTTGTCAGAGCTTAACGTTTGTGCTTTCCTTGAAACATAACTTCTGCCATCGTGTTCTGATGACTCATCATTCAACCTACTCTAATGATTCATAATAGACACGTGTTCCCTCAAATTAAGGGTTCAAACAAATACGATTTTGGAGCACAGTTTTCTAACCTTGTCCTAGACAAAGTTTACTGCCTGTATTGCCAGGATCTGTTCTTGAGAATTTAACAGCTTGAGACAAGAATGACTCAAGGAAACAGTGGGCCGATAAAAGCATGTGCTCACATACCGAGCGGTGGGTCAACCTTTATGCCGTTTTCTTTTGTTTTGTTTTCAAATAAAGGTTTACACCGAGTCAACAGAGAGTATTGGACAAGTAAGGAGCTTCAAAATTTCTGTGTATAAATATTTTAAAGTGTCACAGCCATCACAGTTGTAGCCAAATTGACAACAGGAACCCGAGTGAAAGGCTGGTTTGAAAGGATGCTCTATATACTAATTATCTCTGATTTTGAATCCTGAATTCTGAGAAAGTGATGCCACATGGTAAAATATTTCAAGCATTTAAAAGCTGTGAAATGCCCACTACCAACAATTCTAATGATAAATGCATTGCTCTGTCTTTGACTTCACAGACATGAATTTGGTTTCAGCAGCACATTGCCACAGAAATGGATGCTTTTTTAGGGATGGCTAAAGTTTAACTGCTGCAGTGCTCTGAGCTTAGCTTTTTGGGGGTTATAACAATTTTGCTGTTAGGTGAAAGAGATTGTTTAATCTAGCCTTTGGGACAGACTATAATACAAGAAGTAAATCTGAGTGAAGAGACCATGGCTTTTGCACAGCTTTTTTTCTCTTTTATAAGTATACTTGTCCTCTTTCTTCTTCCTCCTCCTCCTAAAACGTGCCACTGGGAAAAAGAGAAAGAGACGAATTTTCACTAAGGCTACTTCAAGTGGTACTAGTAGCATAAAGGCATTTATCTGAATAAATTAGATTTAAATAGCATTTACTTTCAAATGTCCAGAGAGTAGAAAGCGGTGTTTAGAACAGCTGAGACTATTTCTCACGGCACATTTTAATTCAACTTCTCATTCTTTTTACACGTGGCCAGTGGTAAGAAGAGCTCTGTAAAAGCTGATTTTAAACCATCTGCTCTTTTTTTTTTTTTTTTTTTTTTGAGCACTGCCTGTTTTTTCAGCCTTTCATCCTGGGCCTGAGAGCACATCATTCCCTTTAAGCCTTTCTTACAACGTTCGCTTCCACTGCTGTTCACAAATTCTCCTTTGAAAGGCTGCAGGGAAGTACTGTGCCGTGTAATCATGTCACCAGATCTCCAGGCAGACAAGTTGGTTGTGTCAGACAGCTACCTACAACTAAAGTCCTGCTGAGAATCCTTCCCTTGCAAGGACTAGCTAATACATAAGGTCACCTAAAAAGAGAAAGCGCTTCTTATCCAAGAGGGCATCGTAACATCCTTGCTGCTCTCACACCCAGGCAGAGAAATACCATACGGCATGGCTTAATCTGAAACGCTCCTCCTCTGAGAGTGGTTTTGGGGGTGTTTAGCCCCTTCAGGTGCAGACGGACAGTATGGTCTCTGCATTGCTGAAATTCTGCTCTGCCACTGGCCTCCTGGGATACCAGGGCTCTCTGCAGTCAGTTCTTCCACCGTAGGGAGATGCCACGCAAGGCAAAGATGCGGGAGATTGGCCTGACATATGTCCAGATGGGCAGAGGGCTAACGTCATTAGATTTCTGCCTGATAAAAGGCTTGGTGGCATTCTGGAAGAGTTAAACTTCTGAGTGCAGTAGCGCTTAAGATATATTAAAGATTTTTAGGGAGGGTTTTTTTTCTTTCTGATACTTCCCCCACAGGCTTATAAAAGCCCCTCCCTATGGGCCACGTTTGTATCTCAGCTCTGTTTTTTTCTCTCTAGGGTTTCTTTCCTGCCAGTGTAAAATATTGCCTGGCATTTCTATCTCCCCATAGTCACGTTTAGAGTGCTTCTAACACTGCCTTCAGGGTTTATAAAAAATACATGCAATGCTATTGAGAAAGGTGATGTAATTATATGGGAGGAAGATAAAGTTGCATGCCATGGTGAGATATTAATATTACAATAGGAGACAGCACAGTGTTGAGAACTAAATAGATAGATGGGCAGTATTTAATATTACTGAAGAAACATTTTAAAATCAAAATTTGTTTCTTCCAAAAGAAAAGTAAAAAAAAAAGCTTGCAACATAAAGCTCAGTGCAAGTTCTCTTCATAGTCTGTTGAAGGAGCAATCTCGTTACTGATGAATAATTAGGCACATGCAGCTCTGGCAATCATCATTGCTGTGTGCAGGATTTCCTGATGAATCCTAGGAAAACTCAGTAATGCAGCTTTTGGCCATCTTGAGAACAGATCTGGGAAATTCAGGTCTGCAGACGGAGAATGAATTAGATGATGTTGCTGGAGCCACTGAAAAATTTTTAGCCCCATTTCATATCACAAAAAAAAAATTCGTACATGAAAGGCAGTACCATAAAACTTCTCAAAATATGAATGAGTGTAGATGCTCAGTCACAGGGAAAACACTTTATCAACAAGCATTTGTACTGACAGAGAGCTTTCAGCACAACAATTCAATGTTTTCCCTCCACTTTCAACGGAGACTCTGTTGTCAGAAAACACAGATTGCAAAGGCTCCTGCTTTTGACAAAGTTAGAGCGTGCTTTCATTGCCATCCTCTCTCTCTGCATGCCAAACGGGTCTGGCAGCCAACAGAAGCCTTGTGTTTATCCCTGCAGTTACACACTGTGAAAGGTCCCACACACAGCTGGGAAATGCATTTTGTCCATCTCCTCCTGGATGAACACAGAGCCCTAACCACGTAGTTTTTTTCTCTTTAGAAAAAGGAGACAGACATAGGCAACATCCAGGTGGGAGAAATCAAAAAAGTAGAGTGAACCTTAGAATATATGCATATCTGGGTGAGCCTCACGTGAGGAAGCATCTGTTTGCCCGCACGAGCCACTTCTTGCCTCATATCCTCCTTCTATCCCTTTTCTATTCATGCACTTTCTGATACCAGCAGTATAACACTTCTAAGACTGGGATATTTCTGACTTGTTAGGCTTTCTCTGGAGGGGTTACATAAACTTTTCTGATGTATATCCCACGTTGTCTTACGTGATGTCTGCTGACAGTTTACTGCCAAACACTGAGCACACTCAATCTTAACTAAGACATTCTGCAAGACGAATTAACAAAAAACTCTTATTTTGACTGAATAAAATGTGTCACTGAATACTGTATACTTATGTTCTTGAAGACCATTTTCCAAAAAAATTAGATTTTTCAGAAACAGGAGAAAAGAAAAAAATTCACTGTTATGCATGTGCGTGTGATATTCCCTAATCTCTACATGTGTACTTTGGATTAAGGGTTAAATTTTATACAAGAAAAAAAAATTATCTGAATTTTCTGAATGGTAGTTTTGCATAGGAGTATGATTAAAAGCTTATTTCTAACTGAAAGCCGTGTGCTGAGTAGTGATTCACATTTGAAAATAATTCCTGATTTAACTGCTTCTGTTAGTACTTGGAAATAAAACTGAAACAAGAAAAGAAAACAAAATAGTGTTCTCAAATTGACTTTTTGCTAGTTAGATAAAACTCATATCTGAAAAGTTTAGCATTCTTTCCTAAATACACACTTGTTTCTAGAAGACCTCAGTCACCCAGCATCTGTTCAAAGTCGTTGATCGTCTGCTGGGCACACACGGTCAGGCACGGTCAAGGGCCACTGAGCCCAGACCAGCTCTGCGTGAAGCAGGGAGTCAGCTCACACTGATTAAATCACGGGGTTGGAAGTGAAAAGAGGCAAGACTTGGCAAGCCACCCCAAGCACTAGGAAGAAAAAGTGCTACCCAAACTCCTGATAGGAGCTTGTCTAACCTGTCCTTTTGCCAAAGGCCTTTGACTATCTCACTGCTGGGCAACTTCTAGCTTTCCCTCTGGCAGGTGAGAAAGGGGCAACATGAAACATCATCAGTTCCCAAGAAAATGGTTCATTTCTTTGTATTTATTTCATTAGCTATGTATTCAACAACTTTTGTAGACTGAATAAGGTTTGCCATTTTTTTGATATACTGCAACCTACTCACTATCACATCTGCTTTGGCCATGTAGATAAAGTTCTGGTGTATTAGAAATAGCTCAAGCAGGTGAACAATTATAGAATCCCTTAATTTTCTGAAATCATATTGTTGAGCTGCTACTTGCAAAAAAAAAAACCCTAGTCCCTTTCTGCCAAAAAGCCAGCTGTAAAATCCCAATTCTCAAATATGCAATTGTGAATTTTCAATTTTACAGGACATTATCTTATCCAAGAATCTAAATACGTTATTGATACTATTGTACTATCTAAAGAGTTAGCCATCTGAAAGAACATTGGACAATAACGTTTACTTTTAGTGTGTTTGAGGAAAATGCTCGTGAGAAAGTACATGTAATTTAAGTGATCATTCTATGATTCTGTTTATTTCTGCCTATTCTTGAAAAAAAATCAAACAATGTCATCACAGGTATTACAACACTGCACATGGATTGCTTATGTTTCTACTCTCGATGCAATGGAGAAAAAGCAAAGACGTTTGTCTTAAACAAATGTATGTGACTGGTTCTGTCAATTAACACATTCTTTATCTGAACAGGTGAATACATCCAGAAAATCACATTAAATAACATGTGATCCCTGGAGGGGTTCAAGAAACGTGTCGATGTGGTGCTTCGGGACATAGGTTAGTGAGTTAGGTGGTGTTGGATTGACTGTTGGACTTGATGACCCTTGAGGTCTTTTCCAACCTTGATGATTCTATGATAACCTTCATTCAGAAATTGAGGTTCAGTGGCAGGCAGTGTTTGCCTTATTTGCTCCCTGCTGCTGGTGTGGGTGGCAGTATTTTGCTGTAACCTAGTAAGATTTCTTCTCAGCTGGATGGATTCATTGCTGAGTCTCAGCAAGACCAGAACAGGGTGTTTGATCAGGAGGAGACAAAGGTGTCTCACCTGGACGTAGGAACATTTGAAGCACTTGAGAGAGGGAGAAAAAGCACAGTGAAAGTACAGTTCCCTTCCCCAGCTTCTTCATGATGGGAACATTTCTCATATTCAGAAGACAAAATGAGTTTTGAATTACGCAAAGCAGAATGACCTGAGGAAACACAATCCCACTAACAACTCATGCAGGGACACATAAAAGTGATTCCACAACAAGCTACCTTCTTTGCAAACAACACACTTCAGTGCTCCAGCACTGTAGGTCTTGTCTATGCAATATTTATCCCAGGGCAAGGCTATCTTCAACATATACAGCAAGGTGAGCCGTCAAAAGGTGTTACGAAACAAATAGACAACCATCCCATTTTGGAAATTTTTTTCAAAAAGATTAGCTGGATTTGCCACTGTATTTAAGGGTTAAATGGTAATACCTTCACATGAGAGCTTTTCTCACCCTTAAACGACAGAAGACGGAGATAAGGTCTGAAGCCCTACTGAGTGCAACATTTTTATAGTAGCAGTGCCCACTAAGGGTTTTCCACAGGAGGCACGGACGCGCTGACAGTTTGATGTTTGGAGATGGTAGTCTCATTTAAGGCACTTTCCCAGACCTCTTGAAAGTACTCCAAAGACAACCAAAAGAGAGGAAAAAGAATCACAGCTGGAGAACAAAGGGAACAGCAGCAGTTGAAGGCTGAGGTTCCGGGAGCTGATCAGGATTCACCCAAAGCTTGTGGAGATGCTGGAGTAAGTGGTCTTTTCTGTTTGATTTGACCAACTTTGAATGCCTTCTGTAATTATGTTAAATGCCCAGTGGTGTCCCGGTATTTATTTACAGGAGTCTGGCAGTTTCTGAAGCAACTGCAATCGCAGTAAATTTGTTTTGCTCCAGCACAATCATCTCACACAGTCCCATTTGGTGACCCAAAGGTGATCACTGCCTAGGAAAGGTTACAGCATCCTTCTCCAACAATTAGCTAACCGAAATTCAACAAATTAAATATATTTTCTTACATTTCTAGTTTCTTTCAACCTGTCCTGCCAGCCTGCAACTCAGTGATATCACAACATCTTTAATTCTCAGTGCCCAGTGAGTGCCAGCCCACCAGTTGTAATTTATCAAAAATTTCATGCCATAGAATCAGGCTGGGCTTTTGTCACCTCAAACACGTCACGTCACTGACATTTGTAAAACAACTTTCAACACGTTTACTTGAATGTCTGCTCTTAGAATGGGTGGACACTCCGTGGAAAGCACATTTAATTTCACATACATATAATAACTGGTAAAAAAAATAGACAATATCCATAAAACGCTTCTGGTGAGTACGAATAGCCCTAGGGATATAAGAAATTGGGACATGAATCTGCTGTTAGTGTGGCTGATTAGGAAAACTGAAATAAATTAAAGTACATATTAACTAAATGGTAATAGATTTCTTGAGTGTTATTTTGAATTCCCTATTTGCTGGCTCTGTGGTTTCATGTGAAGCCTTCCCCAAAGACAAACACATTCATTTAATAGTAAGAAGTTAAACATTTCAAACAGCTTCAGAGACAGAAAAGGATACGCTTAGTCTGGATACATATATTTCAGAGATTTCCCCAGGGCGGTGCATTCCCACTGCAGTGTTTTGCCAGCTTAAATCCCAGCACAGCTGTGTTTATTTTGCCCCCTGGGTACTAGTGTTCCTCCTAATGTTTCAGGGGGGATATCAAAAGGGGACCTTTGGTACAAATCATTTTAGGTTTTAAAAGAAAAGTCACATCCAGGACTGGCACTCTGTTAACAAAGCTCTTCACTTATTTATAGGTAATTTGGCAAAGGGATTTTATTTTTCAGGCTTCTGAAACAATTCTTTAGGTCTGTTAGCACCAATAAAGCTAAGTGGCATGCAGTAAATTTGAAAAACAATTGGGTCTTTTGTGCTATTACCACAATTCTTGAAACATTTTGTGTTCTACTACAAATATTTACCTGATGTCACCAGGTGGCTTTTTCATACAACTTCTTCCCTTAAGCATCCCAAGGATTCCTTCTAGGAGTGTTGTACTAGGTGGTTTTTATTGTCATAACTCAGCTCCCAGGCTGCCTTTTTGAACAGTCCAGTCTCCCACAGCTTCCTGCAGTTTCCACAATATCTTTTTTATTCCAAATAAATGCTGAAACCTGCAGCTGATTAGCAAATTTAGAAACTGAACGGAGATACACTGGGGTAACCGAACCAGTGAGAGACTGCACTAGCTGAAGACCTATCCCTCAGCTATTTGTTCGTCTGAAGCCTTCCTTGCCAGTGCACTGCCTTGCAGGCAATAAACACAAGAAGCCAGTCCCACCTACTCCATAACTCCCGGCCCATGTGGATCCATCGCATGGCACAGAGTCGGTAACCAGGACATTCCGTCGCAGAAGGTACGGAGGATTTTATGGCTCTTTTACCAACACTTGACACTGTTTCATGTTGCACAGAAATTATTCCGGTAGATAATTTCACTCCATATGCTTTACGGTTAAGGAAGTCCATTTGGTGCTGATGATTTTGTGCTATGGATGGAGGTTGCCTGTGAGCTTTGGCAGGACGTGGAGGTTGGAGACAACACCAGAAGAGATCTCTGTTTGCTACCCATTTCTGCGTGATAGCAGCACTTCTACTGTTCTTTCAGGATCTTGTCTGGCCTGCGGATGATTTGGGATGCATCAAAGCAGTTCAAACCCAACTGGAAGACACTGTCACATCAAGGAAATACCTGCAGGGGGATATCAGCTTTTTGCATAGTTTGCATCTGCAGTCTGGCCACAAAGGCCAGCAGGGAAGAGGGATGGTGTAGTGACATCATTTTGTCTTTCCAGGAACTAGCAGACAGATTGTAGGGATCAGAGTCATTTTACCCGTGAGGAATGTCAGAGAATTGGCTGTCGTCACAGCTCTGCAGCACACCAAGAGGGCTGCAGTGGCTGTTAAGGCTTTCCTGGCACATGCAAGATCATATTATTAAGCTTGACCTTGTGAGTTATTGAGCAGCAAGGGAACAGTGTTGGGAAAATAATACACAGCCAGTCTAAGGTTAAACACAGAGGTCTGCAGTAGCTGTGCGTTATACATCTCCTAAAGCCTATCCCAAGTTAATGGATAGACAGAGACATTTTTTTAGTCAGGAGATGCTACATTAAAGCAAAAAGGATTGATTCATTTTCAGGACGTGTGAGGCTGTTATTGATATTTTATAGCATGAAAAGATAAACTTTATTTGTTTTGTATTGCACCGATTGGATGTGATGGGGGATTTTCCAAGGGGAAGAAGGAGCTGGGCTAGCAGAGGCATTGACCTTCCATACCTGCGTACGCCAGGTAGCCTCCGTCTTTGCTGCCAAGGACTAGACCTGCTTTGCTTCTTGTGCACCTAGAGGTAAATCAAGGTGAAATTCATTAAAATAATGTAACTAGGTAAGACCAAACCTAAGCACAGCATATCCTCACTCACTTTCTTCTCTTTTTAATTGCTGCTGGGTGACACATAACAGAACTGACACTTTGAAGCACAGTGTTATTCCTTCTCTTGGTGGCTTTGTCAATGTGCCGGTACCTTGTGTTCATCAGGAGGAGTGACTGGAGATCAGAGGGGAAATCTGAATCTGATCTGTAGATGCTACAGGTTCTCTGAGATGTTCCTTCTGGGGAGAGAAAAATGAACACACAAGGCACACAGCTCCTTGTCTTTGGAGTTCAGCCTGCCACAAACAGCCAATAGTCACTCAACTGTCAGATAATCCAAAGTTAAATAAATCAGTGTAGGTCATTATTTGGGTAGGAAACACTGCAAAATACAGATTATAATGCAGAGAGCATTTTTTACAACTGAGTAAACGACTCTCTTCTTTTTCTTACCAGCACCAAATCAATGCCTCTGGCACCTGCTCTCAGCAGCTTTACCTAATGTCTTCAGAGTGAACTAGGTGTTTTATCAACGGATATGCCCTCACCATGAAGCACCACAAAGAGGAAGGCACCGATATTTCACACGACAAGGTACATCACAGTAGGACAATCAGGAACGAGTGGAAAGGGATGTTGCCATAATCCACCGTTAAGAACAGGATGAAGGAAGGATCTATGTTCTATGTAACCATCCTCTAGGACATGTTTTGCATGGTGTAAACTCCATGTAAAACCCAGATTGCATTACCCAGAGAACATTGCTGAGCACCTGGCCTATGGAGGAGGGATTAGCTTCATCGCAGTTTGACAGCACCAACATATTTCAGTTTTTAGTTCCTAGTCAACAAGTCAAATATCTCAGCAGGTGTAAACCCCTCTTATGTTTGCATTCATAATTCATACACACAGCTCCAATGAAAAAAAATCTGCCCTGAATCTAGAAACCAATACAATAACTACAGAGGTAATATATATATACACCTACCTGCTGACTGCTGGCAGAGTGCCTGAGTGGCTGATTAAAATCAATTATTCAGATCTGGCTGTAATGTTTAATTACACATACACTCCTAACCCAGACAGTGGTAAGAACATTTACAGTATTGTTTTCTTGCATTTCTACTAGATTCATGACTATTATGAATTTCTACAGTTTTAACATTGCATATTCAGTTCCAACTTCAGGAGAAATTCTGTTTTCTCCTTGATGAACAGTCCTTTACAACACAAAAACTGTAAGATTGTGAAATTTTTAACACATTTGGTTTAAGAAGGGTCATGAGTGACACGCCTGGAAGGTACTTCATTTTCTGCATCAGCAATGTGATTTGATTTTAGCATTATTTAGAACAGATTCAGTATATGACTTATCCAAGCGATGGCACTGAAGACAGTGGTCTTCTCTACCTGAGTGAAGTGTTGCTCCATGATCATTTCTTACATTACCACTCTCTTTCCACAACTCAATCATAATAATTGAAGGTTTAAACCTATTTTTAAGACTAGAGACAAACCTGAAATTTCATGGTGCATATTAGATTGATCCTGGTAAAATTTTACCTCAGGGAAAAAGAAAATTAAACGACATATTGGTTTTAAAGGGTAAAAGTTTTGTTGATGGATCTGTGTTACGTGGTGATTAAAGAAGAGCCTTTGATGTGGTTAACATATCCCAATTTCAGAAAGGATGATTTCACCCACCTGGATTAGTCTGTTCATTATAATATCTCAGAGATGTGACTCCAGCGAAGACTTCTAGCAGCAAACTATCTATTATGTGTACCATCATGTGTGCAAAGTTCCTTTCTCAGTTATATAAGAGAAGAGATTTCTAGCCTTCTCAAAACCAGAAAGAATTATGTGTATTCCTGTGTACATTTCAGTCCTTTATATCTTCTTTACATTTCTTTAAACACTCATTGTCCTTCCCAGTCTTGTCCAACTGAACAGACCAGCAGCCCTGTTTTGTAGATCTAGAAATCGCAAGCACAGTTTAACTGCTGAGACATGAAATACTGGACTTATTTTGTCCTCATCCATGCCAGCACATTTTACTCAAAGAAAATAATGGCTTCTTTTTATTCACCAAGCCTCAACACCTTTGTAAATTTTTTTATTTTCTGAATTTGTATTAAAAAAATCCTTTACCTCCTAAATTTTAGTGCCTGACAGCAAAGACAAGTGCCATTAGCTATGCTTGACTATATCCCTGCCTACAAGACCTGAGTCCAGAATGATGTCAGAAGGAGCCTGACCTTTAGGCTAGTGGCCTGAGTATCAATGGAAGGGGGAAAAAAAAAAACCCAAACCAAACCAAAACCAACCAAACAAAACCCATCAAAACTGGAACTGCTCATCATACCCATAACACACCCCTTCTCAACACCCATCATCATTGTGCTTCAATATTCTCCTCTTAATTGGCAATTGATTCTTCAGAAAACGGCACGTAAATCCCGCGGTGAGCTAGCTAAGCAGAAATGCTTCTGGGCAGCTAGTTTGCAAGAGGTCTGTGACATTTCGTGCTGTTTATTGCAAGGATCAGATATGTAGGTTGTTCTCCTCAAATGCCACTATAGATGAAAAACAAAAAGATCAATCTTTAGTCAATGTGCAACAAATACAAATCCCAAGGTCCTTTGACAATTTGATTGGGCTATTAGAGCCCCGGAGTGTTTCAGTGGGAAATTAAGAACCTAAGTGTTGATCTGGCTCTGGTGCTTATAGCCATCTTCTCAGCAGTTTTAAGGCACCCTTTGCCAGCCGGGCTTTACTCTGCAGGTTTGTCACGAAGAATTATCACTAGCCTTAGCCAGGTTTGTTCCCAAGTGTAGAGTTAAGAACGTGATGAGCAGAAGCAGAAAAACCTGATAAAAAAAGGAAGGAAAAAAAAAAACCCAACAGCACAAAACACACAAGAAAAAAGGCAGTGCTTGATGCTCTATAAACACTAAATCAGTTCTGAAAGAAAACTGCAGCTGTGGAAGCAAACACAGATTAAGTTTCAGCTGTGTTGGAGCTGAAACAGTTACAGACAAAGCTTATCCAGTGAAAATGGTTAAGACCAAGTCTGAAAACAAACATGATAAGGAAAAAGAGAAGAAAATTCCTCGTCAGCCTGTGATTGTATGCTATCAGAGCAATAAACCGATCTTAGATCTGAAGAAATGCCTTGAAGATATTAGGCTGACAGAGGTGGGATTCTAGGTTCATTTCTGTGTTTTCACTGGCAGGGATTTAGCTAAAGAAGGATTTTTTTCTAACTCAGAGTGGCTAAAAGTGTTAGCCAGAGTTTCTGTGTTGGATGTCAGCTGCACAACGCCAATAAGCCCCATGCACTCGCCATTCAACCTGATGTAAAATCCACCTTTACTGTCCTCTACCTCTAGAGTTTGAGATCTTGCTCAAAAAAGTGGGGAAAACATTCCTTGGAAAGTTCCAGTTTCCTTTGGAAACCCAGAATAAAACCTGATTCTGAGAAAGTTATAAGATAAACTTTCCTTTCTGATCAACCTCTGTGCTTGACTCCTAACGCTGATGGAGAGCAGCTTCAGGAGCTGTACCTGCTGGAGCTCCAGCTCCTCCTGAGGGCAACACCTGCCTGAGTGAGATCCATAAAGTTTGCTGGGAGCCCCCTGCCCTTTCACACTCTCCAACAGCAGCTAAATCTTGCATCTCCGCAGCTGGGTACTGACAGCTCAGGACAGCTGAATCACTGCAGAGAGCCTCAGATGTTGGTGCCAAAGGACTCGCCCATCTGTGCCGTTGTACATAGGCATGACAAGTCCAAATGTGGCATTAAGAAAACATTTTCTTTTGATAAAGCATGAAAACTGCTTTTACTCAGACATCCTCAATTAGAGCAGCTGCCAGTAAAATAAGTGCTTTGACTAGAAAAATGAAGAGATCTGCTATGCCTTTTGCTCTGCTCAACCCACTTGAATGTGGCCAAAATATAAGACAAAGATATTAACTGAATTCATGTTTTACAGATTCAGATCTATTCAGCTGTTGAGCACTCTCAACTCTAAATAATAGCTCTATTAATTATTACCCAGAACCCTCTATGTAGAGCCGCAGCTGTTTTTCTGTTTTGCAGACATTTTTCACAAATTACAAAGCTACCTAAATTAATAAAAGTCTAAGCACGTATGACTGCAATAGCTGGAAAGAGTTTCAGCTCATAAGCTGTGTGATTCCCCACATTGCTAATTTAAAACATCTGAGCTAATTTATTAATGAGCTTTCATCCCTTAATAACGTTACTCAAATATTGAAAAACACGGATGTCTTTCTGGGGGTGGGGATGTGCCTGGATGAGCAGCTGCTGTTCCTAGCATCTTCTGGAACATGTATCTAATATGTACCCCACACGCATGTTCCACTTCATTATATAGATCTGCCCAAAAGGATTATTACCTAGCAGAAAAATCAGATTGTGAGGTTCTCAGAAAACTTTAAGTGGCAGTTGGGAAGGAGAAGACTTCTTTTGGAAGACAATGGCTGGTGAAAAAAGAGACTCGTAGACAGATGCAGGAGCTGAGGTGATGCTACGACTGTTTTCACACGGTTTTATTTCTCCAGACTAGAGGTCATCTGGGATGAACAAAACTGAGGACTTGCAGATCTTCTTGTGAAATGTAAGAGCAACCATCCTACTTTTGTCTCTGACTGCAGAGGAAATGAAGCCCATGAACAATATGAGGTGTCCCATGTAATTTCTCTGGGAAAACGCCAGTAACCAGTGCTGCCTTTCAGCAGCATTTCGATAACAAACTGTGTGCATTTCACTGCGAGCTTTGGAAGGGCACATTGTTCTCTTGATGAAAATGAACGCATCCGATTAACAGGAAAAATTACTATAACAAACCAAAACCAAGAATTTACCCTGAAGTGCAGGATTCGCTGGTTATTTAACTGCAATAGCTGTGATTGCAATGGATGTGTTTGTCACTAACGTGCAATTCAGCATCCATTGCTGTGTTTAACAGACTTGGCTGTGCAATACCAAAATCATTCGGTGGATGTTTCATATTCCTTGTTACGAACAGGATACTAACAAGATTCCTTAATATACCAAATATGGTAATATCTAAAGATGGCATAAAAACATATATTAATACAATACCTCTTGTTCCATACTGACAATTAAATAGAATTTTTTATGACAAAGCATGACTACAAAGTACAAGTCAAAAGGGCATTTTAAAAAAATAAACTTAGTCAGTTCACTTATTGCAACACTTTTGTGCACTCCTCCTAGCTCAGTCTCCCCTGAGTGCCCCTGCTATGATGTTATAATCTGCTGTTTACTACCTCTGTCTGCTGCCAAACACAAGATGCTACCAAAAGTCATCTTTTTTTTTTCTGCAGATCAGAGAGGAGAGGAGGTCAAAGAGAATTAACTGACTTCTTAGAAGACATCTCAACATCTAAGCAAGAGTTTCACCTGCTTGAAAGCTTCTGTGATGCTTCAAAAATATTTGATTCTCTGTAAAAATAATCTGAGATAAAGAACTGTGGGATTATATTTTTTTTTTTTTAGAAACAACCCTCTTCACAGTTCTGCAGGTCTCATATGGTTTCCATTTATAGTCCGACTTTGCGTTCCAACTGGTTAGAGTTTTCTGAAAGTGCTTTGTTTCTCTCCTGAAAATGCTCTTTCTGCAGTTGGAGCAAGGCTGGTCTCTGTGTGCACTGTCACCCACCAGACCCCAGCGTAAGAGCAGGTTTAGGAGCAATGGCACCCAGAGTAGGATGTTCTGTCCCATAAGATAATGTAGATGCACAAGCGATCAAGGAAAACGGTTCCCTCCGGCTGTAGTGCTGCCTTACTTCTCTCCTGAACAAGGGATGGGGGATCTGCTTTAGGGCGCGTGATAGGAGCTGTACGACCAACAGAGCCAAGCATCACCTTGACCCCCTCCTACCTCTGTAGCAGACACCTAGCCAGCTCCACTGCCATCTCCCCATCTTTGGGCACAAGATAATATGAAGGAGAAAAATCAATAAATATATTAATTTCCTCCTCCCTTCCATTCCCTGCTGTTCTACCCCAGCTGCATTTTATTTGTCAATAATACACTTCTTAGGTCAATGTGAACATGTTCTTTTCTCGGCTTATTCTCCTGCATTTGTACTGCTGAATGCTCTCCTAGTCTATCTCATTGTTCTTTCCGGGAATTGAAGGTGCTCTTCAAAGCTGGAGGGGTGGGTTCTTTTCCCCTAATACACTCATTTTCTTGATTACAGTAAATCAGCCTTTCTCCTTCAGTGTGTTTCCAGAATTCCATTTTCTGATTAGATTTGCAACAGTTTTATGATGCGGTTTACACCATGCCAGTTTTCATCCCTTGTGTTTTTCAGTGTACATGGTGCCCAGAGGGCACTCGTATTTCCAGCAGATGCTCAGACTGTGCTTTTTTTCATCTCAGACTGTTGGAGAAGGCAGTAAGGATGAGCGATCCAGCTAAAGACCAACTGTGAACCAGCTATAGTTCAGACTGATTTACTGTTTTTCCTGTGAAGTCCCTTAAAAAGCACAAGCAAGTACAACTAGGAAAGTGCTTAGACACACTGTATGATGGGAACACAAACACCTTGTCGTTATTCTGTGTCATTGACTTCTAAAGAATAGAGTTATCACACAGAAAAAAAGGGAGAAAGTCCTTTCAAGAAGGGACAAAAGCTTTATCATAGATGTTCTTGAGCAGTTCTCTGTAGTGTCCTCTCTAAACTTTCTAGCCATCTTCCTGTATTTCTCATGTACATCTTCCTATACATTTTTTTAAATTTGCTTGATTTCACTGTGAAATGGGCAATTCTATGGATTTCGTGCCTTTTGCACACACTTACAGAAGGAATGTACTGAAAAACTGATCAGAAGCTTGCTTCCTTTCATGAAAAAAAAAAATCCCCAGCAAATAGAATCTACATTCATTGCGGGAAAATTCCATGTTGTCTCTTTTTTTCCCTTTGCCATGTAAATGTTTCCTGTAAACGTTGTCATCCATTCTCACCAGTAACTTTTCATGTACCTTTACAAACAATGCACCTCTCTACAACTCTTGTAGGAAAGTCTAAATACCAAAGAACTCTTTTAGTAAATAAAAGGCAGGAAAAATTTTTCTCCCATTAGGCAAAAGTGCCAGAAGGTGCTGGAAAAGTCCCATTGCAGCAGCGGTGGACATGTCAGAGGTGATATAACCAATATCTAATGAATGGCAAGCAAGTAAAACAGAAAAAAACATAACAAAAAAAAGATTAAGATGTATTGATGACAAAGGGAAAACATGAAAATCATACACACATGATAATTTCCTTAGCCCCTATTTTCTTTTTAATTAAACTTTTCCACACAAAAAAAAACACCCTATATTAATGCTGCTTTTTATTGGGTAGAACAGGATTTGAATACCTGCCCTTTGTTACACTCTTTTACTTCTAGCTTCACCAGGTACTGGAATATAGTTAGCATTCCGTACAAATACTCTGGTTTTATTTAATACCTTCATCTTTCTAGGTGACAGCCTCAATCATACTAGACAAAGAGTGAGTGAAGTTTGCATTAATGGAATATGCTAAACATACCACGGTCTTCATTCATTGAAGAAATATTTGCATAATTGCCCTCAATTAGAGACATTTAATTTTAAACGGTTTACTAAAAGCTTAAAAAGACTTTTTATTCTCAATTGTATATAGTCTGATTCATGAGAAATCCTGTATTATGTGTCACACAGGACTTCTCCATTTCTTGTCAAGATATTAAATCGATAGCAACTTTTGTACCCGAGAAGACCGGGGGGAAGAGGAGGGTTATACTGTGATACGGTAATCTGGAAACTCTGACTTCAAAGGTAGAAAGGAGAAACCACTGTGAACTTTTGAAGGTATTTTAAGCCTTCTGCATAGCTGCTGTAAGCAAACACGTAGAGTTCTAAAATGATATTTATTTTAGAGATCTCTTTAGCTTCATGACATCTTGATCAACTTCTGACTCAAGACAAACTAGTCCATGTCTTTCTCAATCAAGGACCAGTTGTGACGCAGAAATGTGCATAAAAAGGGATACAGATTCAAAGAAGGATGAGTAGGAAGACTTGGAAATATTTCCTGTGAACCTTTCTTGACCGCTTTTGCTGTCTTAACAGGAAATAAAAGAAATGAGTTTTGGGAGGGACTGCATCTGATCCCATCATTGACAGGAACATTTCAAATCCTCTGCTCACACACAAGAATCAAGTGTTACTTGAATGGCACTTGCATGCCACTGGGTTATCCAAACATCTTTATGGGGCTGGCCATGGTGACACTAGACCCCTGGGATACCCATGACCTTGTGGGCTGGCAGCAGGAGGGATACCACCCCAGAGGTTTTCATGTTTTACTATACAAGCAACCGAGTGTGGGCAACAGAGGTGCGTCCTTTCTCACAGATGTCCCTATCACATCTAGGCAAGACCCCTTTTGCCTAGTGCTTGAGCGTACCATCAGCATCAGCACCCGTGAAAAGTGACCAGCTGCCATTCAGCTGGCAGGTCGCGGAGATGTCACGAGTTGTTCAGGTGGATGAGCATGCATGATCAGTGAGGACTGGAAATCTTCCCAGTTAGGAAGAGTAAAAGTTGTAGGATTTGAATCACATCAGATATCAGCCTACTTCTTCAACACCAGCCTGTTAGACCGACACCTTGTCCCAGACTCTGTCAAGCAGGACATGTCACAGCAAAAGTGCCACATCTCAGCTGGGTCACCAGCACTTCACCCCTTTGGACGCCTTTGGAAGAAGGACCCTATGACATGTCGTGACACATACCTCCATGCCAGCTCACACACAGCAATAGGATCCTCATGTCTTCATTTAGAACTCTGTTCCAGGTAGGAAACGTCAGTAAAAATGATAATGAATACTACTTTGACTCCTGTGATCTATCCAACTACCCCCATTTTTTTTTTTTAGGGAAGGTTATTGGTTTTCACAGATCTCAGCAAGGCTTCTGAGAAATCCAGATCCTTTTTCTGGACGGGGAAGATTATTCTGCTGGTTACAAGTGAAGCAGAAGCAATGTCATTAGTTTCCATCAGATTGCTCCTGATTTAAACCGGTGTATCTGATATTCAGCTTTCAGCCAAGTTGTAATTAAATATACTTTTAAAAATATCTTTAAATTTATAGAAAAATTTTTTGTAAGTGTTCTATTTCTACATCCTACTGACAAAACAATGTTCCATCAAGGTGCCTGGGGTGAAAATGGTGGACTTTGCATTTTCATCTTCTAGTGGGAGTGTTTTCATAACTAGTCCATGCTGCATATGTGATTAGTTCTGTGACACACTGACAATGCAACTCTAATTATACTCTATATCACAAGAGATTAAATGTAGGGAAGAAAAGAGGTTTTTTGTGCATTGTTAATGGTTTCAATGCAGAATGACACATTAAGAAAAATAAATAATTTCTAGAAGCTAAAAATCCTTCAAAGATATTTTTTCATGAAAATGTCTCTTAGGAGAAAATATACATTATGATCCCAGAGTCTAGTGAAGGACAAATCAGATTGTTTATCAAAGTCAAATAATCTGGGGCATAGGTAAACCGATATTTTCACTTTTAAATTACAACAATTTGGTGAATTAAATAACACCTTTAAACACAAATTTACTGGCTGTTACTCCAACATGCACGACCTCAGCAAGCAGAGCTGTAGCTTAGCTGTTCCACTCCAGCTGCAGCTCTGCTCTCAGAAATAATGAAGTACCCTGGAGATGCTTTCTTGTTGTAAGGAGCAGATAAATTAGATTTTCATAATCAAATGTAGATTGTTATTTACTTCTTTTGTGCTATTTGTTTGGTTTTAAACCATCCATCATTTACCATTTAGGAGGAATTTCGAATGTGATATAAACTCATAGGCTTATAAATGACGAATAGTAATCACAGATTTTCCTCTTCAGTGAGAAATAAAAAAAAATAATTGTTCAATTTGTGCCAGTTTTCTTTTTTGCTTGTCCTTTACCTTCCTGCACAGAGCTACAAAGTTTTCATAAGCAGAGACCTCAATTAACAGTCCCCTAGTCTCCAAAAGAATCTGGTGTAGCAAGGGGGAAGATTAGTCAACAATGCAACAAAAGAGATTTTCAACAAAGCAGGCTTTGCTGCAATACCTCCTGCAATCAATATGCTGATGTAAGGTATTATAACTCCGTCAAAATATTTGGTTTTACTATAAGTTGCATCTTACTTGGGAACCAAGTATACTAATCCCTGCTGCGTTATTAGTTCTAGATTTTAAAAAATAGTAGTCAATGCACCATTTCTTGAATAAATTTGCAGACACTGGAGTCACAAAGTTCTGCTTATGGACTCCAAAAATATTAAAATAGCTAATATAAAATGTCATTGGCCACACTTTTTCTTGTAACTTCTTTAAGAAATGACTGCAGTGAAGACACTTACAAATGATGAGAAAAATCATAAGTCAGTTGCTGGCCGTTTTTTTGGCTTCTGTTTTCTTGCAGTTCAGAATAATTTTGTTCCAGACTGTTTAGTGAAGGCATGGGGGGGAGAGGGGGGTGGACTAAAGGCTAAACACAAAGATCAGCAAGTCGCATGTAAACGGAAAATGTTGCTCACGCTTAATAAATAAACAACGGAAATGAAAACTTACAAATAAAAGTTTTGCATGACATGCATGACTCACACTTAAAATGCTTTATCGATAGTTCAGAAAGGTGTTGCCACATTAATGGCATTTTATACCAGTCTGTGCCAGTAGGACACACCTGTACCACCACTTTTATTCCATTTACCCAGATTTTTCTGTTACCGTTACAGCTGGGCAAGGCTGAAACCTCCAAGTATTTTGTGAAAAAAAAAAATAATAGAAGGTTTTTGACAATATCTGCAACTTTCACATCACAAATTTCTGGAGAATGGAGGGTTTGGTGCTTATGAGACTAAACTTTCAGAATATTCTGAAGCTTGGGCTCTTCAGCTGACAGGTTAATTAGCAAATGGATAGTTGTGCGAGTCACTGGGGGCAAGCTGGCAGGGAACATCTGCACCGAGAAGTGTCCACACAAAATGTCGTTGAATTAGACTTACCTGGGGAACGTGCCAAATCTGAAAAAAAAAAAAAAAAATGTTTTTTTTCCCAATTAAAATTTCTGACTGGCTCAAATTACCGTAATTAATTGTTAGTACTTACAGTTCTTGGTTACAACTGAGAATTGTTAAAGGCCCATCTGGAACATCTGACTCAGTTTGTGAAGGGCCAAGGAGATTGTTTATTTAGGAGAACCCCTGTCTCTTTTTGTCTGTTATTACCAATCATTTACAAAAAAAGAAAAAAAGAAAAGAAAAAAAAAAGAAAACCAAACCAGAAACCCAGCCAGCATTGGATATATTTAAATCCTGGTTTTGTTGCTGTGAATAGCTACTCAGCAGCCAGTGTGACTGGATGCGGCTATACTATTTCTGTGGTATAGCTGATGCAGAAATCGCTTAGCTTACAGCTGTGTACCTCCTGCTAGAGAGATCCTGATGAATAATTCAGAAACCAAATCCTGCTGACCTCACATTTCACAGAAGTGTACTTAAACTCACTTAAACAGGAAAGGCAATTCTTGTTGCTCTTTCCTTTCGCCTCAACAGTTGATTTTCACTGATATTGCACTAAAGTATTCATCTCTTGCTATTTTTTAATTTAGCTACATCTTACACTGAAGCTGCCTTGGAAACCACCAGCGACAATGAGGAACTGCAATTATTTATTCTCTGTCTGCTCAGTAACGGTAGGGACCACATAATTATTTCATTGAGTTGTTATCAAACGGATGCGCATGTCCCCACTGCACAACGGACACCACAGCCTCTGCTGTGGTCACTGCTCCGGAATGGCAGGCTTGCACTAAACCCATCTGACAGAGGTGTGCTGGGGTGGCAGCGCTAGAAAGCTAAGGAGGACATGCCTGCGATAGGCTTGGGATCCAGTACGGGAGGTAGTCTGGAAGCTTTCTGTTCTATCATTCCACTAGGGCTATGGGGGGATCTAAAGCAAAGTGGCCACATACTCCTTCTAAAGAACAGCCATTAAGTCAGTTTTGACAAGAGACTTTCTCAGCCAAGACTGTCCTATGCTGTCACTGTGGTATGCACGTGTTCCTTTCCTAATTGCTCACAGACTTTTCATCATTAGGAAAAAAAAAAAGGCTCTGGCTATACCACAGCTGGATACCCACTATGACTGCTGGGATGACAACGTCATTGTGCTCCTCAAGAAGTAAGGCTATAGAGGTGAAAGGCAGATCAGCTTTGAGACTGACAAGATCTCTGATTAGGGACATATGTAGCTCAGTGAGGATCATCTGCCACCATAGTCAACAGTCTCCCTCCATCTCCAAATCACCCTCTAAAGAGAGCCGTCCTTTCTCCGTTGGCTGGAACAGGAACCCAGAGAAGGGAAACCCGTGCAGTTCCTATGTCTTTGCTCATCTCTGCAGCTTTGTTCTAGACTTAGAATCACAGAATCATAGAATCATAAAGGTTAGAAAAGACCTCAAGGATCATCAAGTCCAACCCAACACCACCTAACTCATATCGAAATACCACTAGGGTCTTTCAAGATGAGAGTTTCGTAGAGCCAGAGACAGTGTGGCACTTTTTTTTTTTCTTTTTAATTACCACTACATTTCTGATGCAATACTTTAGTCCAGCAGCCGAAGGCAGGCTGACCAGCGTGGCAGGAGTGCATCTACATCTAAGCTGATGAGCCCCTGAGCATTGATGAGCAGGGGAATGGCTGCATTCTTCAACTTCATTCCACTTCCAAGGTCAACCAACGGTGGCCTTTCTCCAGACATACTGCGCAACCTCTCTTGAGCTGTGAGTCCAGCCGTAATTTAAGAAAATCTATATTATGTTATTTGCATTAGTAGTACATGGTTTGTTATTAGATCAGAATACCATAATTTAGAGACAGACAATAGCTGATTCATCCAAATAATTCTGTGTAAATTGTTGACAACAAAAGCATAAAAGAATTATGCAACCTGAAAAAAATACGCCCAAATCCACGAGTGTTTTCATGCAGGCTTGAATTTAGCCCAGCAGGAGTCAGCAGCGTACTGAAATGTTTTGAGCAATGCCTACTAATGGCTCAGGAATGGCTTGTTCTTCCACACAAGAGGAAGAAAAATCCACACCAGAGGAAGAAAAGTCCACACAAGAAAACTGTTTGAAACACAGCAAGGGGAGAAGCTCAAGAGCCATTCTTGAACATTCTGCATGCAAATTTCCACCCACTGAAAGAGCAACCCTGTTCGTACATTAACCTTTCTCTACTAGTTAATTCCTTGAGTTTAACAATTTTTGTTGAACTCTTGAAGTTCCTCTAGCTCGGAAATAAATTACCACTAAAGAAAGTCTAAAAGTGAATGTAGTGTTTCTGATACCGTTTCCTACCTGGTACTAAGCTTCTGCATGATTCTCGATTATATGCACCTGTCTTAAAGGTGAAGAACAGGGGCCCACTGTGCTTGAAGGATGAGTGTGTTTATTTTGTTCCCTTCAAACTGGTGCCCTTAAAGACACCATCACCAGTTGGTTGTAGCAAAGCCTAGTTCAGTGCCACTTTTTCAAATTGTTGATTCATTGTTCTTTTTTCCCTTGCTGTTTTCCTTAAAATCCCTTATTGAAAGTATGGATGTCAGCACAGGCTTCAAAACTCAACAGAACTAGTTCCACTGAGCTCCTTGCCACCTTACGGTATCAGAGTATCTCACCTGACAAAGTCAGTGGTAGCAAATTTACCACCATTACCAAGTAGTTAAAAGAGTTTAAATGTAACTCCTCCATTTTTAGCTTCTTCAGGCACAACTTGCTCATTTGTTCAAAACTTTCTACAGGTATCAATTTTTCATGTTCAGATTTTTCAGACTAATTTGAAATACATAGTCTTATCTGCAAAGATTTATCATTTGCTGAATTAAGCTCGTTCTGTTCAGTAGTGAGCTTGGACGGAAGGTGGAATGACTCAAAGACAAACCCGTTCTGGGCAGTCAATACTTGGTCAGTGCTCTATCGCCTGTTTACCTTTTTCTATTAAAAATTACCTATTGGTCCAGCTTACACTGGATAATAGCGAGCCCTCCTTGACACTCTTTGAAATTTATGAACATGCTTTCTCTCAGTCATCTTCTATTAGACATTTTGCTAGGAGACAAAGCAGGCTGCTGGTTAAAATAATAGCAATAGCAATAGCAATACTAATGAAAAAGGAACTCTTTTTCTTCATTGGCAGGCAAGTAGGGGAGCTAGGCAGGAGTGGAGAGTGTGAATGCTAAGAGCTAGGTGTGAGTGCTGGGAAAAGGAAAGGGTGGGAAACAGAGTGACAAGGAACAAATAACTTTTTCAAATGCTTGGTACCACACCACCTCTCAGTTTTACCCTCTGAAAGGGAGAATGAAAAAAGAGAGAGCCTCAGAGAGGACTTTTACTCATTTGTTCCACCAAATCCTAGCATTCCTCCGCCAAACCTTTCCCCAGCATATCACATTTCTGCCACCCTCCCTATGGGTGTTTCTCTGTTAAAAAAAAATAAAAGAAAAAGTTCAATATGAAGAGGAGGCTTAGTAAATCTAGAGGGAGTGTATTGCTTTCTCTGCTTGTTCTGGCTAACAGTCACTACCAGGATGCAGGACACTTCCCAGCAAATGTCATCAGGTCTGTATGTATACAACCTCCTCTTGAAATCCTTCTTCTCCCTTTGGGGTGGGAGAGGGGAGACACAGCCTGACCTCCCAACACCAACTGCTGTGACAGGACATGATAGAAGTCAAGATGCTGCCAAGCCCTCTGAAATAAAAGTTGATTTTGATAATTTCTAGTCTTCATTTATTTTTCTTAGCTTCTGATGCCGGTCTTTAAATTCTGGTTCACTGCTACATCATTACTGAAACCAGCAAGTGCTCACTGGGAGATTGGCAATAGACTCAGCAGAAAGCTCGGATTTTTGAAAGTCATGTAAATGACCTCGAAGGGCAGGTCTGATTGATTTTCAGTGAGATGCCCGCATTCTCACAAGTGTCACATCAAAGCCGTAATTTGTGTTAGCCTCTGCAACAAAGTCTTCATGAGTGTTGTCGTGCCCAGATTACACTGTGAAAACTGTGGTCCCCCTTCTGTCAGCTGTGATTAACCCTATAAAAGATGAAACCTCAAACCTGTGAAGGTGCGTGTCCCCCATACACTCACAGGAATCTTCTATGGCTTGAAAAACTATGTTTTTGCAAATCCTGTAGGTAAGGACAAAGATGTACAAGCGTGCGTATATTTGTGCACCTCTGAGTGCTAGGGGTGAATACGTACTTTCAAGGGTGCTTGTTGGATAACCTGTGCTTCGTTTTGTACAGAGGAGTCCTTGGGGTTGGTTGCGTTGTGAAAAGTAAGCAGGATATGATGTGGCATCTTTCTGCCAGATTTTAGTTTATAGACTGGGTTGAAACATTTGAAAAAATCCTTCCAGTATGCTTGGCTTGATTCTTACCTAAAACTGGGAGGCCCTGTTTTGGCCTCACGTGGGTTTTCTACCACTGAGTTACAAAGAAAGTAGAAGGTGCAGAAGTGCTGGAGCAGCTGCTGTGAGCGGAAAGCTGCAGGCTGTTGGGAGTCTCTTGCTGGGTGGCTTTGACAAATACACCTCCTAGATTTTTATCTTCCCTTCCTTTACTGAGCTTCCTTGAATTTTTTGAATTTTTTTTGCTATATTTTTTATTCTCCTTTGAGTTCATTGTGTATAACATAATGTCACAATCAATATTCAGCAGAATATTTTTTTTATATTTAGTTGCTGCGTTCAAGGATCACCTATAGGCCAAATTTAACAATCTTGTTGCTCAAATTAAAAAACTACAATGACAGAGAGACTAATCAATGGAAGTATCCTGGCTTTCAGAAGTGCAGTTGATGCCTCCAGGGGAATCAATTCTTGTCCTTGCTACAGCCTTTGCAGACACTGAAAACTTAATGATGTTTAATCCTGTATATGCAATTCTAATCTCATCCTCAGTGGTATATTCTATAAGGTGCTTCAAATCAATGAACTACAGCAATGTAAAACCAGAGCAAATGATGTTAGAAATAGATTTTTTTTTTTAAAGGCTTTCTATACCCCCTTCAGCTGTGGCAATGTTGGTTTTTTTCTGTTTCCCTGTTTTGTTAATATCTTAGAGTGCACACCATTGATTAATTTGTTGCAATTTTTTCGTTTTCCATCCCTGGATAATATAGTGGAGCTCAGCCTTCCTCCTGGCTACGCTGATTAAACCGTGCTTGTCATTATTTTAATTCGGGTGCTGAGGAGGATTTGATAACGTAAGGGTATGTGGGAGGCCATGTCTTCAGAGAATACTCTTTGTAGAAAAACCTAGAGAGATGGAAAAAACCAGTATCTCAGTAACTTTTTTTCAGGTCTGAACCAGAACCAGCAAAATTTGAAATAATTCGTGTTTGGGAACACTTGCTCTGACTTAATTTTATTTAGCTTAATTATGTTTATCAATTAGACAAGATAAAATGAATGGTTGCTCCTGTTAACAAGGGAGAAGCAGTAAGATATTCAGTCCTTCTGGAAAAAAAGTTGACAAAGAATTATTGGTTACAACACTAAATTATCATTTCAGGGAAAGGTTACCTGAGGTGAGACTCAGTGGAAGTCTTTGTATGTCATCAAACCATCATCTGCATCGAGCCTCCGTGTTCAGGCAGCAGTATGAAGGCTGAGCTGTTCTCCAGCATCACCATTATAACCCAGATCTCATTTTCCAGGACTTCTCCTGCCTCGTTTGTAAACCCTGTAGGCAATTCCTACTGCCTGAAGGTTTCCCTCTTAGTTACTTGTCTTCGTCCTTATACATGCTCAGGACATTTGCCAGTAGATTTTTATCACAAAGATGAAATGATTTTGATTAGTTTGCTGTTGTAAAGAGGTTTTTGTAAGGTCTAATCCTGACCTATTTGGCATATCTTGGTCCATGAGGCGCTTGCTTCCCGTGGCTTGTTTGAAGAGTTTGTAGTTCTCCTTGAAACTTGATAAAGAGAAAAAAATTTGCATAGTCTAATGTTATTTCAAATCAGCTAGTTATGGTTAAATGACTTCATATAAGGTTTTAGCTTATATGGTTTATGAATCATAGAATCACAGAATGGTTTGGGTTGGAAAGGACCTTAAAGATCACCAATTTCCAACCCCCTGCCATGGGCAGGGACACCCTCCACTAGCCCAGGTTGCTCAAAGCCTCATCCAGCCTGGCCTTGAACCCCTCCAGGGACGGGGCATCCACAGCTTCTCCGGGCAACCTGGGCCACTGCCCCACCACCCTCACACTGAAAAATTTCTTCCTAATATCTAATCTAAATCTCCCCTCTTTCAGCTTATAACCATTACCCCTTGTCCTCTCACTCCACTCCCTGATAAAGAGTCCCTCCCCATCTCTCCTGTAGCCCCCTTTCAGCACTGGAAGCTGCTCTAAGGTCTCCCCGGAGCCTTCTCTTCTCCAGGCTGAACAACCCCGACTCTCTCAGCCTGTCCTCATAGGGGAGGTGCTCCAGCCCTCTGATTAATTTTGTGGCTCTCCTCTGGACTCTCTCCAACAGGTCCATGTCTTTTTTATGTTGGGGGCCCCACATCTGAACACAGTACTCCAGGTGGGGTCTCATGAGAGCAAAGGGGGAGAATCACCTCCCTTGACCTGCTGGTCACGCTGCTTTTGATGCCCCCAGGACACGGTTGGTTTCTGGGCTGCAAGCGCACACTGCCGGCTCATGTTCAGCTTCTCATCCACCAACACCCCCAAAGTCCTTCTCCTCAGAGCTGCTTTCTACCCATTCTCGGCCCAGCCTGCATTTGTGCTTGGGATTGTCTCTACCCGCGTGCAGGACCTTGCACTTGGCCTTGTTGAAGTTCATGAGGTTTGCAAGGTCCCACTTCTCCAGCCTGTCCAGGTCCCTCTGGATGGCATCCCTTCCCTCCAGCCTGTCACCACACCACACAGCTTGGTGTCATCGGCAAACTTGCTGAGGGTGCACTCCATCCCACTGTCCATGTCTCCAACAAAGATGTTAAACAACACTGGTCCCAGTGCTGACCCCTGCGGAACACCACTTGTCACCGGTCTCCACTTGGACATTGAGCCATTGACCACAACTCTCTGAGTGTGGCCATCCAGCCAGTTCCTTATCCAGAGAGCTGGATAAAAAAAGGAAGCTCTTTTGTCCTCATATGGTTTTATTTAGGACTAGAAAGCTGTTTCACAGCTTTTGGGTGTGTTATGAACGTGGCAAGATTTGAAGAATAAGATTCGTTTTTTTTTTTATTTTTGCCATATACTATTGCCACTTTTATGTTAATCCTGGCAGCTGTACAGTCGATTACTGGAGTACCTGAGATGCAGCCTGAGGGATGTTAGTGATTACTGATCTTGCAGGTGAATCAGTGACAGTATTAAAGATGTCAGGTTAGTATCCTAGGTACAGCAGGGATTTGATAGGCTCTTAGTTATTAGTTCTTGTCATCTTTTTTTTCCTGAATATTCATTTGTTTAGTTGCTGGGAAGTCTAGAATTAATAATTTTTATTTAGCTTTTTCCTGTAGTCCTAATAAAGTCCTTGTCATTCATGTAGTCTATAACTAACCATATTGCATAGTAAATACTAGTCCTACAAAATATGATTGTAGCTAATTTTTAACCTTAAGAGCAATAACTACTTTTTAATTGTCGTCAGAATATAGTAAAAGATAAGCACAATGACAGCTTTTGTACCAATGATAATGTCCCAAAAGTAAAGCCCTACACAAAACTAATCTAATAAACAAGAAGAAAAATTGTCTCCATTGCTGATTAAACACGGATAAAGATAAAATAGTACTATGAATGTATCCTCTAACGGCTTCCACTACGTAGACTGTCACTACCTACAGTATGACCTTTTTCCTTTTGTCTATTACTAACTCATCAGGATAAGCGAAGGAACTAGAGATTTTTCCCAGCACCTGTAATTATAACTAGCAGCAGTGACTGTGTGACTCCCTTCTGCAGCTGTCCTTGAGATGATGACCAGCAACCCCTCTGCAGATACTCAAAGCTGTGTTTTGGATTTGGATGTATTTTATTATAGCCAAGGTTCCTTTCTTTCCTATAAATTTCCTGCATGTAGAGTTTTCCACTAAAAACTTTTGCACCAGTTTCGATATTTTTTAGCCTTCCCCATAGTTTTTCTTGGTGACATGCAATAATTTGGAGGGGAACTTTCACTACACAACCATTCCTCAACAGCGCCCAGGGAAAGAACCCCACTGATGCTCTTACAAGGCTCATTTCTCATGAGCATGTATCAGAATTAACTGTATTAATCTCAACACACTCACAGCCCTAAGGGAAGCCCCCGTCTGAAACCTCAGAACATATTCTGAGTGTCACTTAGTGAAAGTAGCAGTAATGACAAAGTAGGTAACTATCTGCTCATGGCCATGGCTGTCCTGCCAAACTCTTCCTTGTTCCTGGGAGAGGTCAGGGTTGCTCAGATGAATTACTTGGGTGGGGTGCTTGATCCTTGACTTGTTTTAGTCCAAATGAGCTGCTTAGGGTTAAACTCTTTAAACAGAGGAAATTTATTACTAAATAATTTATCCCAAACAATTTTGCTTTGGTGTGAAGCTTTACTCCAAGAATCAGGTTAATCAGCAATTGCAGCTTTGCCGTGTTTGAAGGCACTCTCCAGCCCTTCCTGCTTGTTCAGTCCTAGACAGCAATTTGCAACAGCTGTCAGAAAAAGCCTCCATCAAACTCCGCTTCTGTTCACTGATGTCTTTCCTCCTAAAGGTTGTGCAATGCAACATTAACGAGGCACACTGCTCTGCCTCTCCTATCCCTGCCACCCCCCTTCCTCTGACTCCACCACCCGTATTTTCCAGGTTTGCCCTTCTCTCACCTTACACCTAATAAATGCTACTTTGGAAACACATCCAAACCTGAGAGCTCAGGTCACTCAGGTATCCTGGTGCTACCAAGCTGACCATGCTGGTGGCAGGCTATAGTGGCAATGCATGTGCTAGAGGAACCAGGAACAAGCTCCCAGGATGTTGTTTGACAGAAGAACCCTTGACAGAATCAGTGTTTCCCAGGATTGTTTTGATTATATCAAAATTGGATATTCTAAAGAAAAAAATGCATTTGATTTTTTTTTCAAACATTTCTATTTGTCCACTAGTTGTTCTTATCTTCATCTTCAGCTCTTCTTCACTCCTCTGTTTCTGCATGCAAGCAGGCCACATCAGGACAACTGCACATTTGTCTGTCAAGGGCAAGGAAATAAATCTGGGAATGACACATACGGTGACAATTGGAGTTCTGATCAAACAACAGCCTAACTCACTGCTGTCATTACTTTCACTAGAAAGTGCTTTTATTCTAATGGACAGAGGGTTTTTTTTTCACTGAAATATACTTTCCAAATAGCTCCTATAATACTCTCCAGTCATCTCTTGTAAATGTGCTATAAATGAATGACTTAAGAATCTGTTAAAGTTTTCTTAGTGAAAGTTTATGTACTCACACATAATACAGTCATTGCACAACACTGAAAAGAGTGAAGTTTATAAAAAAGACCCAGCAGTGTCAAGCTTAGAGTGAAGCAGCATTCTCAGAGATGTCAGTAGTACAGTATTTCTAGAAATGTCAAACATTCTTCTAGAAGAAACGCATCATTCCAACGTGATATGCTCTTGGTACAAGCCACCACTTAAAAATCCAGATAGATTCATGACAATTTGGATGCCAGTTCTCATTTTTTCAGTTTTCTTTTAAAAGGGTCACAACCACAGATGTCAGCGTGGACCAAAAAAGAGTAAGTCCTGACCTCAGGGTAGATGAGCAATACCCTAATACTGAAACCAAATGATCCAAGATGTAATTTCCTGCAGTGGAGCAGGTTAGTGAAAAACGCAATTCATGCAGGGTATGTATGGGAGTGAACACTTGACTCATGAGGCTTTCAAACTCAGGAGTCATGCTGAACTAGTTAACATTAACTTTGCATTGCTAACACGGATAAACCACACTGACCGAGAAAATTGAGATATTTATAATATTTTCAATGTTTCACTAATTTGGTTATGCTAATTTAAAAAAATATTAAATTTCATATGCAAAAATAGTATTAGTCTCATTGTCTTCTGATGAACACTAATAATTTCATATGACAATAATAGCAAAGAAAACAATAAATATTCTCTTAGGAAGGACAATTCATTCACCCATGTTCACTAACTCTAATGCCTCTAAGACTTTCTGTTTCATAGCCTACACCTGGAAACACAGCAGCTCTGGTACCAGCATTGCTGGTTCAAAGTATGTAGGAAGGGAATGGGGAAGGAACACTCATCTAATGGCCTGCCCAAAAGTAATACCCCTTACAAATGTCACAGATTTTGTCTGACACTATGCTCATTGTGATCTCGACAACCTCTGCATTGACAGGACGTCTCCCATTGCTTTTTTTTCCTCAGGAAAGATGAAAAGAACATTGCAAGAGAATAAACTTCCAAACATGGCTCCATGAGCTTCCATGATGTCCAGTCTATTAATACGATTTGGAAGTTGCCATGAATGTCATGAAAATTTTTTGGGATGACACCCGCCTCTCATTCCCACCACTATGGAATTTTGCAGACAGTATTCGCCTTAATTTTCAGATTCTGTAATTACCAGAGTCATGGTAAAACTGAAAATACATTTTTGAGCTGTAAGTTTCACACCGCCTCATGAGGAAGAAATTAAAAAAGTCGACATGTAAAGCTTTTATTTTGACTCCACCGAGTTCACCATCAGGAAAAGGAGATGGGCAAATAGCGGGAGGCTTCAGGATTTTTCTTTTGACGGCCAAAAATTCCTTTAGGATTGAAGCAAAATAAAGAGCCATACAAGAGGTTTCATCACCACTGGAAAAAAGAAAAAAAAAAAAAAAAAAGGAAAAAACCCTACGGAAAGAAAAATTACTAAATTATCAATATTTGTTCTGACCTTCTGAAGAAAGCTCAATGTCTGACCACCTTCCAGAGAGCTTTTCCTTCCTTCCCAACACAGCTTCTCTTTCCACTGTAGCATCATCTAGAGAGCTCTCATTTGCAGCATTGTTTCTTCATTTCCTCTCACAAAAGTATACAGAAGAAAATTTCATTTGCTCCACAAAAGAAAGATGCATTCAATGTGTAAGTAATTTCACAAAGTACAAGCAGCAGTGCTTGTTCATTTGAAACTATTGCCGTAGCTCAAGCAATTGCAAAAAAGCAAAATATGAAAGATGGCATGCATTTAATAAACACGATTGCAGCCTTCAGAGCCTATTGAATTACCTTTACACAGCAGTTTATCTTTTTTATCTTACAGCATTTGTAATTAATATTGTAGGTGCTGATGAAGTGTGGCTGTCTTTAATACTTTAAAAAAAAAGCAATTTTGCTGTAGTCTGGGGGCTTGAGGAACGTTAGTATTTCATCTAGTCAAAGCACAGCCACAAAGCCCTACTTAAACATTGGTTGATGAAGCAAAATTGCAAAAAGAGCCGGACTGCAGCGTTACACAATGTTTGCAGGTGTATACATAATTGCACTTTCATTACATCTTATTAGAAGTGGTTTCTGCATCTGCCAATAGGAGTCATACTTTCCTAGCCGCAATCAAAGCTCTAGGTCATAAAAACACATTAGAATGGGTAATTAGTCCTATTAGGGAGTGAGTTCATCCAAATGGACTAAATATTCCAAATCTGTTTAGGAAGGGAGACGTTTGCGACCATAGCCCTTCCGGCAAATACCTAAACAATTATTGATCTTTATGTTTATAGACTCAGGCCCTAAATTTGCTTTCTTAGTTGTTCTCAATATTTTCACACTGGAACATCCACAAATCACTAGCCTGATATCAAAAAACTCTGCAAAACCAGCATTCCTCATAATTTGAATATTCAGAGTTTTAATGCTCAGACCCCCTTGTATGTATCTGCAATAAAACCTTGACTGCATATGAGAAAACAACATCCTGGGAAGTGGAAAGGGGGAGAGCTAAGTGGGAAGATTTCAAAGCAAAAGTAACCGCTAATTGCTCTCTTGGTTCCGGTCCTCTGTGCCATGGACCACCTGGAAATATCACTTGAAGGAATTGGTTTGATAAGACCACACATGAAAATTCTGTGGCAAATTTCTGTTTCCATTAAATATGCTGCAGTTACATCAGTGTTACAGGATGGACTTGGAGAGAAAGCTGTAACGGGCATGGGTGAGAGCTTGTGCGTGTTTTTTTAAGAGTTGAATTAAAATGTTGAAGCTAAATTGCTCTCCTAAATGAAAATTACAGGTGTTAAAAGAGTTTTGATGGGTTTCATGTAACCTTATGCTAAGCTGTTCGTTGGTAAGACATTCTTCCATTCTCAAAGGATAGAAAGTGCTGCCAATTTTTTCTCTTCTCTTGTTTCTTGTTACTAAAGTTTTACGTTCAGGCAAGCATACGTGTACACAGAAAAGGTAACACATATTAGGGACGTTTCTGAGAGTGACATCAAAGATTGCAAAATTAACCCTGCTCAAAAAATAAGAAATCTTACAGCATCAAAAATATCTGCAATTTTTTTGTTGTTGTTCCACAAAAACTATTTGAAGGTTTGCATAACGCCTGAAAACCTTTGTGTTACAAGGTACTGTCTTCAAAATCCTCGGTTTCAGGAGCATTTCCCCATTGTCGTGGGTTAAGCAGAGCAGAGTTAATTTTTTTTTTTCCTTTTCCCTTCTCTTTATAAATAGCTAGCAAAAAGCTATGTTTTGGATTCCTGCTCAGGAGAGAATTGATAAGAGAAGAACGTTTATAGTTATTGCTAGGATGTTGCTATTTGTTCTCAAGGACATACATTCAGCCTTTTGGGGGGGAAGAGACAGTCTGGCTTCTAGCCTGGGATTTGCTTTTAGGTAACCACACCCATCCAGCCAGAATAAAATGCTCTAAGGGTCTCTGACTGCTTGAAGCTCTCTTTAAGAAAGTAAGCAACCAGACCAGACAGAGTGGTTAGCCTGTAACTCATAGTGGCTTCCAGAAACAACCAGCAAAGCCTGTGAGCTTTGGTTTGGTAGCGGAAGAGAGAAAATTGCCGTATATAAGGTGGGGTGGGATGGGAGGCTGCCATCACGTTGCGTTGCTCTTCTCCCCTACGGAAATGATGTCAATTTCTGTCCTTATCCCTCCTTGTTTGGTAATGGTCAAAGGGGAAAATGACAATTTCTGTGTCTAGACATGAAGATTTGCTTTCGAAACTCCAATTATATTTTTAAAGTTTGAATTGACTAGCTAATGAACTGGTCTAACTATAGAAATGAAAATCAAGAAATACTTATTCAACATCATCAGAGCAGATATCAAAAGCTGCTCTGTCAGTACAGAAAATTCTGGTGTCTGATGTTCAGTTAATTCACTGGTTTGATTTTCCTCAACACTCCTGAATCTAATACGCACTATGCAAATATTATTTTTCTTAAGTGATTAAGAGGTAAGAGCAAGTTTTTGCCTTCATGTAGGTTATGAGAATTTCCACACTGAGCTTTAATAGGAAGGATTGCTTTAAAAGGATTATTTGTCCGTCTATTCTAGAAGGTCATCCATTGGATCTCAGGAAGCGTAACAAATTACAAGTCCTCAAGAGAAGTTTAATGGGTAAATCAACTTAAGCATGTTATTCTGTACCACTAAGAGTGTTGCATAAATTCACACATAGTGGAACTACTAGAACAGCTGTTTCTGAGTTGAGTGAACAAGTAATTCTCAAGAGACTCTATTAGTAGGCTGCAGTATTTAATTTTATTTTGTCTTAGGTGTTTTGTCTTTAAGTTGAGCCGCTTACCACAATTATACTTTAAGGTTCTCACAATGACCATTCATGGATCTTTGTTATTACTTCACTGAATTATCAAAGTAAAACCAGTTAGATTGATTTCTGCAAAAGATGAGTTTTTGTCACAGATGCATTTCAGAAGTAAAAAGAAAAGTGCAATTCCTGCTTTGTATCAAAGCAAAGGTATTAACAAATACACACATAATTATGTTATAACATAGGAATTATTTTGCGTGTAAAGAACAGCCTTTCACCAGTGATGCATAGGGAGCTAAATACGTTAATCACATCATTTTTTTTTCATAGGATTTGTCCATGTTTCTCCCTGTGTACTGCAGTGAAAGTTTGGTCCCTGCCCAACCCAGCTCAAAGGCTTTCTGCTAAAGGCAGCACCGCACCAGGTGGAAAATGCAAAATGAAGAAATTGGCTTCAGCTGCATCAAAGAGAACACGAGTTTTACTGTGCTTAATAATGACCAGATGAAAGGGAGAAGCATTATTGCAGTGCAACATTCTGTTCTCCCTATTCATTGTCATAGCACGAGAAGTGCACTACATTGTGCAATTACTCTTAACATAGAAAAATCTTTTAAGTATTCTCTACATAATTATACAATAATTAAAACACAACCAAGGGCTACCAAAATCTGCAAAAGATTTTTTCCAACAGTTTCTCTGAAACTCATTGTAATGAATTCTGAGCAAAAAGCAGAGATCTGTTTTGCACTTTCTAATGAGACTTTCTTTCAGAAAACCAGGGGTTATTAGACCCACCTTTGGGCCAGGTTGAAACCAGGATAGCACTAAAACTACTAATGTTAGAATCCAGTTAAGACTCAAACCCGTGTGGGGCACCAATGAAAAAAATCGAACCCACATTGGGCATAGTATCACATTATCCAAAGGAAGCCTAGAAATAGCTCCTGGAATTCCAATTTTGACCACTTTGTAAATGTTACCAAATCTTATAAATTCTTACACTACCACATGTGTCTTCATTAACCGAACCTCTTCAATTTCCCACTGAATACAGAAAACGGTGAGTGTGAACTCCTGCTTCTGGTCCAGAAAGGACATTTGATAGACCAGCCTGCCCTTTCAGAAAACCCTCCTGTGTGCTTTTTCGCTGCCAGAGAAGCCAGAGGGAGGATTTAAGGATGCTTCTGATTTTGGCTGAGCTGTCCCTGGCATATCCCACATGAGATATCTATTGCACTGAGTACGGGGCACTCAGTCTTGAAGATTTTGAAAACGAAACAAAAGATCCTTTGAAGACAGTGTCAGCAGGAATAGTTTGTAGAAGCAGCTAGGGCACTGGTCATCCTGCTAGAAGTATTTTTTAACAGGATTAAAGCACTGGGCAGAGTGCTGGGAATGTAGGACCTTCCATCAAGCAGTGGTGAGGGGATCAGGGGAATATTTTGAGAGGACTGCAAGCTGCACCACTGAGAAGGAGAACATCATCCATGCCGTTGACCATGAAGATTTTCACAGCTGCTTGGGAGGATAGATTGGACAGCTGTCCTTCAGAGAGAACCAGACACACAAACCCCTTTAATTTATTTAATTTCAGACAGCAGATCTTAGTCAAACTACACAAAATAGAGGAATGTGACAGCAGCAAATGAGAAGCTTGGAGTAAGGAAAACTAGGGAAAAGCAGGATAAAGAGACAGCAGGAGATTTCCAGGCCCATTCACAGCAAAAAAGAGTTTCTGAAAACTTCAGTGCAAGCAAAAAGAGGCATTGTGCTCTCTGACGATTTTCTTCCCCCTAAGAAGAAATTTGGTAGGGAGCAAATACCTGGAACCTGATAACAGACAGAGAAGGTGGAGCTCTCTTTTCTGAGGACAAAAAGTTCTTCTGACTGTGACTGCACACAGGTAGCTCACTGGAGAGCGCATCAAATATTTCTTGTTCTGACAGGAGAGGGATTTCATCCATCAGCTAAACTGGCTCTATCTCCCGAGGTCACGTCTCGAACTTCTCTTGGCTATGCATCCATTTTCAGAAGGAAAATTTCCATTTTTTAGGTTACTTCACCTATTTTTTCCCAGATTCCCCAATGTTCTCTCTCAATTCAGCTATTTCTGAAACAAAAGTTGAAATTCACAATTAATCTGACAGATGAATGCTTCAGTATTTAATGCTTTAGTATTAACATGCTCTCAAAGATCAGCTTCAATGACTGTAAGAAACTGATCCCATAATGGCAAAATAATGAATTAAACAAAAAATCCCTAATTGTGGGCAGTCATCACCCTGAGAAAGAAATGAGCCAATACAGACTTCAGGAACTTCTGATGATTTTTAATATCTAGGGTGTTATGATCTAGACACTGACTAAGGGAATTTTATTTGGAAAACATTAGATAGGAGGCTTACATAATGTAGTTCATCTATTTTAGATGCTTTCCTAGAACTTCCCAGATGAATTTTGCACACTGGATTTGAATACAATATTATTCTTTATTTCTTTCTTAAACTACTCTCACAAACCCAAAAAACCTGTGAATGTTTCTCCCAGACTTTTTCCTTTCTGTATGTTCTTTTCTAGCTTGAATAGTTTGCAATGATTCCTCTTTGAATTCAGTGCTGCATTCAAATGAGAAAATAAAACTCGGGCATACATTTATTTTACATTCATTTTAACTCCCATTCCATGTGCTTTTCACAGCTGCTCATTTTATTGCATTGCTTTTCCCAATTAAATCTCCAGCTGCTCCAGCCTTACAAGCCATATAATACATGCAGTAGAAGCCTGTTTCAGTAGACCTTTCCAGAGACTCAACCGTTATTGTTTTCCTCATCTTCCACCTCTAGCCAGGAAATTCAGTGTTTAGGTTTAAGTTGCAAATGCAGTCTTTGAAAGTCCCAGAAATCTTTCACTTGGATTCCTAAGAAAATGAGACATGTCTGTCTAGCTTACCTTGTTTATTATCATTAATAATTTTATCTTATGGGTCAATTTTCAATGAATTCAGAAGAGGCAGATCTTTTCAGCCAAGCCAGTTTCCATATGCTTAATGGAAAAAGGTGGTTGGGTTGAGAAGACAAATCTTTCAGCTGCAGCATTAACTCAACACTTTTCAGACATCAGAGTCTGTGCTCCTGCACAGCCTTGAGCCACAGTCCTTTAGGAAGTAAGAGTTATTGATCCTGATGCTGAAGTACTTTCACATGTAGGTGGTCCAGCTGAGAACCCTGTAGCTCACTGGGTTGCCTGGCTACTGGCCATCGCCAGTCAACACGACATGGGGAGATGTACCTGTGTCTGCAGGAACCCTGCGGTTTAACATCCCCCATTGAACGGTTCCATAACGCAAGTGGCCCATTTACCCTAGAGAGTCAGAAGTTCAGCGTCTACAGTTTTCCTCAGATACAGCTTTGGGACAAGAAGAAATCAACAAGATAAGCAGATCAAGCTCTGAATTTGGTTAATTCCTAAAACAGCAGCAGTAGATTATCTACAGAAAAACTGAATCCAGTTATGTTCCTAATCAGTGTACATGCTTCTACTTCTTGGGAAGCTAATGAACGTCAAGTCAGCTTTGTTTTTGTTGAGACTGACAGCAACATCTCCCGGGATGGTGATGGGAAGTCAGTGTACCTATCTCACACGCAACGATCCTGCTCATCACCGCAGACCTCACCAGCTGCACGCCAGTATTTTATTTCTCACTGCTGAGCAAACTTTTAGGGATGCTTGCCAAAGGACTCTGCCAAGTCTTTGTAGTACTGCCAACTCCTTGAATCCTCTCAGATTGCCATGGCCCAGGTACATGCAGCACAGACCTACCTAGTGACACTGACCAATAAACTTATTATGGCTGCGGAGCCCATGGGGAAGATTTTGAAACATCCTGGACAAAATGCCAGCAATACAACAGTGAGACCTGCTCTGCATCATCAGCTTAACAGCACTGCTTTTTGGCTACCTGAGCAATAAAAGAAGCTGCATAAGCAACCATTTGGAGTGCTACTGTTAAACGGCTATGGTAGTGCCCCAAAGGATGAGTTTCCACATCTCATTCTTTAAGGGACAGATCTGAACATACCCCATGAGAGCAGGCAGCTGCCTTGCACGTGCCACAATCTTCGTGTGGTTGCAGGGACTCAAAGTTTTGGTTTTTCCAGCTATGTATGCTAAGAGAACCATCTGGGTTCTTTGCAAGTTTGGGCAGTAAGGAGCTGGTTGCAAACAGTAAATGGGTCTCTAGCTTTCTGCTTTTTATCTCTAGGCTTCCTTTCTATTTGTCTTAATCACTGTAATAAAGGTAATGTCAAAACCTCAAAAACCTCAGTGATGGTTTGCTGTCAAAGCCTTAGCACTGGCTTTTCAGAGGAGTCTGCTGCTATACCCCAACACAAAGAACAGGCTGAAGGAAAGGAAGAGCTGCCTTTGTTTTTTTAAACTTGTCTCATTTACCTTTATAACAGCAAAAAATGATCTCTAAGGATGTAGAAACCAGGAAAATTAAACTGTGCTGTTCTTGGACCTCATTTTTTCTTTTAGCTTTGCCTTTGTCTTTTCTGTACAGTACTACAAACTTTATTTTCAGCCTTTGTTTTTACTGTACAATACCACACACTTCAACTGCAGCTACTTTCTATCTGCTTTTACAAATAATATTGTAGTTACTGTATAGTTCATAAGCATCTCTACTGTGCAACTGTTGTTCTGTTAAAAATATGCATGCAATTAAAAAAACATTGTTCTGGTTTCAACTAGTGAAAATTTAAAAAATTACTTTTCATATGCTAGAAAATTCCTCCAGGTTCACTGGAAAACATCGATACAATTATTTATCAGATGCACTAACAACACTAACTGCTGAACACAGAATTACTTGGTTGGCTTGATTAAATATTTAAATTTATTTCCACTTTTTTTTTTTTTTAATACAGAGGAAGATTGTCTCCCAGGATTGCACATTTAATTTAACACAACCAGCTCTGGCTCACTGTCTGTTCCCCATGAATTTTCACAAAAGACCCAGTCCAGTTAAGACTTTGAGCTTTCAGTTTCTGCTGCTTCAATAAACACCTGTGGTCCTGCAGAGGTTATTAGTTCCTTCTCAAGATGCAAGTACAACATATGATATGTGAATTGTTTGACGAGTTATAATGCAATAAATTTATTTGAAATGGTCCTCAGGCCCCTCCAAGCTATCCCCTTTCCATTGCAATATGATAACTAATCCCATATTTATTGCTTGTGAGCTAACACAGGATCAAAGCTAAGAGGCTGGGCAATTTCTCATAAGGAAAAAACACAAAAGAAAAAGCAGATGCCTGCTAACAGCCACTGTTGCAGCTGTGAGTCCCCGACTCTCCTCATCTTCATATCAGTAGAAGATAAGCTTTTTCCATGTGCTTGTGTGTTTTTTTCTGTCCCTAGTCATTCAATTTTTGCCCTTAACCTTCAAGATTCTTGTGCAAACAGTTAACAATTAAAACTCAGAAGTAATCCCTTCCAGAAATGACGGCTCACAGAAAAAAAAAAAATAATAAATGCATTTCAAAAAGTGATGGAGAGCTCCAAGAGTCTGTCTACTAAATTGCAAAGCCCAGAAGTCACCGTTACAACACAGCTCAACCCCCACCTGCTGAACAGGGTGAGCGTTCCATTGTGCTCTTTGCTTGTGGCTTTGTCTATAACCTGTCATCACCGGTGTCTTGATGCAACTTACCAAAGAAAATGAGAGAAATCATTATGCCACTCATTATGAATAATTACCTGTTTGTAAGAAACACTCATTTGTGACAGCCATAGATTATTTTTTTCACATGCTCAAAATTAAATAAAATTCCACTCCCCTTCATTGGTCATCTGCACTGCTGTGGCAGTGATTAAATGTGATTATCTACTTGATGCGTTTTTTTTCCCCTCAAGTGACTAAATTTAAAAATTCAGATATTAAGTACTTATGCAGAGGGGCTTTTTGTCAATCTGTAATACCAACTGTACAGTACATTAGATATAGCTCCAGTATTGCCTCATGTCTGAGGCTCAGGCTGTACTGATGGCTGGCTTTGTGCTCCTTTGAAATAACCAGGAACTGAAATGCTGAATTATAGATAGTAAACTGTATTATAGATAATAAAAACAATCCACACAAGTGGTTGAAAATGCAAAGGGAAGTTTTAAGGGAGTAGGAGAAGGCAGTAACATTTTGCCTACCTGCAGGAAAAGTTTTCTTCTGTGAGGGTTAATTTGAAAAAAAATCCCATTGATTTCTCTATCAGAAAGATTTGCTTTATATTTCTCACCCAGCACTTTCCCAGGGATTACCCTACCAACTGCCAACCAAGTCTAAATCAAGTTCAGAAGCTGCGATGTCCCCAGACTACCCCAGATGCAACCAAACCACCTTCCTCGTTGAGTGCCTTGAGGAGCAACAACCATCCCGCAAGCCCTAGCACATTGCAGGACCTGTTTGGTTTCCAGTTCCCCTCTGTATGGCATATCGCAGGAATTCAGCTCATGCCTCTATCCTGCACCACCCGCCGGGGTCCCAGCAAATCACATTTGCACCAGCACCTGCCTCCAGAAAGCTTTGGCCAGAGGTGGGCAAACTCACTCACTGCCCCAGTGTTACCAAAGATCAAGTTTACCTCTACATCTGTGTCTCCATGACCACCCATGGAAGCTCTGGGATTTTGTCTGAACCACGGGAGGTTGTCAGACCACAAAATACATCCTCTCCTCGCTCCTCAGAGGAATTTTTCAGCAGGTTGCTGCTTCTCAAACTGCCCGAAGTGCATGACACACACAAAGGTGATGCTCTGCTCCTGCTGCTCCACCTGCAGGTAGGTCCTAGAGTGGGTCTCAAAGATATTAATATGATGTCACATGAAACCAGTAGATTAAAAATGGAAGCATCAATTCTTCCTAGTCCCCCCCCCCAGTCCAGGCCACATCTCACAACAGACCTTGTTGAAGGTCTCTGTCATTGTAGTCAAAAAAAGCCACATTCAAAAGCAGAACGTGAAAAAGGGAAAGGGCTCTTGGACCTTGAGGAAAGCTCTTGTAACCCCACGGCTGACTCTCTTTGCACCTAATCCTTCATCTGTTGCTGGTGAATGAACCACCTCAACAGTGACCCTGCAGACGCCCCTGGGTCTATCCATCCCCTGTCAATGCCCCTCCGTCCAAAGGTGCAGCATCCTATGGGAGCCGGGGAGCCAAGAAAGCTGCCTTCTCGTACTCATAGACAGCACAGGAGCATCCAGAGCAGTGGCAAACTAGTCATGGGGAGAGAAGGAGTGGCTTGTGGTTTTCTTACCAGATCCTGACATCACAAATTTTCTGTTTTGACTCTATTGCTGGGAGCAGCATCATGTACCTCTTGGTTTGGTCTGGTGAAAGGCAAGCAAGGAAATTTCTTCTTAGATGTAGTTAGATGCCAGTTTCTATGGAGACAAGTTTCTCCAGTCATTTTTATTTGCAGGCATTAATAACAGACAATACAGAGCAGCAAGAGTTTAACCCTGGATTGAACCTCATACTGGGCGCATTCTTTAGGGAGAAAAATGAATCTCTAAATCAGATACAAGAGCCATCCTACAATCCTGTTAACATACAATCTCGTTAACTGGACTCTGGCATTGCAAAGTAAATAAACCCGAAGTGTCATGTGTCTTCATACCCTGTCTCCTCTTTTTCAAACGCGAGAGGCTGGGTTTTTTTTTTCAGACTTTCCTTTCTCCCTCCCTGCACATACTGTGATTTCTTCTATAGTATTTTAAATTGAACAAACAATTTACAGTGAACATTTAGCTATCACACAGGTCTTTTACGTTTGTAATGGAATATGTAGATCAGAGTATTAATTTTATTGAGTTTCTTCTGCAGGGGTTAGGAGGAGGGAGAAGTTGTTTTTTAAATACTGAACTTGTCAGTGGCATTCAATAGCAATACTTAATACTTGAAACCTCAGTATCATTATTTATATGTTTACCTACATGGAGAAAGCAAGTTGATAATGAACATAATCTCCAAGGAGGCTAGCAGAAAAGATAAGTTAACACTTTTAAACTCTTCCAGAACACACAAAGATTGCTTAAAACCTAATTCTTAGTGGTATCTTTATATTCAAGAAGTACAGAACTTTAAATTTATTTCTCTCACATCAAATCAAAGATAAGTAACTCCAGACACTGCCCAATCTGAAGAACAAAGTGACAGAAGAATTGGCTCACTTTTGGCTGGACCTTTGCCATACGCAACCAGATATAACCACCCCTCTATAACCTCTAAACGCACAATTACTGCAATGCGATACCCAGAATAATTGCCAGAGATAATAAAAGACCTGAATGTCCTGATTTTGTACAGCAGAGTAACTCACTTTATCTCTCTTCATTTTCTTTGTTAGAGCGCCGGAAAAAAAAGGTTAATATTGCTAGTCTCTTCCTGTGCCTTAGAGTTAATTTTTTTGCCTGTAAAATGTGCCAATTCTGGGACAAATACCTATTACTGCAAGTCATTATCTGTGAGCGTTTTGGCACTGGCATCTGGATTGACCAAAGCACTGAAGTGAAGAGTCTTGTAGGTAGGATGGTCAGAAAGCAGAAAAAAGCACTAAGTGCACACAAGACATGTAAATTTGTTACTTTAAAAAGCCATTGTAGAGGGGTCCAGTTATTAAATAAGCAGGAGTGCACTTTCTTTCTCCATTTTTCCAAGAACATGACATCTACATGGTGGCCTTAAGAGGATCTTTTTCTTCTACCCAGCAATCCATTTCCATGAAACCTGGAGTAGCTTCCTGCCTCTGCGACTGCTGCTGCCCTGCCACATTGGGCTGAAACTGAGCACCAGGTCCAGAAGTGAGGCTGAACAGTGGACTAGCAGATGAAAAGACATCACACAAACCTCATATCCTCAGGAAAGTTTTTACTAAGAGATTAGAACAAATCATAGAATCATAGAATGGTTTGGGTTGGAAAGGACCTTAAAGATCGAGTTCCAACCCCCTGCCATGGGCAGGGACACCTCCCACTAGCCCAGGTTGCTCAAAGCCTCATCCAGCCTGGCCTTGAACACCTCCAGGGATTGGGCATCCACAGCTTCCCTGGGCAACCTGGGCCACTGCCTCACCACCCTCAGAATGAAATAATTATTCTTAATATCTAATCTAAACCTACCCTGTTTCAGCTTGAAGCTGCTGCCCCTTGTCCTGTCACTCCACTCCCTGACAGAGTCCCTCCCCATCTCTCCTGTAGCCCCCTTACAATCTGTTGTAAAACACAGCACACTACCTATAGGAAATTAAAGGAGGAACAGAAAGCCTAGCACCCAGGGAGCAAAGGAGAATACTCGGTCACAAAAGGAAGCAGTCGTCTCTCCTTCCTGTTTGGCACAGCTGAACAACTCCACATCTCACAGTCAACAAACTTCTGGCTTCCTGACGTGCGTGCAACTCCTCTTTGGAAAGAACATACATCAGCACATTGGAGCTTTCCAAAACCTGTGGCAAAGCAATTAGAAAGAAGATTGGCACATTATTGATTGCAAACTTGGCAAGATTACATGCAGTTTCTTCCAATGATTATGCTGCTCCCTCTGTCTACCCTAATTTTCCACTTGACTAATCAAGAAATCAGTTTGGATTAACGAGAGAGTGTATTTGACAACTCTGTTACCCAGTTGTCGTGCTCAGGAATCCAAACGTTTCTGAGGTGTCAGGGAAGGCTTTTTCTGATGCTCTTTTTTCCAGCAAACTTAGGTGGCTGCTTGTGACTGTCTCAGTGCTGGCTCCTCAGGATCCACTGTGGTCAATGACAGTAAATTATCTTTTTTTCTCTACTTGGCAAAATTATGCTTCTTTCCACAATATCAAGACAGAAAAGATGAGTAGACAGTTTCCAGGCTGATTTTGGTGTTGAATGCTGTAAATGAGCATGCAATCTGCAAAGAGTAGAGCAGTTGCCACCCTTTAATTGAGCTTTCTTGCTGCTGTTAACCCATTTTACATAATACACATACAACACATTAAACACTACACAAAATGTAAACTGCTTTTACTAAGAAAATGAAAAGATTAGCAACATTTCTTCATCTTAATGAGCGGGAAAAGAACACTGTGGATTTAGAAAACTCTAGTGAACCTTCATACAGCTGATCCAGTTAAAAATTTGCTTCTGCACACGATGAGCACTACAGGAGCTCCTGTCGAATGACAGTGAGTAAGAGTGTGGCGAGATGTTGGATTACAGCTCCTTAGGACTGTGTTTCCAGGACTCACAGTATAACAAGGAGGCCCTTTGCCCAGCCACCTACAAGCCACCATTCTCTAACGATTTGACCAGCTCTGAAATAAAAAACAGAACTTGTTTCATGCCGATAAACTCAGTATGTTCAGCACCCCAGAGGGCCCCTGGTAAGCCTGCCCACGGGCTGTGACTTGAGGACACAGGGACATCAACCGCTACCTAAACTGGAGAGCACGTGACAAGATTTTGAGGCAGTACATGCTTAGATCCAAAGCACAGGGGATTTTCAACGACAGCTCATACTGCTCACCACCCTCAGAAAAAAATCTGTCTAGTGACTACATTTTTGATACTGACAGATAGGAAATATTTTTTGGCATCTGCTGAAGATCTGCAGTCAGTTATTGAGTCTTCCTCTCTCCTCTCTAGCAGGAAATTCTTCAGGAGAGAGCACTGAATGATATGTGTTTGGCCATGAAGACAATTTAATATAAAGGTTTCAATAACAACAATCCTTGCTCCACAAGACTCAGCACCAACTCTGTGGTGACTTGTGCCAGCCCCAAGAGCTATACGTTGCACCAGCAAGGTGCACCAGGTATGCCACATCAGGGAGGAAAAAGAAAGCCAACTGGTCAACTGCTCTCTAGTGTCTGTGGCTTCCCAACCGGTAAATCTGTACTAGGCATTAAAAACTGAAAATATAGCAAATCAGAGCAGGGATGTGGTGGGTTGACGTGGATGCTTTATCAGTGATGTTATTTGCTACTTCTACCTTGGTTGATTTTGGTTTACAGTCAGCAGCACATGCCATCCCAAGGAAAGCCACTGCCTGGAGAGTCACTGTCTCTCCCCATCACGTCCATGCCAGCCATAACCAGTTCCCAGGACAGGCTATGGACATGCTTGGAGAGAGGCAGGGAAAAGGCAATTCCTACAGGTCTGCATCATGTCTGTCCCACCACAGAACCCCTCCTCAAAATAATCTTTTTCTCTCTTTCCATGCTGCAGACTGATATAACCTCAGAGGGAGGCTGTGATAGCGTTATTTCTTCTCTCAGAGCAAAGTCCACCCAGATTTTTCTTACTCAAACATTGTACAAGGGTCTTGTTCTGCCTAGAATGTTGCAGAAAAGAAAGGAGACGTAGTTTGCTTGACCTTCGTGTGGGACAGCACAGCAGTGTTTGGAGGAGCCTGTGTTCTCTCCCAGATAATAGTACTGACAGCTTATTCAAGCTATAGTCCTCAACGGAGACAGCATCGACAAACAGAGGATGTGAACCCACTAGTTCTGTGCTGGAATACAGAATTTTGCTGTGTTGGTTGGATTTTTTTTTCAGCTTTCTCATAGATGATGTTTTCACTAATGTTACCAGTGTTGCCCATGATGTTGTCAGAAGAAAAGACAAAAGGAACTAGCGAAACAATAACATATACAACAGGAAAAGGATAAAAGCTTCCACCTGACAGTAAGAACAATGCTCTGAAGCACGTGGTAAGAAAAACAGGACTGAAGCAAATAAGACACGTTCCCTCAGAGGTGATTAAACAGAACTGTGCCTTACTGGTGAAGACTGTAGCAGAGAAACGCAGTGTAAGAGGAGCTGGACTCTGGTCCTGACATGGGCTTAGGCATTGCTTAGATTTCTCATAGTTAATACTTCAGAACCCCTTGACAGTTAATTCAATTACTGTCCTAAAAAAAAACCCCAAAAAAACCCAAAAAAAACCCCAAACCAAACACTCAAAACCTGGATGTGAGTGATTCATTTTTATGTTGAAGGAATTTTGTTTTTTAATAGCGCTAGTGAAGACAATTGCTTGCAGTCTTCTCATATGGTAGAACTGTATAATGGACCTGAAATATTAATGTAAATTAGTGCAGCCACAATTTCTTGCATATATGCCTTTGGCAACAATCTAAGTTAATGATTAAGTTATTTCCTATGATATTTTCTATTAAGCAGGAGAGCATGATTTTTAAGAATATATTTCTTCAGTCTTCACTGAAAAAATGGATCTTTAATTTTTCCTAAAACTGCCATTGATCTTTGACTCAGATTTGAGAGATCATCAGGTCATTTCCTACTTCTCATTTCTGACAATATTAACTCATGAAATCATAACAAAATGTTTTGACTTCATTTTGACTAGTTTTAGCTTATCAGAATTAGGGAAGCGTTTTTACTGACATATTCAAGTTACTCAAGATGAAAATAACAATACTTCTGAGGAGAACAACTTTAAAATTCTATCGGAAATCACAAATAATTTTGTTATTTATAGTAATTGTTCTTATATCATGAGTAACTTGATTGCTTTGCAATTGGTTCTCAGTTGTCAATGATCATAAATGACCCTATAGGCTTTCTAATTATTTTCAAAAAATGACAGGCTGATCATAATGGCATAATAGAAATTATTTTGAGATTAAGATATAAACAATCTATCATTTTTTTTGTGATGAAGTCACAAAAATGGAATTCTTGGAATTTCTGAGAAATAATTTCTTATGAGAAAACATTTTTCTTACCTCTAAATATGTTCTCCAGTATCAAATTTGGTTTTTATCCCTTCTAGAAAAATCCAGTCAGTAGGAGGCCTTCCTCATCTTTTAACATTTCCTCTCCTTTTAACACTTACTACTGTATTTTGTAACATATATGAAGAAAAACAAAAAAAAACAAATTCAGCCCACATCAAATTTTAAACATAAAACTTCTCTAGAAAAATAGATTTGTCTTATTTAGACAACAGAAGACAATTGCTCTTAGAAGTATATTTTTCTTTCCACTCTTTGCAAGAATGAAAGACTAGAAATGCAACATTGGCTGAGGAGTACTGTTTCTCCTCAAAAATAAATAATTTTTCTTTGTTCGTCTTCTAGCAAGCACACTGTGGGCAACTTCCTTATCAAAGGTTCTCTGTTTTCCTCTTAAAATCTTAATTCAAAAATTTCAAACTTCTACAACATCTCCAAACTATGGATGAGAAAGCACCCAAGAACGTTTTCAGTTGCTAAAAGCTCCTGCCTGATCTGAATAAAAAAAAAATTAACAGCTAAAATGTAAAACTAAAACTGTGATTGTAGAATCCCTCTTCCACCCTTGGCTACACCATCCTTTCCTAAAATCATCAAAATCCCACCAAGGAGAAGATTGTTCTGTAGGCGAGATAGCAGACAAGATCCTGAAAATCCCTGTTTGTGGCACATCATGATGCATCCCATGTAACCAGACATAAGCTGTACGGTAAAGAGAGACGGCGTCTTGCACAAAAAGATGTTTATAGGGTGCTTTGTTGACCGTATCTGATGGGTGATACCACACTGACATTTTAGCTGCATGTAACGTAAAAAAAATAATTCTCACTTTACCTAATGTATATTTTTGCCTCTTGAAATAGATGATTTTGAAGTCCATAGGGTAAAGGTTAATTTCATGTCAGTGTATATAGAGCGAACTAAACAGATGAGGCATGTCAGGAGTTTTTCTGCCCTAGTTTACTTGGCAAATCGACGTCAGGCTTCCTCAGGACTTATGGTCTCTCCTCAGTGGGTTGTGTAAAGCTGAACTGGTGATCCTGGTTCTTCGCAAAAAAGATGAGAGTACACCACAGCCTGCAGCTGCTTATTGCCACAGAAACACCAAAGAGACTGGCAATCCTCCTGGCCTGAGAAACTGCCTCTGTGAAGCCAGGAACAAAAGCCATGGGTACAGCCCCGTGCAGGTCCCCGTTTCATGCCACCTCTGTCTTTGGAACTTTTGCATTTCCCATGTGTCGTGGGTTAAGCAAAGCAGAGTTAATTTTTTTTCCTTTTCCCTTCTCTTCATAAATAGCTAGCAAGACCTTAGCTATGTTTTGGATTCCTGCTCAGGAGAGAATTGATAAGAGAAGAACGTTTAGAGTTATTGCTAGGATGTTGCTATTTGTTCTCAAGGACATACATTCAGCCTTTTGGGGGGGAAGAGACAGTCTGGCTTCTAGCCTGGGATTTGCTTTTAGGTAAAGATTGAGAAGCAGACTGACCAATTATTCCATCCCATGCACGTCATACCCAGTATATAGAAGAAGACTCTTCTAGGAGTGCTGCCCTTTCACTTCCGCATTCGTCTCGCTTTGGGGAGCCTGCGTTCGCTCTCCCAAGGCCTTTCCCCCCCCTCCCCCCACGGTCACCGTTAGCTCTCGGCCCGGGACACTCGTTTATCTCCGTTCCGTGAGTTTTGGCATCCTCCCTCTCCCGGAGGATCGTTAGCTGTTTTTTTTTCCCCTGCTTCGGTCAGCTCTCGGGCTGGGACCCTTGGGCTGTTATCTCCGTTCCGTGAGTGTCTCCAGGAGCGGTGCATCCCCTTTTCCCCCTTTCCCCCCCTTTCTGGGGGAATCGTCTGTGCGGTTTCTGGGGATTATTAGCTGGCAACAGGCCGAGCCTTCTCGGGGAGGGGGGCAGTATCATTGTCAACAGGCTGAGCCTTTTTCGGGGGGGGCAGCATAATTGTGTATCACCTATTCTCTCCCTCCTTCAGGGCCATTGGCTGGGAGTGGGCTGGGCCTTTGGTCATCAGGTGGGGAGGGGTAGTATCACTGTGTATCACATTGCATCTTTGTAAATAGTATTATTTTCAATATTATTGTAGTTTATTTATTAAATTGTCCTTATCTCAACCCACAAGTCCTCTTTGCCATTTACCTCTTTAATTCTCTCCCCTATAATTGGGTGGGGGCAGGGACTGTGTGAGCGGGTGTGTGTGGTTTGGTCCCCAGCCAAGGGCCAACCCATCACACCATGCCTGTAATCTGACAACTTCAATGAATAAATACATAATAAAAAGAGTACAATGCTATTGTGTGTCTTAACACTCAGCCAATGCATTTTCCAAAGGAGTGCTCTTCCCAAAACCATAATGAGTTTAAATTCATGGAATCTGCTTGCTTCCCTTATTTTTTTTTAGTTGATGCTACTATCAGGAGATCAAATTCAATGGCAATGTCAAATAGTATTTTGCATATGTCTTTGTTATTCACAACTACATGTTTGAACAGTTTGTGGTTTGGGCTGTTTGTGTACCATTTGCTTCAACTATTCATTTTTCAAACATCTGCTGGGTCTCACACTTGTTTTTCCTCTCCAAAAAGTACAGTTGCAGTTTTCAAGCCAGGGACTAGTCAATAACGGATTTTCACTGCAAATTCTCAAATGAATAAACATGAGAACTGAAATGTGTGAAGTTTTCAAAATTCACAGAGGTTTTTCCGAGTAGTTCAACTTCTATTTGCTTGCTGCTTTGGTTCGTAAAGATACTTCAGAGTCAGTTTGTTCCCATAAGAGCAGCTCTACCAAATGAACGAGACAAACATTTGTGCAGGAAATATGTGTTAATAAGGCAAAGGAGTGAAGTTGTACCACCTCTGATTTTTAAACACATTGACAGTCCACAGACAGAGGTCATCTGCAGGAAAGTCCGTGCAAGTTGCAATTGTTTTGGCAAAACCATATCAGGATGAGTGACAATTATGTTTACCAAGGAACAGAATCCCAGGCATAAGAGAATTAGTAGTCAACTGAATAGCCTCAAAAAGGGGTATTGGATGCACATTCTTAGATATTCTTATAAAGCTCGAATAAAGTGATCTTAGGGCAAAATCTTGCTGTATACATGTTAAAGGACACAGAATAATACATTCTACAGCAGAACACAAAATTTCCTTTTTTTTGTTGCCTCCCACCTTCCCAAATTCATACATTTTCAGAGACATAAATCAAAGTTAAAATATAATTTCCAAAACCAGCCAGGAGGCAACATCTTACTTAGGAAATACTCTAGTATCCTCCCACTTGTAAAATATTTTTTATAATTATCAGTTGCAGAATTCAGCGTCACCATTACTACTGCTTGATTCCACTATTTAGAATCTTGAACCCAAGTTCATTTTAAAAAGGAAGAGCATAACTATATGAAAAAAAATATTTTTAGTGTTCCAGTGGTCACTCTTCTACTGCTAGTCTAAATAAATTGTTTATTACATGAATAAGTAACGAAGCTAAGCTAAGCACAAAATGATGCCCAATCCAACAAATAGCTAAGGTAATAGCTGCTTTTGTAGGCATTTGGATAATAAAGTGAAAATATAAACTCAGCTTTTACATTAAAGGGCTCAAGTGTTAATTTTGCAATTTGCATTTAATGTAGCAATTTGGAGAAAGAATAAACACACCACGGTATTTCCCTTCTTAGCAGGCACAAGAGTTTGTTCCTTGAATACTGTTTATCTCATTACAAGAAGTTGAAAATGTCTGATCATGATTGATCCTACAATCAAACAAGGAAATGAACTTAACCCTGAAAATTTCTGTCTACGAGGATGTGGCTGAAAAGCTTCCTGGCTGTGTCATATGTGTACTTTAATGTTAAATTTTGTTAAGTGCTCAAAAGCAATTTATTCCCTTCTTGCATCTGTTAGAAAGCAGGGAATTTACAGTGGTCAATTCAGAAAAATCCCACCTTGTGATTCTAGGAGGAATAGTGCTCAGCAGGTAACAGTTGATGCCCATAAGGATAAAAGAGAAATTCTAGCAAGGAGAGGAGCTGGTGTTGACCTCCCTTTCCCAGAGGCTGCCCCTGTAAAAGCCCATTAGTGGATAGGAAAACAAAAGTGAGGGGGTGGTACAAACTTTAGTAGAACTTCATACCCTTCCTTTGTGCCTTCCTCCCTCCATGGAAACCCAACAGCTAGTAGTACCAAAGGGCAGAAGAGTAATAGCCAAAAGGAAGAGAATTGAGGAGGAATCAGGACCATGTTGTCAGACAGAAATGTAATCAGTCCAGGGATGATGAGGCGAAAAAATAAACGTCACTTGGGCAACCTGAAATAAACTCATGGACAATATGATGTGTTCCCTATGAGGGAGAAAATGACAATCAGATTAATATTGAATCAAGATGTTTTTGTTCAGAATCTCATTGCCAATAAACAATTTGCTGAGTGATGCGAATACATTAAATATTTCTTCCTTCTCTTTCTACAGTGGTCTACACGTTCCAGCCATCACTGGCACAACAATGTGTCGAACTGGTGAGAGAAATAAGCACAGGAACTGGTGCTGATTAAATTTTATTCTGGTGTCTGGAAAGGAGTACTCCGTAGGGTTGTTGCATATTTTATCACCGTTTAATTTGGTTTCCTAATCTGATTTTGTAACTGATAGAGGAGGAAGGAAGATACTAGATTTGTGGTTAATATTAGACAGAAAATTTAAAAGTGTTTCTCAATTCAAGTTTTGCATTTTCTTTTGATCATTTAAGTTTTATCTATTGGTCTTTGTTCTTGTAAATTACAGAAATTTCCTAAACTTTAGGCAAAGCTTTTTTTTGTCTATTTTCTTTCCTGACCTTTGGCTGTATTTCAGAGTCACTCTCTAGCACTCGTTACACGTTCACATCTGGATGTGTTGTGCATACACCGCTTCTATAAAGTCTTTATGCCTTTCTGTTAACATTTTATTCTTTGAAATTCTCAGCAATTTTAAATCCCATTGTTCCACTGTAATTACTCCTCTGCTAGTTGTACAGACAGTCTCTTGTCTAGCTTAGCTGCAGTAGGTTTTCATCTAACTTGAACAAGAAGAAATATTTGGATGGAATGAAAACAAATGGCTAATGAAGGTACCGCACCGCAGCAAAGCAAATATTATTAATTAATGAGCCTTAGAGTATTTTTAAAGTAATTAAATAGTCATATTTCAAAGCCACCAAAGGATCAATTTTGATTCTTTTCTCCGATTTCCTGAGACCAGCCATGAATTTTTGTCCAGCAATCCTCCGACAGATGTTTAAGGGAAGCTGGGAAACTATGGAAACTGTAGCACAAAAACTTAGGTTAAAAAAAACTCACATCTACCATTTTTCACTTAAATATGTATTTTAAGTTAAAACATATGCTGTGGACTCCCATTCAGTAAAGAATCTCTATTTAATATAAACACACACTAATGCAAACTCTTCATTATTCTACATATTCATGGCAAGAATCTCCTCCAGACTATAAATTAACGAAGAATTTAACTTGGAGAAGGCAGGAAAAAAGTGCACCATGTGTACTTAGCATTCTGTTTAATTTTTCATCTGTTCATGTCACGCAGCAGAAGCCAGTGGGCAAAATATTTGGTGATTTTTTTGTATGCGTGGGACTGGGGATGCTATTATAATGAGAAAAATGATATCTTAAAAACTTCTATGTTGCCATGCATTCCTGGAGTCACATTTTTTTTCTTTTATTTGATGTCAAATGTTAATAAAGTTGATTTCAAATGTCTACAAGCCTGATCTCAGTAATAGGAGAGATTCAACTGTTCTCATAAGACGATTCTGATAATACTAACACCAAGAAATGTAAACAAAAAAATAGAAAAAAGAGCATTATTTATGGTATCTTCTTAATGTTTACAGAACTTTGTGGGGCATTGGAGGATAATAACTTGAATTTGCTTTCATAAGTCATTACAGATGCTCTTATATGGGCTGGAAACAGAATTTTCCATTTATTCTTTGTATCTGAGAATGAGGTATAAGCAGACATATAACAGTCTAGGAGAGCTTGTTGCTATTCTGCACCAACATAACGAGGTGTTTTAAGTGCCCTAAGACTTTGTACAGAAAAATATTAGAAGATGTATCATTTCATATCACCATTGTATAAAGACGAAGCAGCCTTCTGTATTCATGATTGTGCTATACAGACTAAATGATGAAGCAGGGAACATTTAATTTCTTCTTCAGCCTCACAGAAGAGGAAAACTGAATATTGAAAATTTTGCATGTTTTTCATGCAATCATACCTTCCTGATACAGTTCTAGCAATACAGATGCGTAAAGGTTGGGTGTCACTCAGACCCTGCAGGGAGGGAGACTGACTTGGGCAGATTTTGCGGATGAAATTGCCAGGCAGCATGGCTGTGGCAACGCTAGAAGGTGCTCCATGGTTTTCTCTGCAGTCTGGCAATAACCGCTCCCTCACAGTAGGCTCCTGAATGCCATTCCTGGAATAAGACCCCAGCTGAAAGAGTCCATCCTCGCCTGCCTTGTAGGTCCATCTCAAGTCCCCAGTTTCCAGTCACAACCAAGACTGTCTATCAAATTTTTCTTGGCATTGCCTGCTCCTGATTGAGAGAGTCTCTTGAAATTCCCCATAAGGGCTGGGTATTCTGGAAGTTTCCTAACAGGCATATATGCTAGACCCAAGGGCAACCCAGACAACAAGACTTGGTGGATGAGAAGGGATTTTGCTAGAGTACCTTCTGCATATCCACAGATGGGTTTTGGTAACAAGCCTGCTGTCCATCCCCTGAGCTGCTTCTGCGTCATAACCTCATGACCCAAGTAAAAGGTCTGCAGCACATCCCTTCTCTGGAAACCTTATCTTGCGTGATGCCTAACTGATTTAGAAGACCTTAAAGAAGTTTTTAAACAGAGCTCTTTACATACCAATGATAGAAAACCCACAGCTGTTTTCCTTTACGTTCTCACGCATTCCCTTTGTGGAACGAAGGTGTTCAAGAAAGGCAATTCCTGTGTATTTAATTTGACAGTCTTCATCAGCCAAAGTGAGTTTACGCCAAGCAATTCAGCTGCAGTTGTCTGATGCTCGCCTATTCCCTCTGCTGGTCCCAGTGATGTTGATGGGATTTACAATAAGAAACAGCAGAAATGCAGATGTAGTCTGCCAAAGCCTGTCGCAACCCAGCTCATAAAACCACCCTAGGTGGGATGAGTGGGGTTCATGGAGGTTCTGTATATTCCCTTGTGGCAAATTAAGGTGAGATGACACCAAAAAGTTAATACTGGTTTATAACTTTAATGCACATAATTTTTTAGGGGAAAAGGGAAATGTAGGATGTAAAATGTGAAATGTAACAGAATTAAGAAAAAAGGAAAATTACTTGGTAAAGACAATTCATGGCAACACTACCACCTGCCAACACCACCAAATCTTACAGGAATGTGATAATGACAGCGTAATTTCCAACAATATGAAGAAACCTGCAACCGCTCACAACACTTGCAATCATTTATCAATACTAAAATGAACAACCTACGTAAAACCTGCTAAACAAGCCCCAAAAGGAGCTGGCACAAAACTTGTAAAGTGTTGCCATATGTGCCAAAGAGAGATGCTTGAAGAGAAAAAGGAAAAGGAGAGAAGAGAGAGAAAAGTTTTCACCACTCTTTGGATCCTTGGAGATGAGCATCAACATCTTGGGGGGGGGGTTGCTCGATCAGTCTGTCAGCATCTCAGGAGTCCTCAGCTTTGTTTATTCACCTTTTATAGACAAAAGTTCTTGGGTCTCCACCTCACTATCTTCAATGAGCATAGGAAGCGGTGGAGGTGTCTCCCAAATTAGCACAGGAAGCGGAGAGGGGTGTCTCCTTAATTAGCATGGGGCAAGCATCCTTCTGCACATGTGCAAGAGGGGGAAGGGCAGCATTAACCCTTTCAACCCATTGAGTTAGTGGTCATGTGGACCCTGTATTAGATTAACTTTGGCCTTGTTGGCACCTTCGAGCTGGAGGCAGCGACCTTATTCAGCAAAGGTTTGCTGTTTTGTTATAAGAGTAAGACTAGGTCCTTTGTTAGGGAAGGGAGGAAAGCCTCCCGTGCGTTCTTCCCTTCTTCTTATCAGCAAGGAATAGGACTAGGAGTCTACAACCAAAATGATTTGAGACATCACAAGGCCTTGGCTCATCAGGGCCTTGATGGGCAGCTGCAGTTTCCTTGTAAAACTGCATGAATAGTCTGTTACAAAGACTTTTCTAAGACTTTTAGAAAGTAACATTTGTTTTGAGCAAAAATTAAAGGAGTCTGGTATCCTCTGTAGTTCGGATTTCAAAGTTTCACTCTTTTAGAGAAATCTGAAACCAGGAAATAGGAAGCCAGGTTTGATCATATGTTATTTGGTGCTGTTGATGGATCTGTGCTGTCGTTCAGGGTGTGTGCATTAATCACCCTCAAAGTACTATTTTCTTAAGTAGCCTGATAAGAAATTCAGAATAATCAACGTTCATATAAAGAGATTTAGGGAGAACTGGAGATGCTGGAAGTTGTTTTATGAAATACGAAGTGTTCCTTCTCTCATCACCTGGTATTTCTTTTAGCATTGTTTTTTTTCATTATTATTTCTCTTACTCCAGGGCAACGTGCTTTCCTGTGATTTTTCTTTCCGTCTGCTTCTCAAAGGGGAGCCATGCAGTTTCCCTGGCTCTTTCCTCCAGCTACTCCCTGAAGTCTTCCCACTTTTCTCCATGTACACATTCCTTCCTCTATTTTGCTGTTTGCTTTTCTGTAGCTGTATTTCCTTCAGCCCAGGCTTTCGGCAGGGTTGTCTTGCTCTAGCTGAAATATCTGCCATGTATCAATGGGGAGGAAGAGACCTAAGTAAGATTGTGGGAGCTCAAAACCGGAAGAGTTGTTGCAGAGTGGCTTAGCTACAGGAACGAGTTCCACCGAGTGCAGAAGGCAACTGAAGGAGGATTAAGCTAAACCATGGCTCAGTGTTTTTGCTGTGTCGAGAGCATAGGCAAGCATAGCTTCTGCAGCCTGATTGCAGAATTAAAACATTATTAGATGCTATACTGGGATCATGTGCTTAAACTTCTAAAGAGCTCTACTGTTTATCGTGAAACTCTTGAGCAACGGCTTAATTAATGTCGGAATAACTTGCTGGGGAGAAACCTGACGACAGAGGCTTCTATTATCTAGTAGAACAAGAACTGATGATGGGAAGATTTCTAGCTACGCTTTTAGCCTGTTATTAGCAATATGGTAGAATTGTCAACAGTGATGCAGAATAAGCAGAGGTATTTGCTAAACTTTCCTACTTGGTGGTTGATGCAATATAGATCATTAATTCCTCTCCTCTGATGGTAACGATACTAATGAAAGATTATACAAAGGCAAAACAATAAATGTTAGACACTTTTAAATAGTAGATAAAACAATTTTCATTTAGAAGCTTTAAGAACACTCAAAGTAATTTATACTGACTTAAAATACACTTTAGAAATTCGAACGATTAAATTGTTGTGGAATTTCAAACAAGTAAATTGAACAACTCAGCCAATTCCAGGTTTGTCAGTCTGAATCAGATCAAGAAAATGTTAGTCTGACAACAAAAAAAATGAAGGAGTAGAATAAATAACAGAAACACCCAGAAAATAGATCTCATCAGCCTACATTGGCATCACTTTTATACATCCAATAAATACGAATGAAACTGACGGAATATCCCTAGAACTGTGTAAGGCATTTTAATAGGTACAAAACGACTTCTTGAGCGGCAGAACAAGAAAGATTGAAGGTGTAAAGTCAGAAGGAAACAACATGGCCACACTTGCACAACTGAGAACAAGAACTGCAGAGGCATCCTGAAATGAACCCACAGGTGATGACGGATATTCAGCTGGCAAAAAGGGTTAATGCAGTCTTCCAGTGTTCAAATGAAGTATGTTGTTGGAGCTTCCGTATTTACTATTGTGGTAACCACTACTGATCAAGAAAGATGTTGATAACTTAGAAAAGATCTGGAGAAGAACACAGAAATAAATAAGGATGTGGAAAACACGTTTTATGGAAATATATAGGTATTTGATTCAGTAGATGAGTACTTATTCAATTTAGAACCTAATGGCTCCGAGACAATGTCACACTAAGATAAAAGACAATAATGATCAATAGGGGTAAACTACTTTGAAGTCTTGGTGACTTTTCTATCACCAGAGTATTTCCTTTTCAAAGCTGGAACTCCTCAGCAATATTGTACATTTTGATGGTTTGCTGCCTATAAGAGCTGTGGTTCCCACCCATCTAAAACCATGAAGAAAAAGTGCTTGGGGTGATGTCTGGGAGGCAGAAATGCTCCTCTTACAAGGAGCAAATACAACCTGGTTCAGTTTTTCTTGTGGTTTTCTTGTGAAGGGGTTTTTTAACAAATTCAGATGAACATGCCTCCGTATTTTCAGTTTTGTTTGCAAGTCTTAAATTGCATTGTTCTTGACGCAGATAGGTAAACAAAGAAAGGTAAAGTCCTACCTGCATGCTACCCAAACACATTTGAAAGCATGACCTCCAAGCTCTTAGTGAGATAAAACAGCCCCACAATTTAACAGGAATATATATATCATGTTATGTAAGAAAGGTAAAGAAGAAGAGGAGGCAAGGATAAAAGCTGACTTTTTACAACCTTGAATTCTTATTCTGATTTGAAGAGATGGCTGGGAAAACTTAGTCTCAGTAAAAGATAAGTGGAGATGTTACTTTGAGTGCCCTGTGTTTAGTCATGCACATATCTTAACCTTACCTTTGAATTCATGGGCAGCACTTTCTTATTAGTTCTTGCTCCTTTCAAAGGCTTTACACCCACACCAGTTTTTAGGTTCAAAGTGCCAATATGCTAAACAGTTACAGTCACATCTTCATTGACAGTACTTGGAAGAATATATGTAAGTATCTAACAACATGGTCCATGCTTGGGCTAGTGACATGAATATTGCAGGCACACATTATTCTGCTCAGGGAAACAGAAAATTTCATTGCTAACTGTTCATAAAAGGTTTATTTAGCTGGAATTTACATTTCTTTAAGTGACACTTCCAGGCAGAGAATGTCTAAACTCTCACTAAAGTACATTTTATTAATAATTAGTTAGTGCACATCAATTAATTTGTCAAAGACAATTTCTTTCCCTTCACCTTCTACTTTTTGTATAACAGTTTGTTTCAATAAACTTGTTTTTTGTCTTCTATTCTGAAAAGTGGTTCTTAGGTAAAGAATGAATTATTAAAAAATCCAGAGTATATTCATTAAAGCCGAGCCAACCTTGTTAATGCCAGACTGAATAGAGAAAATCTAGCATAAAGAAATGCATTACCCTGATTTTAGACTCCGTGTGGCTTCAAATTAAAATTCCTGAAACAGGGCCATGCTCCTCACTGAGCACACATTCCTGCTGCAAATAAGCGCTTGTGCAACAAACATAAATCAGGGAAAATTAAATCCCATTCTGAACCATTTTCCATCATAACTTAACTGATAAAGCCCAGGAGGGGCAAGGAGATCTGTTCCATTAAGAACAACTGCAAGTCATCAGAGCTTCCCTGACCCCAAGGGATCTTCATGTTCTTGACTCATTCTAGCGAATCAACATCTTTACTTTTTATAATTGCAGAGAGCAACCCTGGAATCCTTACATGTATTTTGTATAACCTGCATTGCGGCTAGAGACAGCTGTATTCATTATTAATCCAGGTGTTATTTTTGCTCCTGTTATTTGTGACGCAGTTAATGCCAGCTCCTGGGTGGCCAACCAGCCACCTGATATGGCAAAAGAGTGCATGGGGCACTTCCTGAGCCAGGAGTGACGGTGTGCTGTATCTTTGGACAGAAAACAAAAAATCTAATTGTCTAATTGTCTCTGAAGCACGTGGGCTGCCAGTAGCTGGAGACAACCCCTGAAAGGAAGCCATTAATATGGGTGGCCCGTTCTGCCAAGTTGTTTGTTTGTAAATGTCTGCTCTTGGCATAAGTTACTGTGAATTTAGGAAAATTCGTCGTTGACTGGGCTCACATCATGTATGATGAACACAGGAAACAAGGAGGGGGTGTCTCCCTCTATGCCAGTGACCAGCTGGAGCGCACGGAGCTCTGCCTGGGGATGGATGAGGAGCCAACCAAGACCGTCTGGGTCAGGATCAAAGGGAGGGCAGGGACAGGGGACATTATAGTGGGCGGTCTGCTACAGGAGACCCGACCAGGAAAACTGAGCGGGTGAGGCCCTCTACAAACAGAGAGGAACACCCTCACTCCTGGACATTCCTGAGCAGACCAGTTCCTTGTTTCTTAAGGCAGAAAGTCAGGCTGAGAAATGCAGGATTTGGTTAGGATGACGGAGAATGTGATAAACTGTGTGGAAATTGCTTTTAAATTACCATTTAGTGTGATGCAAGACAGGCTTTGTCTCCCCTTTTCTCCTTTCCCGCTTACTTATTTTTTGGACACTTGATAATTACCTAAGTGAGGAAATAACAAAGTACCGATCTGTGTTTTTTGGTCTGCCGACATAATAAATGTTCACAGAGTTTTATTTTTAATTTTTAACAATAGAAAAACAGATGGCACGAGTAACTCTGTAGTGTCATGTGCACTATCAAAACGGTGTGTACGCTAACCTTAACCCGATCTCACAGCACGGCAGGGAGGGGAGTGTGAATTCTGTGGCAGATGTGTTGGTATTTTTATTACAGCATAGTGGTCATTTCTGCATGCACAGAATCAGACAATCAGAGAAAGACTTATCAAATTTTCTAGGCCACCTTTTCCATCCTTCTGCTCAAAGCAGGACCTGTTAGAGCAGGTTGCGTAGGGCCACGTACAATCATGTCTCGAATATCTCCAAGGATGGAGAGCCCACAGACTCTCTGGGTCGCTCTAGTGTTTGGCTACCCTCATAGTGAAAATATTTCCCAGTGTCTAATGGGAATTTCCATTATTACAGCCTCTCATCCTGTCACTGCACAACTCCAAGAACAGTCTGGCTCCATCTCTACAACCTCTACCATCTCCCCTGAGCCCTCTCTCCTTTGGGCTGAACAAACCCATTTCTCTCAGCCTCTCTTTGTATGCCATGTGCTCTAGCTGCGCCCAAAACATCTTGGTGGACCTCCATGGCATTTCAGGCATCCTACAGAGCTGAAATTTTCAGTGTAAGCTCTACTTCACCGAACATGTGATTCCCTTGCCCAGCTGATCCAGCCCTCGATCACATCCTCCATAGTCAAAGAGCAATAATACTGAACCCTCATAAAAACTTACACGCCAATTTTTCTCAGTATTTGCTCTCGCAGATATTTTGGGTCACCTCTGGGGACCCTGTGACACCTAGTGACCTGACGTCATCTAGATCAGAAGGAAAATGTGAGCAAGACAGCACAGTTAGGGAAAAACATCTGCCTGACTTGAGTCTCTCCTCCTTCCCGGGAAGTGTTTAGACTGTTTTCTGTACCACCTCTCAACCTACTCTCTCTTGTTTTTTTTTGTGGTTTCCAACTCCCCATACTTTCCAGCTCTGATTATTTCCATTACTTTCATATTTGTCAATAGTCTGCATTTGTTTAAAGTGAAATAAAACTCAAAGGCCTAAAGTCAATATCTTACTCCTGTTGGACATGAACAAAACAGTGACAGCTGTTGACATACATCTGCATGGGGGTTCAGCTACTGCACTTGGATATAGCTCCTTGTTGCATAGGGCTAAACTAACCCTTTATGGTTTGTGCAGAAGACAACATCAGTTCAATCAAATGGAAGTTCATCCAATACAGCTAGAAGTGTTAGCTGTCTTCCCTAGGGCTGCACCTTGAAAGCAGAGACCTGTGGGCTTACAAATAGTGAGAAGTGATTCCTGCAATAGCCAACGCAAACCGGAATTGTAGCCCAACCAAGAGATTACTTTTTTCTTTCTATGTACAGTTGATTTTGTAGTTGTTTTCCATACTGGGTAATGTGAACTTGGCCTTAGTCAACCACAGGCTGTATTTCATGCTCATTCTCTTGGAGAGTGCAACACATGTTGTTCCAAGTTGGTAAGTTTAAGCATAAATTTATTTTAGTTCAAGGGTAAAATTATTAACTCAGTTTAGGGGAAAATATGTTTTGTACTTTGAGTCTTCTTTTTGTTTTCTTGCCTGTCACTGGACAACTATTGTTTGCTTTTGAGATAAGTGCTGTCTTATGTCAGTGCATCAGTAATCTTAGATGACCAGGCTTGCTGAGGTTTTGTACAAAACATTGAAGGATAGAGATGAATATGCAGCATATTTGCTACTCTAGTGATTTCCATTTAAAAAGACACCTTGCCTGTAAGGCTGCATTAATTTTAATTCAAAATCCACTTCAGCTAAAGCATATAGTTTGAATTCTTTTAACTCATGAGTACAAACAATTCATTCTTGTATTCTTACATGGCATTTCTGCCACTCGTTTCCTCTGTTTGTATTCCATAACAGCTTTTGTTTTCTATATTGCTTCTCCCTAGCAATTTGTTTCATTTATCCTTAAGTGCATCCAAATATTTGATCACAAAACTCAAACAACAGCTCTGCCAATTAGAGGGAAATAACTTTGATGTGCCTGATTACAGATGAAACAAAAACCAATGTGGGTACTTACCGGAAAGAATATCAAGCAGAAAGACAAACAGCCAAGATAACAATCTTTGGTTGTGAAGTCGTAACAAATCTAGAGTGACGAAGCGGTCACATCCTACAGAGGTAAAGTTAAATAAAATAACTAAATATAATGAAATTGAGCAAGATTGATAAGCAGAAGAAAATACTGGAAGTAATTGGTATTTAATTCAGGCAAGTTCTTCCTAAAGCATGTTTACATGTATATATATATATGTTTACATATATATAATACTGAATAATAAAATTGTTGGTGACAATGATCATCTGGCAATATAGGCTTCGGTGTGTGTCAGACTAAATTACTTGGAAAGTAGGATTTGGAAAGAAAGATTTAGACTGATAACAAAATTTAGGAACAAGTCATAGAATCACAGAATGGTTTGGGTTGGAAAGGACTGTAGAGATCATCCAGTTCCACCCCCCTGCCATGGGCAGGGACACCCTCCACTAGCCCAGGTTGCTCAAAGCCTCATCCAGCCTGGCCTTGAACCCCTCCAGGGATGGGGCATCCACAGCTTCTCTGGGCAGCCTGTTCCAGTGCCTCACCATCCTCACAGTGAAAAATTTCTTCCTAATATCTAATCTAAATCTACCCTGTTTCAACTTAAAACCCTTACTCCTCACCCAGTCACTCCACTCCCTGATGAAGAGTCCCTCCCCATCTCTCCTGTAGCCCCCTTTCAGCACTGGAAGCTGCTCTAAGGTCTTCCCGGAGCTTTGTCTTCTCCAGGCTGAACAACCCCAACTCTCTCAGCCTGTCCTCATAGAGGCGGTGCCCCATTCCTCTGATCGTCTTTGTGGCCCTCCTCTGGACTCACTCAAACATGTTCAGTGGATAATGTTGAAAAGATTTAATTTAATTTGTTTTTTTTTTCCTTTTCTATGAAATCTTTTGATAATGTTTCGAAATTAAAAAATATATATTTCTTGAATATTTTAAAAAGCAGAATAGACGCACAATAATTTCTTATCTTTGATGTGCTACATGCAGGTTCTAATCCCCCAAACTTTTGATATTTTAGGCTATCTCTCCAGGGAATTTAATGGTGATGGGATTCCTAACATCCCTTGAGCAGGCGTTCCAAGTCTGGGACACTTGTTGCCAGTAGGGTAGGGAGCTTGTCTTGTTTGCTTCCTAATACTTCTGGCACAGGTTATACCACACTAAGAATACATGAGGATTGTTGTCCAAATGCCCTTGTTGAGTCCTAGTTCACTTTGCACCAGGGCTAATATGATGTATAAGGTAAACTCAAGGAATGCAATAAAGGTTAAAAGTTGACATGTGAAATAATAGGATATTTATGTATAAATTAACAGAAAAAGTGAGGACTATTTAATCCAGGGAAGGGAGAGAGAGCAACAGAGCAAAAAGGTCCTCCAGAGTCATGGTGAGGAAAGAAGGCTACTTCATGACCATGGATCATTGTCATATTCCCAGCACAACCCATTAAAACTCACTGGAAAAGTACATCCTGTTTAGTGCATTGACACATCTTGACAGGCGTCAGAAATAGTCTTCTTCTTCAATTGTAACAATACATAAATTGTCCAAATGTTCATTTAACGCCAAACAGATTCATCTGATCTTGAAAACGAAACAGTTCTGGATGCAGTTTTTGGCTGGGAGATTTCCCAGATGCCATAAGCAGGGGCCATGAATTGTGGCTGAATGCTTGGCAAATGTCAGACCACAGAAACCAAATGAGTGGAAAGACTTATTCTGGCCCAATCACAGCTGCTGATTTGCCAGATGGGAATACTTTGTTTTTAGCAGGGCTTTGTGACATGTTCGATTTGACAACTGCCAGAGGCAGAACTGACACAGGCTGTCACCTTCTTGTCTTTTATGACACCATTGGGTGAAAAAATGGGACATGTGAGTAAAGTACAGGCACACTGGAAGGGAAAATTCAAGGCTGATCAATTAGGGATGTTATCTGAATTTCTGACTTCTCATTATGAAGTATTTTTAAATTATAATCTTTATACAATGCTTAAAAATATGTCTCATCAGACACTCCAAATCCTCATTTCCCAAGGTGTCGGTTTGTCACGTACTTTGTGGTCACAGTGAGGAGTCACAGATTTTGGGCAGAGACTAGTTTGTTTCATGTTGGTGTCAGCTGGGAATTGTTTGTTTGATGTTAGCAGAACGGTAGCAAGGCAACTCAAGTGGCTAGAACCAGGTCCTCCATCTGTAAGGATTTTTTGGCTTCATGATGGTAACCAAATCAGACATACCCAGATTCCCAGAGGTATTTTTAGGAACAACTGACAAAACAGTTAAAAGCAGAATCTAGAAACTGAGATTAACAAATCCTCTCAATCCATGTTTTATTTTACAGCAGATAAATATTTTAATGAAAGCCTTTAAAAGTGTGAATCCTTTTATGCAGCTAAAGAAAATTCACATCACCCATCATAACGGAGAACATTACAAATTCAAATCACTTGATGTCTAAGTGCTCTGTTTTTATGGCTTTTACGGTACTTTATTTCTTACAAATGTTACACAAACAAGGTTTGCTTTGCAGAGGTACAGGTCACTGCTAGACAAACAGTGCAGAAGCACCTGGGATCCTCTCTTTCACCCCCTCCTCCTCTGTCCCCACTCACCCAGCTTCTGGCTGCTGCTCCCTCAGTTCACCCGGATGAACAAACTCTGTGATACTCCTCAAGGGATTTGTTTAAGGCTGAAGGAGCTTCTTAAAAGAGTGCCCAGAGATAATAGAAGGAAAGTGGCTGACTCGACACTGAGGCTGATAAGGAGTGCTCATCTGCCTTCCTGCTGGCTCAGACGAGGGTGGAAACTTTTGGCTATAAAGAGGAGATGGATCACCTTAAATTTCATGTGCCATTTTCCTCTCAGTGATTTGACCAAAAGCCTTATTCAAGTGTTTCCTCCAGACTAGAAAATTGAAATGAGAACACTTTGCCCAAGATACGAAGACAAATGTCAGAAATGCAGCTATCTGTGCTATTTCTGTTTCCTCTCCACCAGACTGCACCATTTCATGCCTTTCGTGAAATGTTGCAGAACAAAAGTAAGAATGAATCCTTCGTGCAAGGCTAATTGTCCCCAGGATTTGTAAAAACAGCAAAAGCTCAGCAACATGTCCCCTCACTTCCAGTTAGGTCGTTTTGGAGATCTGTACATTCCTACCAGCCCATTAGGAAGAGATTCACAAGCATTAGGCCTGTTGCTCAGGCCTTTCTGAAGCTTCCTAGTAAGGGATTAGAGGAGGAACAGGACATGGAGCTGGGCTGAGAAGATGGGAATCCATCAGAATTTGCAGAAGCCTCAGCAGAGAAGCAATACAGGCAACGGTGCTTGAGGCTTGTCTTGCATTTTTAAGGGCACATTGTACTAATACGATTATAATGGCCTGAAAGTGAAGTAAGTGGCTGCAATGCATTTGAGCAAGATAATAAGGAGAAGACATCTGTGCAAATATTTTAAAGTTCTCATTAGTTACCAGTAGTTCTGACTGAGATTAAAAATATAAATCTTTCCAGATTATTTATCTGAAGTTTGTTGTGTAAAATATCTTCCTAAAACAGAGAGGGACAGACTCCTCCTATGCCTCACTTTGAAAGATATTCACATGCCCTGATATTTATTTAAATTCCATCATATGTTGAAAATATGACTTAGAAAAGTATCAACGATAGTTGCATCTCCCTAATAATAATTATTTTTCCATTGTTTTAAAAAAATATTCTATAACCTCATCCGCTGTATGTGAACATCACGCATGGATGGAAGAGGACCAAGTGCCATGTTCTGCACACATAACAGCATCCTGTCCTGTCCTGAGTTCTGTCACACTCTTCTTTCTATGCTGCTTATAATTTTCCTGCTTGTTCTTTCCCTCAAGGCAAAGCTGAGATTAAAGTCTTCTATGATTTAAGACCCCAAATCCTACTGTGTTTTAGAAGATTAAAAGCACTAAGTGGGTAAAGCCTCTCTAAAGATTTTACCATTGATTTACCAAATTTTAAACCATGGTGGGAAGCGATCAAAACCACAGCACAATGCAGTGAAGTGAGAGCTTCCCCCCCATGCAGCCAGAATGTATTCTTCAGTCAGCATTATGCACAGACGTCCAACTTCATGTTCCTATTATCTACAGGAGCATTTACAACCAGGTGTTAATTTTACTCAGTCACCCAGGGGACAGTAGAAGTGTATTTCCAATTCAATTAAAACAACCCAAATCCATGTTTTGACAAGGCTGTAATTAAAGCTTGTATAATGAGTTTCAAACCAGACTGTTAATGCTCCTTCTGAACTGTTTTGAGGTAGCCAACAGAGCTATCACTGCTCTGAGCTATCGCCAGGCTGAGGCTGTACAGAAACAGTCCGCGTAGCTCAGAGCACGATGGCTGGGTTCTCATGAGACCACAGGTCCGTTGTTCATGCAGATGGCTGTGCTTTTATTGATATTTGTGTGAGAAGGGGTGACCACAATATCGGAATGTGAGAGCTATTCATGAATACTATCCTGCACAGCTCCATCTCCCAAACACCACCTCCTTAAGACAACTCAACATGTAACAACAAGGTTGTGATTGAGCGGTTAAGAGAGCAGGATTTTTATATGTGCAAAGTTGTTCAAATTGAAGGCATAATGGAGGAAAAATATGCAGGTAAAGACGCGGTGGGAAATTGATTGCCTATGTCACACCATAGCACCTCACAACAACATATAGAAAAAAAAAAGCAGTTAAAAACTTTTCCTCATGGAAAGGATGTGGGAGACTTCCATTCACCAAAGGTGCTCATGACCACCGACAAGGGTGTGCTTTCATCTCTATCTCAGGCAGCTCTTTTGCAAATGTGAAATCCATTATTTGCTGTGCATCAAAATAATAATGGAAAAGAGTAAGTGGACACAGTATCTTAAAATGTGAGGATGCCCAGGGACACCACTCGAGGTGATAAGGGATAAAATGTAACACTCACCCTTTTGAGTGATCTCTGGGATGGGTTTACCCTTGGCTGGGAGCCAACCCCACACAACCCATTCACTCACCCCCCTGTCCTGGGGATAGGGGAGAGAATTTAAGAGGTAAAGGGAAAAAAGGACTCGTGGGTTGAGGTAAGGAAAATTTAATAACTAAACTACAAGAATATTGAAAATAATCCTATATACAAATATACAAATGAGTGACACACAGTGACACTGGCCCCCACCCCATGACCAAGGCTCAGCCTGTTCCCGGCTAACGATCCCGGAGCAGGGAGAGTCCCAAAACCGCACTCACGGAATGGAGAGAACAGTCCGAGCATCCCAGACCCAGAGCTGACCGGGGTGGGGGGGAAAGGCCTTGGGAGAGCGACCACCTGGAGCGAGATGACCCAGAGCAAAAGAGATCCGGAACCAAAAGGGCCGATCTTCCGGAGGGTCCTCACCTCTATCCTGGGCATGACGGGTATGGTA
>WKFP01014393.1:3472490-3489541 GCA_011057875.1 Pterocles orientalis | reverse complement strand
CACATGTGTGCATACCTTCTGACACCATGTTCTCTGAGAGATACCTTTTTCCATAAATAAGACAGATTGCCAGGATATTCTGGTGCTCTATGCTGCAGTAAGTTCTTTCTGTCTTTCTGAATCTACGTACTCCATTATTTATTGTGCATGTGTTTAAGTTTTGGCTCTAAACAAAATTTCATCTCCAATTTCTGCTCCGATACTACAATGGCTTTTGCAGGCAGGAACTGACATTTCATAAGTTAATTTGTAAAATTAACTAAGCTTAGTTTATTTTTTGAAATAATAATTATTTTCTTTTCTCCATAGAATTTCCATCATCCAATGTTATTTTGTTATTTGCTTAAACTTACTGCAGAAAGTTCATTATGTTAGTATTTATTTTACATTAGTTAATATAGTGTTTCAGCCTTAATATTTAAATTTTAAGTAGTTTAATATAATTTTTATTTTGAAGTGAGTGGTCATTTGCAAAGTCACAGGTTAATTGCCATAGGGGTACCAAACCATCAAAGACTTTTCAGCATCTCTGCTGTGCCATTGTCTGCAGGTGCAGGAGAAGCTCAGAGGGAGCACAGCCCCAGTTACTAGCCCAGGATTTGATCTTGGGTTTAGGATTGAGACCCAAATTGGCCAATAGTCTATTCCGTACGATGCACGTCATGCCCAGCATATAGGTGAGACTCTGTCCAGAAGTGCTCTCTCTTGCTCTGGGTTGTCTCTCTCTGGGTCACCCCTCTCTCAGGGCTGTCTCTGTCTCCTGGACACTCCGGCTCTTATCTCCATTCCAGGACTGTGGTTTCAAAACTCTCCCTACTCCGGTATCATTAGCCAGGAACAGGCTGAGCCTTGGTTATAGGGCGGTGAGCAGTATCACTGTGTACAACTCATTTGGATATTTGTATATATTACCATTATTATGATTATTATCTCCAATATTATTGTATTTAATTATTAAATTTTTCTTATCTCCATCCATGAGTCTCTTTTCCCTTTACCCCTTTAATTCTCTCTCCCATCCCCAGAAGCAAGGAGGGTGAGCGAGCAGTTGTTGTGATGTTTGGCTGCCAGCCAGGGGTGTAAAACTACAACACCCACTTTCTTCTATTGTTTTCTCTTTTTAATAGTAAATATAACAGTGAAGAGTATCAACCACTTTTTTTTTACTTAAATTTTTCTAAATGTCTTCAAATTTGAAACAAATCTTGGTCTTTAATTACTGTTGCTTTAAGCTAAATCTTCAAACTATAAATATGCAGGTTCTTGAAAGAGTAACTGAGTATAAAAGTTATCAGATTATTTTTCTTATTCCCCCTGAATAAAGAGAAACATTCTGGTCACTTTTTTTGATGAATGTTAAAAAAAAAAAGATGCTGTAAGAAGTGTCAGTGAAAACTAGAACAGTTTGTTTGGGGCTTATCTGTAGAAAAAAAGATCTCGAAAGAAAGAGTAGGGATCCAAATTATTTCACCCTTAGATTTCTTTTGTTGTTTCAGTTTTAACTGACTACAAAACTCTATGCATACTGAATAAGGAAAAAACCACTTTTTCAGAGCAAAGGTATACAGAAAGCAAAGCAAGTGTAGTGAGTTAGACAACACTAGAAACATCTCCTCTCAGCAGGATATATTAACTTGCAGTGAGCTTTCTGCTGTGATGGTAGATCTTTTACAGTCCTCAGGCCAGTTTGGTATCTCTATGTCAAATTACAGCGTTGACTTCCTCTCAGACCTACATTTCTAACTCAGAATAATCGTAATTTGATATTATGTAACATTTCTGGAAATAAAATAATAGAGCTGATTACAGTGATTACTTGTGTTATAAACATAGCACCTTTTAACAGAAATTAATCAGGGAGGAAGCTTTAGTTCTACAAAACTAAAGTACCGGGAAAGAAATAGGCATGGTGAGGATGTTGATTTAAGACAGACTCTGATGATAAGTGTTTCAGAGAATTTTTCTCCAAGGGAAATTCTATCTAAACTTATGTTGTGCTAGCTTTAGTGAATCTGGAACTCTCTCACGGTGAATGTGAAGGTAGGTGGCTGTCTTGGCCACATTGATCATGAAATGGTTGAGTTTAAAATTTTCAGTGTAATAAGAAAAAAGGAGAGCAGAGTTGCTACCCTGGACTTCAGGAGAACAATCTTTAAGCTATTCAGGAAGCTGTTTAGCTGAGTACCCTGGGAATCTGCTTTTGAGGGCTTCCGAGTCCATGAATGCAGATCAGTCTTTAAGAAACACATTTTAGAAGCACAGGAGCAGGAAATTTCTCTGTGTTGTAAGCCAACCAAGTGGGACAGAAGACTACCTTGGCTGAACAGGGAACTCTTTGTTAAGATCAAGAGGAAAAAGAAATGGTATGATCTCTGGAAGTGAGGTCATGCTTTGCAGGAAAATTACAGATCTGTGCTTACTACATGCAGGGAGAAGACAGGAAAGGCCAAAGCTAAGCGTAATGAGTTGACACTGGCCAGTGTTTTGTCAGATAACAAGGGTTTTTTTAAGTTAACAGCAAGAGGAGGTCTAAAGAAAACATTAGACTGATACTTGGTGAAGGTGGTCGTCTGATTAACAAGAATGAAGAAAAAGTGGAGGCATTCAATGCTTTTTTTGCCTCAGTCTTTAGTGATACTGATAGACCTTGGGTTACCCAGTCCCTGATATCTTTCTATGATAAGGTCACCCACCTAGTGGATGAAAGGAAGGTGGTGGATGTGTATTTTCTGGATTTTAGTAAGTATGTCCATGTACAGATTTTGTCTGGGATAGAGTCAATATTTTTCATAGCATCTTGTATGGTGCTGTGTTTTGGACAGCTAACTGTCCCAGCCAAAACAAGCACGTGGAATATGAGACATGGACTGGATGCAAGACAAGCCAGCAGAAAGAAAGGCTAAAACACCTATTCTTAGTGGAAAAAATAACAAATATTAATCATCCTATACTGTTCTTACTGTAATGACTACATATGTTGCCATTGGCTTCAGTGGGGGGTGCATTCAATATGTTTCTATAGCTGTGCAACAAAATAGTTTTTGCTGTGTTTCTACAGACCCTGTTTCAGAGACTTCTGAAGAGCTATTACAAATTCCTTATCCCACCACTGTTTTTTATTGGAAAAGAGAAAATTTTGGGGATTTGGATTTATCCTGAAAATCTTCTTTTTCCATTAAAGCAAGGACCTTACCTTCTAAAGAAAAAACAGCTCTCCCTCCATTGTCTAAAGCACATTTTGCAACTTTAAATTGAAATTTTTAAACTGTAACTTGTATGGTTCCAGCTATTTTCCTGATGCAAAGAAGGACTTCCTACATTTTATTGCACTCACTCTTCGCAGATGGTCTAAGAAATATTGATTTAAAGAGATTAGTAAACTTATGGAGGCTAACAACTTGCTTTTTCCAATCTGGTTTCACAATTACTGACATAACTGCAAGAGAAGTGCAAGAATAAGAAAAGGTAGTTAGACAACAGAAATTCCTGAAGCTAGCATGCCTGCCAGCCAAAAGTAAGAGAAAGCATATCCCTACCATCCCGTCCTACATCTGCTCACTTGTTATGGAAATAAGACAGCAGTAACTGATTTATACACCTCAGGGCCAGAACAATGTCAGTGGCTGACACTATTTCTGCTAAACTGCCAGCAGCCATTGCTCTTTGGTAGCAGAAAATATTAATGAGCCTTAACCACGTTCTGCTCCAGGACTCCTTCCCACAAGGTGTAACAGAGAGGAGTATGCTGCCCATGTCTTATAGGCATCCTCCCTAAAGAAGTTCCCTTCAATTCTGTTTCATGATGTAAAAGATGTGGAGGGTTTAACCCATAATGACGTGGTTGAAATGCCAATATTTGACATAGAATAACCCATAATATCAGTTGAAATGCCAATATTTGGCATAGAATAATTGTCCACATTGCATAGGATATCCAAAAAGAAGCTTTTCTAATGCAAAGCAGACGCAGCTCTGTATGACATATTTCAGCTGTTGATTTTTATATTTATATCTTTCTTTTTTTTCAGAATAACAAAATTAAGAACACCAACCAAAACTTAATATACTTCAGCAGCAGGGAACATGGGCTGAACTACCTTTTTTTATTATTTGAACTGAAACACCTTTTGTTCACAACTACACACTAGTTCTGAACTTGCTTAAGATCTTTTGAAAAAAACAAAGCAATTAAAGGTGCTTTGAGACCTTTCCTATTTAGCGGTTAGTCAAAAGAAGAACTCAGTTATGTCTATAATAAACTCTTGATTTATCAAGCTTATCAGTAATTCATAAATGAGAGACTTTCCAGACGTTAAAAGTTCTTGATAATATGAAAGTTAATTTCTTATTTGACCATTTATTTCTCACCAGTAGTCATCTCTCAGAGACAAACATGGTATTTCGCAAAAGTAATTTCTGCTTTTCCTTTGACCACTTTTGCTAAATTTACAGTTCTCAGACAAATTATTTAAACAATATCTGGTTTTACCTTCAATTTCTTGTTAAGAGAAATGAAATGTACACATTATTGATATTCTACTGGATATCAAACCTGTCTGACTTGGGCTGAAATATAATTTGATTCACTTGGGATGAGGACCTAATAATACCAATTATAAACCTCACAATAACATTTGGGTGCAAATTGTTGATAACTGCTTGAATTTCAATGCTCTTAATGAAATAGACTGATGATGTTGTGTGAATCATGGCCAGTGTTTTGAAAAGTTATCTTTTGTCTATACCCATTGCAAACAGTGCTGTAAAACATCTGAAAAATTTATTAAACACTCTGAAAAAAGAGGGAATGAACAAAACAAAAAAAAAGAGAAAAATAATTTTCACAGATTCCTTTATCTCCTTTTCTTTTTCTCATGCAGATCAGTCACGCCAATTCTGTATTCTATCCAAAACTCAATTGAGTACTGGAATTTTTCCTTTGAAGTTTCATGGGATTTTTGGTGGTCCCTTTAATGGAAAATCTTTGGCATGTTTCCCTTTGAGATTATATGTAATAACCACAGCTACAGGTGTATTAGGCACTTGCCTAGAGCAACAAATTCTTGTGTGATGCACAACAGCCTCAGGAAAGCTTTTCTGTGTGTTTTGGCTGTAGCAGCTCCTGGAGAAGCTGGAACGTACCTATTTCCACTTGACTAGGTAATACCATATTGATACCTCTGAGAGAGTGTATCTGCTGTGGTACATTCCTGAAGAGTTTCAGGAAATGTGGTGAGACAGCAGATTGCAAAGGATTGAAGCTTGCTGTAAGAAGCAAATTACGAATTATGAGGACGTGAAAGTGTGTACAAAATTTCTGGACCAAGGGAGATTTTCTGTAAAATCTGAGGAACTGCCACTAAACTACTCACCTGTTCGTAGCCTTCATGGAGGCATAAAGCTGTAAATCTGAGCCTTCTTGTGCAGGGAGAACTTTCAAATCCTGTCCTTCTCTCTGGATGATTATTCTAATAACCAAACCAACAGGTACTTATGGGTAAAAAAGTTCCTGATTGTTCAGAGTAGCCTGTGAGTTATCTGTAAACAAATGATCAAGGGAGGTTCGTCAAGAGATTTCCTTCCGGAAATTACCATCTGATAAATGTACTTAATTCTGATGTATATACACATAATGCGGGACACAACCCAGGTTTCAGATCATCTTTTTAGTTTTTGAGCTGTTGAAAGCCATATAGGTCTCTGATCAGCAGGCTGACTATTATTAAAGCCATAATTGCTTTCCTTTGCTGTACGGGAAGAAAAAGACCCAGTTTAGATTTGTAACTTCTGGTAACTAGGATTACAGACAGAAGCATTATCTTTAGACACATAATTTTCACAGTCAAAACAATGAATTCGTGCTAAACTTCTGCATTTCTCTTCTCATAATGCAGAACATTTTAACAAAAACGAGCATATAGTCACAGTACAAATTTGTACAGTGAAATAGATTTTGCCTGGAACAGATGCATTTCAATTTTGTTAGATATTTATGAATTTGAACTTGCAAGCTTTTCATGTTGCTTCATGTTCTTTATTGTTGTTTGGGTTTTGCTGGGGGTTTTTGTGCTGTTGAATTTTTTTTTAAGTATAAATGATATGCAAAGGTTATAGCTCCTGAAATTGATGCTTGAACCTACTACATGTACACACATGCAAACAGGACTCAAACAACCTTGTCAGATTAACAAAAAGGCAATAAATAAAACCAATCACCAGTGTAAACAAAATCTGTTTTATTTTCAGTGTTAGCTCATACCAGAGTCAATAAACCTCAACCCTCCAGTGTGGATCTTTACCTGAATCTTTACCTAAAACATTTATATTGGCTTGGAGGGAAAGTTGAATAACATCCTACTTCAACACTTTACAGACAATCAAAAATTGCTTCCTTCCTATGCATCTATTATCTTGCAAGTGTATGATTTAATACATAGGAAGCACAGAGAGATTCTTACTTCTGTTTTCAATGCAATAGCATTTTTGTATATTTCTGCTTGCATATGCTTCTCTTGAAGTACATGGAGATAACTAACTTCCTGTGGTATGGAAGGTCTAGGGTTCTTATCCATCTCTTGAGGAATTATGAGTCATTGTTATACTTTCCAATTAGATTGCTAAAACTAACAGCTGTCTGAAACAGAGGAAATCTCAAATCCGTGAGTGTTTCTAAAGTATCCAGCATAAGTGACCAGCACAAGGGTCACAGAGGATGTCTGTGGTAAACTCAAGGTATCATGATTCACTTTACATTACTTATTCTAGGACCACAATCGTTATGCTGCAAAGAGATATGTACAAGAAATAAAAAGCACCTCTTTCTACTTCCGACTGCTTCACGTTAATTAGAAAACGTATTTCATTTGTATTAGGAGCCATATTTCTTTTCTATGTGTAGCTGCAGGCCAAGGGAAGATGTGCATATATTTGAAAACATACTCACATTATTGAGTACTGGTTGTAATAAATTGTACAGAGTCAATTTATTAACTAGCAAATAATAGAATTTATTAGTAAGCACAACAAGCGAAACATTGCTGGGCGGCCACGGGAGTCTGTGCTCTACCATTGGCACATGCTTACACTCTCCACAGTCCCCCTTTTTATCGTTGGTTTCTTCTGGATTACGTGATCTCTCAGGCTCAGCGATTCAACGTCGGGGGGGGGGGGGCATCCCGTTTTAAGAGATTAGGGCAGCAGTTTTCCATCTATGTTGCTCTTCTTGGTCTTTTTGAAAAAGACATAATTGCTCCATCGGCCTTGAAACTGTTGGTCGCATACCGTTCCCTTATCGTTCTGTCTTGAGACATCTTGTTTCTCAGGGCAGGATGTCTCAGCGTCCCTGGCTGTCTGTTAATCTTTAGATTCTTAAAGCATAACTTGTTCTTTACAGCAATTTCAATGAACACATACCCACAATATATCACACTGGTGCTTCAAGAATACTTCACAAAAGAGAGCACATTACATGTATTCCACAGGTAAATAATATGCTTACCTTACTTCATCCTGTTAATTTAATGATTAATTGTTTCATTCCTTTTATTCCACCACTAGTATTCTTTTGTTTTTAAACAGGAAATTTTAATAGGAAAATTATTTCTGTTTAATCTGCATTAAAAATATCTTCAGGACGACAGACAGAAAAAAGGATGAGAAAACTTTAAACATCTATTTGCAAATGATGTGTGGATCACACGGGGTGCTGTGCTGCTTAGTTCATTTCCTTCTCTCACTTCAAACCAGGGCAGCGATAGAGCCAGGGCCATTCACACTGGCATTAGTTGCTGTCTGTAGTTTTACCTGCAATTTCTTTTATCCGTCAAACCTGACCAACTGTGGGTTCACCGATCCCATGGTTTTCACAAGAGGAAATCCTTCCCAGCGCTCCCATGTGCTTCCACTCCCGGTAAGTGTTAGGTAGCCAGTTCAACTGATCGTTGGCACGTACTGGTGGGGGGAAAGCCCATTTCACATCATACCATTTCAGTAGATCATACCTGGTGTTTTGGTGGGTTTGTGAGTGGTGCACTGAGAGCAATTAGTGCCTGAATTGAGCTTCATGAGAACAACAGCAAGCCATTACCCTGTTTAACAGCTGTTAAGTGGTGTTAATTGCCGGCTATAGACCACAAGCTGAGCAATTTTGTGCAAACTGCACAAATAGAATAAAACAAAGGGATGATGTAGGGAGAAAATGGATCTGAAAAATCCTCTGTTAAACCAAAATATGCATACAGCTGGAGAGATTATATGCATTGCTAGTGTGGACTATTTGTAGCAAACAGCTTTTCAAATCCAATCTGTTACTGAATTGTCTGTGAATAGATGGCAATTTCTATTAATTTCTTCATTATTCACAGTCAGTTAATGAATGGTTTGTGTGAACACATTTTTGCCTAAGGTTTTCTCCAGCAGGGCTAGTTCCTGATAACCTCATTCTTATTGAACAGTGCCTTGATTTCTGTGAAACAGAGTAAAGAATAAGATATTTTCAGAATCTAGCCTTACATTATAAGGTAATACACAGCAAATCATCTCTACAAATGGGAAGAAATCATCTTTAAATGAAATTATGGAAAGTTTTTTTGTTCCTACTGAAATGTTGAAAATAGCTGGAAAAGTCCAGACAAAAAAAGTCTCAGAGATATTTTTAGATTTTTTTAGATGCTCTGTTGTTTTTCAATTTCTGTTGCAATGAACGTTCAGTAATAGCAATGCAGTTTATGCCCAGTAGAGATGGTCACTGTGTGCGCTGTATTGCCTTATAGCGTGTGTTAGATTTTACATGACAGAAAAAGGTTGATTTATTTGGAAAGTATAGGTACCAACATTGGCAAAGGTCTGGATGTTAAGACATTTATAAGTCATGGAAGTAATCATGGAAGGAATTTGTTTCAGAGAAAGATGCATAGGTCCCAAAAAAATCACTAAAGAAATTTACAGCATCAAAAGTATCCAAAAAAGATATTTTGCAAATGAACTCTGAATGCCCATTTGAAATTATTTGCTGTGGTACACTACACACAAACAAGCAAAGTAGCTGCCAACAAATGTGTCAGATAAAGCAAAGCAGTGGCATTTCTTATCTGCTGAAGCTAAATACTTCATGCTGGTTGCTTTTCAAAGTGTGAATCAAGAAAGAGTACCCACTACCAAGTACACAGCAGACTCAAGGCCCAGTATGGTCTTATGGTTTCTGTTGTTCTAGCTCCTCCTCAGCTTGATCATCTGTCAGATTTTTTTTTGCTCTTTTTGTTTTGTTTTATTTTGGAAAGGGTGTTATTTTCCCTAAAGTTTATGTTTCTCTTTCAACAAATAAATATTTCTCCCTACATGCACACTGCCATTGCAAGCTGTGACAAAATCCTTTAATATCAATAAGACTCTTTTCAGCGGACCTCCATGAAACAAAGGAAGGGTCTTAATTTTCAGCTTCATAATCCACAAAAGTAACTGAGCTCTTGTTTGGCTGAGAGTTGAAATGTCAAATATGCCATCAAAGTTCTTGAAATCGTGAATTTAAAGTGCCTCCTTTCGCTTCCCTTACTAGAGAGTTTCTGCAGGGGAGGCAAGTGCTGGTGTGCAATAGATATTGCTTATCTCTAGGACATGGCACTCAGTCTATGACATTAGATTCTCGGGTGTTTTGAGTTGGAATTTTCTTGAACTGTGAAAAGTGAAATTTTAGACTACATTTGCTTTTCATAGAGTTTTCATATTTACGTGGAATTTGACTTTTAAAAGTAAATTAGAAGTCTTCTGAATTTAACGATTTTCTTATTATCAATGGGAAGGTCGTTTCTATAGCAACTTGTTAAAGGGTATTCAAACATTGAGCAGCGTGGATTCTTTCTTTCTAGGTTGTTTGTTTGTTTCTCCTTATAATTTATTTTCACTTAGCATCTCTCAAGAAGGTAGTAATAAAAAAAAGACAGATAAAAAAACAAGATCTGGTGCTGGCAAAATGGCCACTGATCACAGAATAACCACCAAGGATTGTGACTCTAAGGTTTTGGCTGTACATTATAATAGATTATAACAGATTTAGGAACTGAGCTGATAAACTTCTTAGCCACCATCCCACTGGAGAATCTAGTTATAGCTTAGTCCTTTCTTTAAATAATGTGGGTTATAGTTTAAGTCTACAGTCTGTGTAAATGCATACAAACAGAGATAGGGGAGGCACTTAAACCTAATCTTTATTTTAATGTGGCTATAATTTACATATGTCCTTAGATGTTTGTACGTTCTAAGGCCATTTCAGGGAATACAGGACCAAGTAAGGCTTGTTACCTTGAAATGTAGCACCCAGTTTGGGCAAATTAATGAAATTATTGATTTATAAATATTGGGGAGCTGCCAAATCCAGAAGCCTGATAGAGATGAGTCCGTGGCAGCTCCACGTCCCCAGCTCCAACCAGCAGCGAGGCTGAGCTTGTATCCCCAATAAGCACATGCACATGGAGTGCATGCATGCATCACCCATATACATATATTCATAGACAGCCACACAGATCGACACAACCACACAAAGCACTCAAACAAACACTAAGAACACTAACAGCCTCATCCTGCTCCCTTTTCTCACTAAGTAAGGTGAAGATCTGTTAGTGGGGATATATATACACATATATGTACAATGTGGACAGCTCCAGCAGCTGGGCTCAGACAGTCAGTCTGCCCAGTAGCTACCCCTGGATCCCAGTATCCTCATTTGCTGCCACAAGAACATACAAATCCTCGAGGCCACAGCCTTACTTTAGCTGCAGGTACAGACACCTTTGCATATATATGACTACAAGTGGGTCTCCCAGTCCAGCTCCAGACCCCACGGTCTCTCCAGCAGCTGGTCTGGACCCCTGGTCCCTCAAGCTGCCAGCTCCTCCCATGGTCTCACCTTCAAAGACACACGCCCTCCCTCAGTCCCCAGCTCACATCACCTACTTTCTGACTCATCTGGAAGAATCTTCACTAGTAATCTCATTCATGCTCACACCTGTTGCTGTCAGCATGGACACATGAACCCCTCTGACTTCTGGTCCCAGCACCAGGGGCTGTCACTGAGACCTGCACACGCACCTCTACACACAGGACCCTCACTCAGGAAAAGTAAAACCTGTGTCATCAAAAGGGCCTTCCTCTGCACCCCATACTGAGCTCCATAACCTTGATGGCAGTGGCCCCTCAGTCTGTGGAGCGATGAGGAACTTCTCATATTGGTTTGCAGTGACAGGTGTCCCAGTCCCATGGGTCCATGGGCTGAGGTTTCCCTGGGAGAGCCCTGCAGGTGTCTGGTTGAGGCTTGTCTGTGGCAAGGTCACTGAGGGTCCTCTCTTCTCTTGTTCCCTGGGATCCTTTGGGGTGCGAATGAGACTTTGAGGGGCTTGCTCCTCTCCGACAATGCCTTGGGAGCAGCTGGGTCAGGGCATTATTGGAACTCCCTGCCTGCCACTGCTCCTTGGAACTCCTTCTTTTGTGTGGAGACTAGCATTTTATCACATATCCTAACTAACTATGGGCCTGATTCAAAACCCTGCAGAGTCAGTGGAAGGGAGTGGACATTCCTGTGAGCTTTGGATCAGGGTCTAAAACCCTCCTGGTAGCACTTCTGGCTGAATAGGAGGTATAATCTATCTACTCAGAAAATTTTAGAGATGTCTTTTGGAATGCCTGCTTTGTCAAAAAGAAGGCATGTGACACAGGATCTCACTGCAGAAGGTGAGTTATACTTCAAATAAATAAAGCAGGCAGAGGCTTGTGCACATCCAGTGAGTTGATAGCAGTACGCCATATACAAAACTACATATCTATAAGGTGAGCAAAGAGCAGAAACAGTCATTGCTCTTTTAAGACAATATGGGCACAGTAGAGAGATTGTTTTCATCTAACCTCACTAGATTGATGTATCCAGATACACCCCTTATCGGGCAGTGCCTGAGAACGTCTGATGAAATACAAGTTTATGCATGGAATTTGTACTATCTCCCTGCCGCAGATAATTATGAATTGGTGCTACTAAGTCTCTGAAACTCTCCCCTGCATGTCAAGATGACTATTTCTTCTGTACTTGCTTTATTCATCTCCTGGCTCAGTTGCAATAGACAGTCAGCATGGATAGGCGTTATGAGTAAAAAATACGTACTTCAGAGGAATGTTGCAAGCCTTTCTTGTACTCTTTGTTGTCTTGTCTACTTATAGTGTAGTTTCTTCATCTTCTGAAAGTTACCATAGAACAGATAGCACTAATAATACAGAAAAAGTAATCAAGGGGAAAGAAATGGACCAACCAAGAAAAAATCAAATTTTCTTTCATACTCAGTGTTATAAATCAGAATATTTTACCTTGATATAATTGACACAAGAGTGTAGAAGTGTGCCACTGTTTCTTTTTAACTATTAGATTTCTGTATTAGTTTTTAGTGGATAAAGTCTGAAATAATTAACATAATAGGTAGTGAAATTGATGTCTGAGAGTTATGAGGTAGCACGCTGTGTAATACATAAACTTCACATTTTGCACTTTTTGCATTTCATTGGATAGGTTTTTATTTGATTTCACCTTATGACTGAAGCAAAATCAAATGCAATGGAGCACACGGAAACCTAAGCTACTCCAAGTTCATGGTTGAAGCTGGGATGTGGGTCCTGTCTGCCCAGTAGGAGTGGTACAAACAAGGCTGCAGACACATTTGTTAGCACACCAAATTCTTCTCCACTGTTGTGGTTTAACCCCAGCTGGCCAAAGACCCACACAGCTGCTCACTCACTCCTCCCTCCCTGGTGGGATGGGGAAGAGAATCAGAAGAGTGAAAATGAGAAAACTCACGGGCTGAGATAAAGACAATTTAATAGGTAAAGCAAAAGCTGTGTGCAAAAGCAAAGCAAAACAAGGAATTAATTCACTGCTTCCCATCAGCAGGCAGGTGTTCAGCCATTTCCAGGAAAGCAGGGCTCCATCATGCATAAAGGTTAATTTGGTAGACAAAAAACCCTAACTCTGAACGTTCCCCCTTCCTTCTTCTTCCCCCAGATTTATATGCTGAGCATGTTGTCATGTGGGACCTCCCTTTGGTCAGCTGGGGTCAGCTTGTGCAACCCCAGCCTACTCACTGGTGGGATGGGATGAGAAGCAGAAAAGGCTTTGACTCTGTGTAAGCAGTGCTGAGCAGTAATGAAAAAATCTCTGTTATCAACACTGTTTCCAGCACAAATACAAAACATAGCCCCATACCAGCCACTATGAAGAAAATTGACACTATCCCAGCCAAAAACAGCACACCACTCACTAGCAAACTAACACCTTGTTTCCTCTTACTGTTAACGTACTTACAGAGTGGTGTTTTTTTTCCAAAAAACTCTCCATAGTTGCACCTCTTTTCTCATCAAGGTCTACAGTCCCATGCAAATGGTTCCTTTAATACTTCTTCTCAGTATTTGGTGTTGTTAGTATTTTCTGAACTTTCCTGTTGAATTCAAGGACAGTGAAGATAACCTGATTTAGCTGAGTTAATCTGTTGCTGCTTCCCCTAGCCACCATCTGAATGGAATGATTTGCACTTATTTTAAAAGCTATCAGCTCTCCTGCCCTATTTTATATATATAATTGCATAGTTTCCTTCACCAGTTCTGAGTTGTTTTTTTTCTTAGGGTCCCTTGCTCTTGCTTTGCTGTTCTCTGTCCAGTGTTTGTTAAGGATCATATTGTAATGTTGTCATTCTCCCCTTCATTTCAGCAACTTCTTCCCATTTTAATAGAATCAGTACAGAACTTGCCTGTCTCATGGATATCTCCACCTTCTGTTTAAATACATTCTTAACTAATTCAAAACACTTCCTGGACAATTCATTTCCCAAGAAAAAAAAAAAAAAAAAAAAAAGAAAGAAAAAAAAGCCCCCCACAGGCATCTTGATAGCCAAATATTCTCTTTATTACCAGTTTTCAGAGTCTGTTCATCCTTCTGTCAGTAACAAAAATATTTTTAACCTGGGTTTTACTCATTGTGCTTATTTGGTGGCTTAGAATAATCCTCAGCCATAACAGTTCCCTTTTCTTTTTCCCTTTTAACATTAGTCGCAGATTTTCAGTCTATTCTCATATACCATCTAAACTAGTATTTACATCTTTGATACAAAGCACATTTCCTGCCTTTTTTCCTTGCTTGTCTCCCTAAATAAATTATTCTTCTATCTGTGTCAGATGTGCAGCATATCCCACAAAATATCTGTGATGACAGTTAAGTCATCATTTTGATCATGAATTAAGACTTGAAGTACCTCCTTGTACTTCTTTGTTAATAGTTTACAGACACCTAAGATAGTGTAATTATTCTTCCTGTAATTCTGTTATGAATAAAGTCCTTGTCCTCTCCTTTCCCATAAATCTTGAGGTTTAATTCTGTGTTTTATATATATTCCTTCATATTTTAGTTCATTCCATTAGAAAAGAGAGAGGTTTAGCTCTTCTAAGTAGTACAATATGTAATAAATTCACAGAACTTGGACTTGTAACAATATTACATCTTTGGAATTGAGAAGAGAATTACGCCAGCAATCTTTTCCGACTGGAACAGATGTCTGCTGATGATTTTTCAGAATTATTATTACATTATTATTTGTCATCTTATGCTTACCACTATAGAGACAACTACAATAGGACTGGGACCATATTGTAGTGAAGACATTAAGTTTTCCCTTTGGAAACAATAATAAATTGTGTCAGTTTTCTGGGCCTAAGCAACTTCCTTGAACAGTGTAATTAATTTGTATGAAGACCCCAGCCAACTGTAAAGATTGCAGTGTAAAACTGCAAATCAGAAACTTGTTGAGAAATAATACTTGCCATAAAAATGATAACAATAGCATGCAAAGTAATTGAAAAACAACATGTACTTACCATTACTGTGGTGCTGTTCTTGCTGCTATGGCTAATGTTATGTCAGCATTTCCATTATAAGATCCATTTTTCAGGGTTTATGAGTCAGCTATAAATTTTTTTTTGAAAAAGTCTTTCTAAGCTTAATGCTGGCAAGTGTTGCCTTAAAAAGAGTTTTGACTACAATATCAAAGAGGAAAAATATCAACCATTCTTCATGACTGGCTCTTTCTTAAGTTTAAAAACAAGTTATCAGTTTGCAAACGTAATTTCTACTTTTTGCACTGAAATTGGGGATTCATCCATAAAATTAACTGGGTTCCTGTAATTTGGTTATTTACAAAATAATCTTAAATGTAATGAGATTGAAGCTAAAGGATTTTTATGGAGAGTATGCAGAGCCTTCAACTGGGAGAAGCTCTATTGTCATCTTAAGTCTCACTGCCTGCCTCATATATACTTTTTTGAAAACTTGTTAGAACTAAGTTCCACATCACAAAGGACTGAAAATATATATGTAGTTGAGTCAGTGCTGCAAGATTATAATTGCACAGGAACAACTCAGTGAAGGGATTCAAGCAAAGATTTAACAAAGTAGAACTGAAACTACACCAGAGCCTCTTTCTGCAGGTGAATTTTGTTCTTCACAAATATTAAGAGAAGGTATTTATTTATCACTTTTTGTTTTTACAGCAATCATTGGATTTAGAACATGTTATATCCAAATAATGGAGTATTCGGTAATAGTTAGGGGCATGGAAAATATAATGGGAGACTGCTAAGGGAAGGTGCCATATCTGCTTTACTTATGCTTACACTGCACCTTCACCTTTCAATTACAATTGAACACAGAGTGCTGAGTTCCTTGGATTTTTTATCTGACTAAATATAGCATTTTTATGCTTTTATGAGGAGGGGTAGTGTTTGAGAGCATTAGAGTTGAGATAATGTTGAAGGACTATGGACATTATAAAGCAGCAAATGCAGTGCAGTCTCATTTCTACTAACTTTTGAGAAGAACCCTGATGTGAACCATTTTGTGATATAATTTTGCAGGCAAGTAGATGTAATGCTTCACAATAAAATCAAGGAATGAAAAAAATAGTTATGTGAATTACCTGTATGCCAAGAACCAGCAGTCATAGGAGGAATCAAGTTATTTACCAGTGATCAAATCCTTCAAAAACTTATTCTGGATAACTCCCATATATTTTGCTTATGAGCAGAGATCTAGGAATCTGTATAAAACCTTTATTTAGACCCCACATTCTGACCAACAGATGTTTATGAGGCACTGAAATCACATTTCTAACAAAATGGTACATTGGAGAGAGAAAGGCTCTACACAGTGACACCTTCCTTTGCTTTGCAAGTTGCAAGATGAGCTACAGTATTACACTCTTCTGCATCCACGATGTAGGTATTTTTGGATATTGGATGCATGTGAATATGAATCAAAGGACTTCAGTTGAGTTTCCTGTGTTGTTGTATTTACAGATAGTAGAAACCTCACTTTTCTGGCAGAGGCATTCCTGAGTAGCTCTTCATTCAAAACCTCTTCCTTCCTTGCATGTGCCAGCAGAACAGAATCACAGAGCAGCTGAGGCAGGAAGGCAGCCCCAGAGATCAAAACCAACCCCTGTACTCAGAGCAAGGCCAGCTACAGCAGGTTGCCCAGGGCCATGTCAGTTGGATTTTGTGTGTCTCCAAGGAAGGAAATTCCTCAGCCTCTCTGAGCAACCTGTTCCTGTGTTTGACCACCTTCACCATAAAAAAGGGGTTTTTTTCTGTTTAAAATAAAATTATTGTATTTCAGTTTGTGTCCATTGCCTCATGTCTGTTGACTGGGCAGCACTGAGAAGACTCTGGCTCTGTCTTTGTTACTCTCCCATCAGGTATTTTATATACATCGACATGATCCCCCTCAGCCTTCTCTTCTCCAGGCTGAACAGTCCCAGTTGTCTCGACCTGTCCTCATATGACAGATGCTACAAGCCCTTAGTCACCTTTGTAGCCCTTGGCTGGACTTCTTCCAGTAAGTTCACAGAATCACAGAATCACAGAATGTTAGGGATTGGAAGGGACCTCGAAAGATCATCTAGTCCAATCCCCCTGCCAGAGCAGGAACACCTAGATCAGATCACACAGGAACGCATCCAGGCGGGCTTTGAATGTCT